>NW_024121910.1:0-575000 GCF_016745375.1 Pimephales promelas
CGTCCCTCCCCACCTATTTAGGTTCCCATCATTTGCTTTTTAAAGGGGTCACCCTCCAAAAAGAAAATGATGGGAACCTACATGTTTAGTACAGTAAAACAAGCATGTACATACCTGTCCATCAGCAGAAGTCCATCATTACAGTCAATGTCTGTCCACACGTCCCACAGCTCTGCTTCTGATGACTGGATAAATGGTCCAAACACATTCCTTCTGTAAGGAAAGACAAGAAAAAAAAGATTAGTTTTAGAAATACTCAATATTCTACATCTATAAATGACAATGTGAAAGTTAGTCTAAAGACTAGTTAATAAAAGGAAATGGAATAAATTAAAAGCCTAAAGTTGTACAGTGTGAAAATATATTACTATTATAATAATATAGTATAGTTCAGTAAGGCTGTATCAATAATAATCTATGATTTGAATTACAGTTTTACAGGCTACAAATGGACACAAACACTGAATAGAAATAAAGCCTTCGGTGCGAGCGCTGACGTTTCATGCTTAAACATGTACACTGTAAAGAACTGCCCAAGTGGAGTTATAACTTTAAGATGAAACCTTCCTTCACACAACAGTAACCCTAAAAGACATGTTCCTGCACAAGGATTGATCCTGACAGTTTTCATTAGAAGAAAGGCACTGCATCTCTACGATACAATACAAGCAGAAGAGACACACACACACACACACACACACACACACACACACATCAACTGATTCTATTAACACGCATCAATCCACTAGATTATTATTACATAAAGTAAGACAACTAATAACAAAAGAGACTAGAAACAATTGCTTATTATTCTACTTCACTACACATAAATCAGAGGACGATTCATTTGAATCTTATACATGTAACAACAACTAGAGATTCAACTTAATCACTGTCTTACAGGCCACACACAATTATAAAAACACTGAACACACAGAACTAAAAACTAACTCCCCATTCACAGAAAGCCAAACCTACAAAACATCAGAACAATATTAGAAATGCTATGCAAAGAAAACCAATTGCAAAGTGTCTAGTCACTGCTCTTTACTTGTATTGTTTCATGCTTGTAGTAATACTGTGACATTTTAATTGCATACCATTCTAAAGGCAGTTTTCACTCTCAGATCCCAGTCATAACAGGAAGTAGAATAAAAGCAGGAAGCAACAGGAGAACATCAGAGCTTCACACAAGACACAACTCCTGCTGACTCTCACATACACCCAGAAAACACTGCAATATCAACTGAGTCCTTCTTATTACTCTTTACAGTGTGAATATCAGAGGGCGATTCATTCAAAGATTAAAAAGGTAACGCTACAATAGCGACTGACAAGAGAACTTGACTTCATGCTAAAGTAAAAGTTACTTACAGGTGAGTCTTGTGCCGCACTCGGTTCCCTCATTTATGTGTCGTTTGATTGCGTCGGTTTTATTTGCGGTTGAGCTGTAATATGTGCTGTTAAAGTGACATTAAGAGCTGTCATCTTCTCATCTGCAGGATCTGCTCGTGTTGTTGTGATTGTCATCAAGTGTCACGTTGTCAAGCAGCAGAAGAGTCAGACTGAAGGAGAACCCGCTTCTGCCGCCTTGAGGAGCGGAGGAAAACTGCACTTTACTCTCGTCAGATCACATCTGAGACTTTGGATTAAAGTTCCTGTAAAATTGCAGCAGCAACATGTTTGACAAGCTCTGTGGTGCAGAAAATATTGATTTGCCTTTGAATGAGAAAGTCTAGTTTTTTGTATTTATATATTTATATATATATATATATATATGTGTGTGTGTGTGTGTGTGTGTGTGTGTGTGTGTGTGTGTAACGTTATGTATGTATGTATTTTAACATAAGGACAGAACAGAGAAGACAGAAGAAATTTGCAGCGGTGTAATTCACAAAAATCACCACAGGAGGGCGAAACACTTATGTTTTTTAGATTCGATCGGACTCGGTTTGCAACGGTGTGATTCACACAAATCACCACTTTTCTTTTACTCTCTATATGTAATTCACACAAATCACCACAGGAGGGCACACCACTTATGTTTTTTAGACTCGATTTGCAACGGTGTAATTCACACAAATCACCACAGGAGGGCGACACTCTTATGTTTATTAGACTTGATTTGCAATAGTGTAATTCACACAAATCACCACAGCAGGGCGAAAATAATTTTAGATCTGACTTTTTTTTGCATGTATATTTATATAGACAGTTGATAGGACACAACACGCACACTGATACAGTTGATACAAAGAATAACTTAAAAATAAAATCATTTTTATAAGAATAGATCTGAGTAGTCAATGAATTATTAATCAATGACAATAATCTTTTACATCCGCTAAGAACTTTAAACTTGAAATCTAAAACAACATCATTGATTCATAGTCTCTGCGGCTCAGTGGATAGTTGTCAACCTCACCAACCAGACAGTCCTGGTTCAAATCCCAGGTTTCAGATCCATGTTTGTTGAAGTTATTCATCATTTAACACACAACTCTGGATCAAACCGGTTGAAAACGCTCTTCATCTCAGCAGACTCAGTGGCTCAGGAGAGAAAGAGTTGTGTTTCGATCACAGCGTCCTGAGTTCAAGTCCCACTATTGCTGACTTTCAATAGTTCTCATTAGACAAGGGGCCCAAAAAAACTGCCATCAATGTGAAATCCATGATGGGCGAGCGGATAAACACACACTCTCTGAGGTCAAGACTGATGAAGACGTGGGTTCGAATCTCACTTTAACTGCTTTATTGGAAACTCTCAGGATAACAGTGAAATATAAGTTCCAGCACATCATCAGCAAGAGATCTGTGGCTCACAGGTAAGAGCGCTGCCTCACGGGTTCAGAGGTTGCTGGTTTGATCCCAGCCAGATCTCCGCGATAGGAGTGGATGTTGTGTGAGTGTGTGAGTGGCGCGCCCAAAGGAGGGGGATACCAGTACGGTCTCCCCCCGGAGCTTCCGGGACAGTCAGCAGCAGGGGTTATGCTTTTTGGAAACAAGGAAAAAAAATATTTTTTTTTTTATATAAAAATTTCGCCTCCTCGTCCCTTCCCCACCCGCTTAGGTTCCCATCATTTGCTTTTCAAAGGGGGAGGCCCTTCAAAAAGAAAATGATGGGAACCTACATGTTTAGTACAGTAAAACAAGCATTTACATTACCTGTCCATCAGCAGACGTCCATCATTACAGTCAATGTCTGTCCACACGTCCCACAGCTCTGCTTCTGATGACTGGATGTAATGGTCCAAACACATTCCTTCTGTAAGGAAAGACAAGAAAAAAAAGATTAGTTTTAGAAATACTCAATATTCTACATCTATAAATGACAATGTGAAAGTTAGTCTAAAGACTAGTTAATAAAAGGAAATGGAATAAATTAAAAGCCTAAAGTTGTACAGTGTGAAAATATATTACTATTATAATAATATAGTATAGTTCAGTAAGGCTGTATCAATAATAATCTATGATTTGAATTACAGTTTTACAGGCTACAAATGGACACAAACACTGAATAGAAATAAAGCCTTCGGTGCGAGCGCTGACGCTTGATGCTTAAACATGTACACTGTAAAGAACTGCCCAAGTGGAGTTATAACTTTAAGATGAAACCTTCCTTCACACAACAGTAACCCTAAAAGACATGTTCCTGCACAAGGATTGATCCTGACAGTTTTCATTAGAAGAAAAGCACTGCATCTCTACGATACAATACAAGCAGCAGACACACACTTCACACACTCACACACACACACCAACTGATTCTATTAACACGCATCAATCCACTACATTATTATTACATAAAGTAAGACAACTAATAACAAAAGAGACTAGAAACAATTGCTTATTATTCTACTTCACTACACATAAATCAGAGGACGATTCATTTGAATCTTATACATGTAACAACAACTAGAGATTCAACTTAATCACTGTCTTACAGGCCACACACAATTATAAAAACACTGAACACACAGAACTAAAAACTAACTCCCCATTCACAGAAAGCCAAACCTACAAAACATCAGAACAATATTAGAAATGCTATGCAAAGAAAACCAATTGCAAAGTGTCTAGTCACTGCTCTTTACTTGTATTGTTTCATGCTTGTAGTAATACTGTGACATTTTAATTGCATACCATTCTAAAGGCAGTTTTCACTCTCAGATCCCAGTCATAACAGGAAGTAGAATAAAAGCAGGAAGCAACAGGAGAACATCAGAGCTTCACACAAGACACAACTCCTGCTGACTCTCACATACACCCAGAAAACACTGCAATATCAACTGAGTCCTTCTTATTACACTTTACAGTGTGAATATCAGAGGGCGATTCATTCAAAGATTAAAAAGGTAACGCTACAATAGCGACTGACAAGAGAACTTGACTTCATGCTAAAGTAAAAGTTACTTACAGGTGAGTCTTGTGCCGCACTCGGTTCCCTCATTTATGTGTCGTTTGATTGCGTCGGTTTTATTTGCGGTTGAGCTGTAATATGTGCTGTTAAAGTGACATTAAGAGCTGTCATCTTCTCATCTGCAGGATCTGCTCATGTTGTTGTGATTGTCATCAAGCGTCATGTTGTCAAGCAGCAGAAGCGTCAGACTGAAGGAGAACCCGCTTCTGCCGCCTTGAGGAGCGGAGGAAAACTGCACTTTACTCTCGTCGGGTTTTGGGGCGAGATCACATCTGAGACTTTGGATTAAAGTTCCTGTAAAATTACAGCAGCAACATGTTTGACAAGCTCTGTGGTGCAGAAAATAATGATTTGCCTTTGAATGAGAAAGTCTAGTTTTTTGTATTATATATATATATATATGTGTGTGTGTGTGTGTGTGTGTGTGTGTGTGTGTAACGTTATGTATGTATGTATTTTAACATAAGGACAGAACAGAGAAGACAGAAGAAATTTGCAGCGGTGTAATTCTCACAAATCACCACAGGAGGGCGAAACACTTATGTTTATTTGACTCGATCGGACTCGGTTTGCAACGGTGTGATTCACACAAATCACCACTTTTCTTTTACTCTCTATATGTAATTCACACAAATCACCACAGGAGGGCACACCACTTATGTTTTTTAGACTCGATTTGCAACGGTGTAATTCACACAAATCACCACAGGAGGGCGACACTCTTATGTTTATTAGACTCGATTTGCAGCGGTGTAATTCACACAAATCACCACAGGAGGGCGACACTCTTATGTTTATTAGACTTGATTTGCAATAGTGTAATTCACACAAATCACCACAGCAGGGCGAAAATAATTTTAGATCTGACTTTTTTTGCATGTATATTTATATAGACAGACGATAGGACACAACACGCACACTGATACAGTTGATACAAAGAATAACTTAAAAATAAAATCATTTTATAAAGAATAGATCTGAGTAGTCAATGAATTATTAATCAATGACAATAATCTTTTACATCCGCTAAGAACTTTAAACTTGAAATCTAAAACAACATCATTGATTCACAGTCTCTGCGGCTCAGTGGATAGTTGTCAACCTCACCAACCAGACAGTCCTGGTTCAAATCCCAGGTTTCAGATCCATGTTTGTTGAAGTTATTCATCATTTAACACACAACTCTGGATCAAACCGGTTGAAAACGCTCTTCATCTCAGCAGACTCAGTGGCTCAGGAGAGAAAGAGTTGTGTTTCGATCACAGCGTCCTGAGTTCAAGTCCCACTATTGCTGACTTTCAATAGTTCTCATTAGACAAGGAGCCCAAAAAAACTGCCATAAATGTGAAATCCATGATGGGTGAGTGGATTAACACACACTCTCTGAGGTCAAGACTGATGAAGACGTGGGTTCGAATCTCACTTTAACTGCTTTATTGGAAACTCTCAGGATAACAGTGAAATATAAGTTCCAGCACATCATCAGCAAGAGATCTGTGGCTCACAGGTAGGAGCGCTGCCTCACGGGTTCAGAGGTTGCTGGTTTGATCCCAGCCAGATCTCCGCGATAGGAGTGGATGTTGTGTGAGTGGCGCGCCCAAAGGAGGGGGATACCAGTACGGTCTCCCCCCGGAGCTTCCGGGACAGTCAGCAGCAGGGGTTATGCTTTTTGGAAACAAGGAAAAAAAATATTTTTTTTATATAAAAATTTCGCCTCCTCGTCCCTTCCCCACCCGCTTAGGTTCCCATCATTTGCTTTTCAAAGGGGGAGGCCCTTCAAAAAGAAAATGATGGGAACCTACATGTTTAGTACAGTAAAACAAGCATTTACATTACCTGTCCATCAGCAGAAGTCCATCATTACAGTCAATGTCTGTCCACACGTCCCACAGCTCTGCTTCTGATGACTGGATGTAATGGTCCAAACACATTCCTTCTGTAAGGAAAGACATGAACAAAAAAGATTAGTTTTAGAAATACTCAATATTCTACATCTATAAATGACAATGTGAAAGTTAGTCTAAAGACTAGTTAATAAAAGGAAAGTGGAATAAATTAAAAGCCTAAAGTTGTACAGTGTGGAAATATATTACTATTATAATAATATAGTATAGTATAGTTCAAGTTCAGTAAGGCTGTATCCAATAATAATCTATGATTTGAATTACAGTTTTACAGGCTACAAATGGACACAAACACTGAATAGAAATAAAGCCTTCGGTGCGAGCGCTGACACTTGATGCTTAAACATGTACACTGTAAAGAACTGCCCAAGTGGAGTTATAACTTTAAGATGAAACCTTCCTTCACACAACAGTAACCCTAAAAGACATGTTCCGGCACAAGGCTTGATCCTGACAGTTTTCATTAGAAGAAAAGCACTGCATCTCTACGATACAATACAAGCAGCAGACACACAGACACACACACACACACACACACACACACACACCAACTGATTCTATAAACACGCATCAATCCACTAGATTATTATTACATAAAGTAAGACAACTAATAACAAAAGAGACTAGAAACAATTGCTTATTATTCTACTTCACTACACATAAATCAGAGGACGATTCATTTGAATCTCATACATGTAACAACAACTAGAGATTCAACTTAATCACTGTCTTACAGGCCACACACAATTATAAAAACACTGAACACACAGAACTAAAAACTAACTCCCCATTCACAGAAAGCCAAACCTACAAAACATCAGAACAATATTAGAAATGCTATACAAAGAAAACCAATTGCAAAGTGTCTAGTCACTGCTCTTTACTTGTATTGTTTCATGCTTGTAGTAATACTGTGACATTTTAATTGCATACCATTCTAAAGGCAGTTTTCACTCTCAGATCCCAGTCATAACAGGAAGTAGAATAAAAGCAGGAAGCAACAGGAGAACATCAGAGCTTCACACAAGACACAACTCCTGCTGACTCTCACATACACCCAGAAAACACTGCAATATCAACTGAGTCCTTCTTATTACTCTTTACAGTGTGAATATCAGAGGGCGATTCATTCAAAGATTAAAAAGGTAACGCTACAATAGCGACTGACAAGAGAACTTGACTTCATGCTAAAGTAAAAGTTACTTACAGGTGAGTCTTGTGCCGCACTCGGTTCCCTCATTTATGTGTCGTTTGATTGCGTCGGTTTTATTTGCGGTTGAGCTGTAATATGTGCTGTTAAAGTGACATTAAGAGCTGTCATCTTCTCATCTGCAGGATCTGCTCGTGTTGTTGTGATTGTCATCAAGTGTCACGTTGTCAAGCAGCAGAAGAGTCAGACTGAAGGAGAACCCGCTTCTGCCGCCTTGAGGAGCGGAGGAAAACTGCACTTTACTCTCGTCAGATCACATCTGAGACTTTGGATTAAAGTTCCTGTAAAATTGCAGCAGCAACATGTTTGACAAGCTCTGTGGTGCAGAAAATATTGATTTGCCTTTGAATGAGAAAGTCTAGTTTTTTGTATTTATATATTTATATATATATATATATATATGTGTGTGTGTGTGTGTGTGTGTGTGTGTGTGTGTGTGTGTAACGTTATGTATGTATGTATTTTAACATAAGGACAGAACAGAGAAGACAGAAGAAATTTGCAGCGGTGTAATTCACAAAAATCACCACAGGAGGGCGAAACACTTATGTTTTTTAGATTCGATCGGACTCGGTTTGCAACGGTGTGATTCACACAAATCACCACTTTTCTTTTACTCTCTATATGTAATTCACACAAATCACCACAGGAGGGCACACCACTTATGTTTTTTAGACTCGATTTGCAACGGTGTAATTCACACAAATCACCACAGGAGGGCGACACTCTTATGTTTATTAGACTTGATTTGCAATAGTGTAATTCACACAAATCACCACAGCAGGGCGAAAATAATTTTAGATCTGACTTTTTTTTGCATGTATATTTATATAGACAGTTGATAGGACACAACACGCACACTGATACAGTTGATACAAAGAATAACTTAAAAATAAAATCATTTTTATAAGAATAGATCTGAGTAGTCAATGAATTATTAATCAATGACAATAATCTTTTACATACGCTAAGAACTTTAAACTTGAAATCTAAAACAACATCATTGATTCACAGTCTCTGCGGCTCAGTGGATAGTTGTCAACCTCACCAACCAGACAGTCCTGGTTCAAATCCCAGGTTTCAGATCCATGTTTGTTGAAGTTATTCATCATTTAACACAAAACTCTGGATCAAACCGGTTGAAAACGCTTTTCATCTCAACAGACTCAGTGGCTCAGGAGAGAAAGAGTTGTGTTTCGATCACAGCGTCCTGAGTTCAAGTCCCACTATTGCTGACTTTCAATAGTTCTCATTAGACAAGGAGCCCAAAAAACCAGCCATAAATGTGAAATCCATGATGGGCGAGTGGATTAACACACACTCTCTGAGTTCAAGACTGATGAAGACGTGGGTTCGAATCTCACTTTAACTGCTTTATTGGAAACTCTCAGGATAACAGTGAAATATAAGTTCCAGCACATCATCAGCAAGAGATCTGTGGCTCACAGGTAAGAGCGCTGCCTCACGGGTTCAGAGGTTGCTGGTTTGATCCCAGCCAGATCTCCGCGATAGGAGTGGATGTTGTGTGAGTGTGTGAGTGGCGCGCCCAAAGGAGGGGGATACCAGTACGGTCTCCCCCCGGAGCTTCCGGGACAGTCAGCAGCAGGGGTTATGCTTTTTGGAAACAAGGAAAAAAAAATATTTTTTTTTATATAAAAATTTCGCCTCCTCGTCCCTTCCCCACCCGCTTAGGTTCCCATCATTTGCTTTTCAAAGGGGGAGGCCCTTCAAAAAGAAAATGATGGGAACCTACATGTTTAGTACAGTAAAACAAGCATTTACATTACCTGTCCATCAGCAGAAGTCCATCATTACAGTCAATGTCTGTCCACACGTCCCACAGCTCTGCTTCTGATGACTGGATGTAATGGTCCAAACACATTCCTTCTGTAAGGAAAGACATGAACAAAAAAGAATATTATTTTTTTTTTAAAGATTAAAAAGATAGTTTTAGAAATACTCTATATATTCTACATCTATAAATGAGAATGTGAAAGTTAGTCTAAAGACTAGTCAATAGAAGGAAATTGAATACATTAAAAGTATAAAATTATTTAAATTATATTTTGAGAAATCAGAGTGTGTTTGTATATGTTTGCTGAGGAGAGATTAGGGATGAGCTATAGTTTAGCTTGCATAGAAGTATTGTGTGCAATGACACATCAATGTAACACAAAAATAAACAAGAAATCTCTTGACAAAATAACTAGTGTAGCTTACGTGATTGAACCATAATTGGGACTAGCTGAAGTTTTAAATGTACAGTAATCCTAAAAGGCTGTTTCCTGCACACGGTTTTAACCCTGTTCTGTTCTGTTCTGGACTGTATGTATGATGGTTTTCATTAGAAGTAAAATCACTTGAGCTCTACACAAGCATGAAGCAGCAGAAACATCAGAGCAACTGACTCTATTAACAAACATCAATCCAGTATATTACCTACAGTAAGACTACAATAACAACAACAGCATGTAAAGAAAAAAATATATAAAAACAGCATTCCTTATTATTCTGATTATAAATGTAAAGCAACACCCGATTAATTTGCTCTTCTGAAGGTAGTGTGTGTTCAGAAAAAAATAAGAGTTTTTCTCTTTTTATAGAAGACGCGAATGCTTTCATCACAAACTTAAATAACATTTAGTTTACAGACACCATGAACATTACACTGACGAGCCCTGCTATGATGACACTTCAGCAGAACGATGCATCAGTGAAAAATACAATTATACAAAACATTAAGGGTCGCGATATCATTTTACAAAAGAAATTCACTTTATGTGCAAAGTTACTTACCGAGAAGTTAAATGACACTCAATTCCCGCATGTTATCGGACTGTATGTCGGTTTATTTGCTGAAATATGTCCAGTTGTGTGGCTGTCATCTGCACATGTTGTAGCGTCTGTCATCAACAAGCGTCAATGTTGCCAAGGACCCGAAGGAGTCGCTCTGACAGTGATGCCCGCTCACGCCGCCTAGTGGAGCGGATGAAAACTGCGCTTCGGTTTCTGTCATTCTGCGAAATGAATATACATAAAAGTGTTGCTCCCTCCTGTGGTGATTTTTGTGAATTACACCGTTGCAAATCGAGTCTAATAATAAACATTAAAGTAAATGAAAAATAAATGAATAAAAAAGTGTTTCGCCCTCCATTGGTGAGTTTTAGCTTTTGTGATCTTGGCTCTGTCAGCTTTTACTCTAAAGTGTTCCGGTCATTTTCTTTTGTTTATCGTTGATATGATCATCTTTATTGTTTTATCTGTGTAGAAGTAATGTTAGGATGTTTTAAAAAATGTCTGCTCAGGATTGAATCTGCATCATTTGAGTTACGTGTACAAAATGTTTTGTTATATGTGGGAAGAAATATTCCGAACTATTTATTAAAACAAGTTGTATCAAATGTCTAAACAATCACAAAAATGGTCATTAACAACTTTATTATCAAACTCAAACTGACAACACTTACATAACTTGTAAATAACATTTTGTTAATCATGATAAATCATCAGATTTTATGCAAAAAAAAAAAAACAGTCCAACACACCAGTCTGGAAGTTCTCTAGTTAGTAAACCTGAAGATCTTCATCATACACTTCTGATCCTGCTGTTTTCATAATAATAATACTTACACTTATTGTCCTCAAGAAGAAGCAGATTAACACACTTATGGTCTCATGTGCCCATCATCTACCCATCCATTCTCCAAAGCACTTGTCCTGTGTGTATCTTTCAACACACCCACTAAACATTGGACATCGGATAGACGTGCAGATCATGTCTATATTGGGTCCGTCGGTCAACGACAAAATCTGGACATCTATTCGACGTCCAAACGGGTCCACTATTTGGACGTCCAACCATGACCCAACTTGGATGTCTGACATTCAACATTTGACCTTTGAACTGGGTAATTGTTTTGGACCTCATTTGGACATTTATGACAGGTGCAGGAAATTTACATGATTAATATGCAATATTTTTGCAAATTATCATGAGTTAACATGGGTTTGATTCCCAGGCAAACCAAGAACTAATATGTAATGCAATATAAGTCACTTTGGATAACAGCGTCAGCCAAATGCATAAATGTAAATACAAGTTAGAAAACATGACCTCCACCCTTTTGAAACATGGGACTTCAGTTATAGAAGTTGTGAAAATACATCCACAAATGTCAACATTTGGTCCCACATCAAAAAAAGTGGTTCAAAAAATGACAGAAAAACCTGCAATTTTTCACTGCATGTTAAAAGGGACGTGGCGCGAGAGCGTTTCAGTGTCAATTGTGTGAATCTTGAATGTGTGAGGTCAAGTTGTTATCTTCTGAGAAGTGTCTGTAACCCGAGGTCTTTGACTTCATATTTAAAGGGGGACTCCACCCATTTGCATTAAGCTTTCCATTGTTAGAAACACAGTCATACTATTGAATGGTCTGATGGTTTGAAAGGTTTGATTATTGGGTCTTGTGTTTTTATCTGTTTACCTACTATATGTAATAACAGAGGAATGTCTTATGGTTTTGCTATCCGTGAAGGAGGTAATTTGTCTTTCCTTTATCAAGAGTGGCGTGAGGCACCAGAGAACCGGTCGGGTCAGAGGTCATCTTAGACTGGGGAGGATAGAGGGGGTTAGCGGTAAATGTTAATCCTATTGCTTGTGGAATTTTACAGAGAGGCTTGGCCTGCAGTAAATAACCTTGGGAGAGATATATTATAGACAGACTCCGGCTTGTGTTCTGGGTGTCATTTCACTTCACAGTATCCCAATATGTGTTAGTGATTGAGCCTTATTCTTGCAAGAACAATAAACCTCTTTTCCTTTTATTAATTTGACTCTGAGTGTCTCTTACGCTGAAAAAAATAATATGCTTTATCTAATCAATAAAATTGTGGCAACATATTAGAAGCAATATTATTAATTAAATTGTAGAAATTAGAATTAATTAGAATGTTAATTTGATTAACTATTACTCAATTCTAATTTGTTCAATTTAATAAATAATATTGCTTGTAATCTGTTGCCACAATTTTATTGATTAGATAAAGCATATTGATTTTTACAGTGTACGCAGTAATGTCTGTTTTAAAGATTTTTTGTCATAACAGGCTACTTTAGTTCGGACTGAAAGGGGAAGTGGTAAAAACTGTAATAGAAGTATAAAAGTGTTGTTTTCACACACAGATCTCCCTCTATCCAGTGTAGAAGAGTCACACACAGTCGCTCTTTCACTCTTCTCTGGTAAGTCATTTACACACAACACAATTCGTTGGTTTGAGACTGTCAGTTTTTTGACACTCAGGTTGTAAAACATGTTTAAGATTAAACTATTTTTTAAAAAATAAATAAAATAAGACTTTCATATTTGTTTTCTCATGACATTTCTCGCACTCATGAAAAACTTTAAAACAAGTTTTGGATTTAGAAATAATGTTTACACCAAAGTTTAAAAAGGACATAACTGTTATTAAGTTGTTATTAAGTTTATACACTCTTAAAATTAAAGGTTTCAAAGGGATTTTCACATGCGTTTCCATAGAAGAACAATTTATGGAAACATTCAGTAAACACTTCTTAAACGAACCATTTTTTCTTAATATGAAGAGCCTTTTTATAATCTAAAGAACATTGTTTTTTCACTTTTTTAAATAACCTTTTATGGAATGGAAAGATTACATGGATATTAAAGGATCTTCAAGAAACCATCAATGCCAATAGCCTTTATTTTAAGACTGTATACTTTTTATTTGTATTAAGAGTGTACTTTGTATTTCTATTAAAGGTGTATATTTTGTATTTCTATTAAGATTGCATACTTTGTATTTGTATTAAGAGTGTATACTTTGTGTTTGTATTTTCTGTTGTAAGGTGAAGTGAATGATGGAAATATTTGTGACATTCCTCCTCACTGGATGTCTGATACAAGGTTTCATTCTTATAGATTACTCCTCTGCTGAATTAATATTCTGAAAGCATTTTCATATTAATAAGTGCAGCAGTTTATTCTGCATGTAAAGTTTGTGTGATCAGTTCCTCTTGTCTGTGTGTTTTAGGAGCTCTTTGTGGTTTTGATATCAGTCTGCCGGAGAGAGTAGAAGCTCTAAAAGGATCCTGTGTTTTCATACCCTGCACATTTGATATTGATCAAGAATATGAAAATGAGAGGCTCACTGATAATGCAAAGAGAATATGGTATAAAGACGAAACGCCTCGCACTGAAGTGTTTAACTCAGATCAACCCAACGCTGGATCGTTAAAAGGAGAAATATTTGGCACTCCTACAGACAAAAACTGCACCACCCGCTTCCACAATGTCCGTCAGAGTGATCATGGGTCATATTTCTTTAGAGTTGAAAGCGGTCAATTGAAATATAGCTACAGGAAACCTACATTCACCCAAGTTGAAATTGCTGTCATTGGTGAGTGTCATATTGTTCATGCTGCTTCTATCTTAATATAAATGTGATGCGGCCATGTCTAAGGTGAAAGTGTGAAGCTTAGTGTCATTCACTTCCAGACCTGAACAAAACAGTCCGTTATGATGCTTTATATTGCAAACTGATAATTATCATATTCTTTTAGTTATCATAATCATAAACACACTGATGTGCAAATAGTTTTACCGTTTACTGCACTTTGTTATTATTCTAGTTTTTTAGTAATATCTTATAACTTAGTAAGTAATACTATAACTTGTATACTGGCATACTGGGATTATTTTTTACAACATTACAAACATTAAAATGCTCATGATAACTTTCATTAACTCCACAATAAGTAAATCCACTTCACCAGCTACTCTTCAACAGAATAAGAGATTCTGCAAAAACAGAAGTTCAAACACTTACTTCTAAAGACGGCTGCACGGCTAATGAATCAGACGTCTCCTACATTCAAAGAAAACAGCTCAATTCCCCAGTACAAAATGAGTTGCATTGAAAAATAATTCAACTACATTATTATTATTATTACACCCTGTAATATTTGACTGTTAATGTGTCGTAGGTTCTCCACCCAAACCCAAAGTGAGTCTGTTAAAGGATCAGCAGAACGTGACAGAGGTGGAGGAGGGAAGCTCTGTGAATCTGCGCTGCTCGACTAAGATCTTCTGTTCCTCTCGTCCAGCAAATCTCACATGGAGCTCGTCTCCTGAACACCTCCTCGACGAGAGCGTCACTCAACAGCAGCGTCAGGAGCAAACTGAGCTGATCTCTGATCTGATCTTCACTGTAACTCCCCGTCATCATTCAGCCAATTTCACTTGCACTGTAACACACCAGCTTCGGCAGCAGATCACAAAAAACAAGACCCGTACCCTACGTGTTCAGTGTAAGACAGGGATTCTTTCATTCAATACTGTCTGATCGTCTAGAGTTAGTGCTATAAATCATAACATAATTGCCTGAATGTTTTTCTCCTCCATTAGACGCCCCTAAAAACACATCTGCTCATGTGACTGGATCTGGGTTTGTTGTGGAGGGCCGTTCAGTGACTCTGAGCTGCAGCAGTGACGCAAACCCACCGGTGCTCAACTACACCTGGTACAGAGACACTGAAGAACCACTGAAACCAGTGCAGAGCGGACAGAACCTGACCATCAGCAACACCGACCCGACACACAGCGGACGATACGTCTGCACAGCTCAGAACGAACACGGCACTCAGAACGCATCAGTGACGCTGGACTTCCAGTGTGAGTATCAAGCGTCTCTTCATTTTCCACACAGTCATCACTATATTAGACTTCTGGGCCCGTATCCTTCCAGAGAGCTCCTAACTTAACCTAAAAATTCCTTGCCAGGAGTTTTAGCTTAGAAGTGATTCCAGAACATTTTCAATGAACTCTGAGCAAGGAATGGATGGAGAATCCTATATAGTGAGGAGGTGTGGTTGACCCCGTTGCTAGGTATGAGTCATCATTTCAATGGTTGGTTGATCCTACAAGTTTGATGAAAATGAACTTTTGGTGATAATGAGCAAAGGATGTACCCTCAAATCAATAAACATAATAATACACTCTAATCTTATGCAGACTGTAATTGTAAATAAGATTTCAAATTCAAGAAAATATCTGGAAAATGAATAGTAAGCTGTAGGGGTTATAGCCTAACATTAGAATCTAAAATATGTGAAAACTTAAGCTCATTACACCCTGTTCAAATAATTATTCGTGTCTTATTTGCTCATATTAATATCCTAGCTGGCATATTTTGTACTTTCACTCCCATATGGACCCCATTGAAAACAAGATGGCCTATCTCAAGGGGCTGTCCTTAATGAACTGCAACGTTACAACTCACGAGGGTAACACGGCTCAGCTTTTATCAATGTCTGTGATTGCTGGCTGGTCTATTTATGAAGGCTTGTTAACAAATATCCTACAAACACAGAAATGGAGAATGGCCATTATGTGCAGCTGTTTAGGGGAACTCCTAAGCCACTAAAAGTCCTCTTCCCTGCTCTTAGCAGATCTCGCCTTAGGAGCCCTTTTAAGCGCTAGGAATCTTGAGGAATAGCTTTTATATTAACTGGGATTTTCGTGTCACTTTTAGGGGAAATTCTAAGAAAACGTCATGACTCTGAGAATTTTCTTAGAATTTGGCCGTTAGGAGCCACTTTTTGCAAAAAATTCTTTAGGGATACGGGCCCAGATTTCAGATTTAAAAGCTAAAAAAACAACAACCTTAAACTATATAAATCAAACACAAACATTATATTAAAAAAGTTAAATATGGAAAGATTATATTATTGTTTTTATAATTTTCATGTAATATATAATTTTTAAAACCAGCATGGTCAACACAACATAACATAAATGCTGTGAATTAGGAAAAAGATGCAATTTCACCATAAAAGCATGTGTGATGTTTGTTTCACACAGTCACAACATGACTTTCAGACACTATTGTATGAGGAGCCACTGTCTGATCATCTAGAATTAGTGCTGTAAATCATAATGTAATGGCTTGATTGATTTTCTCTTCCTTTAGGTAAACATGTACATCTGTGTCTGTAAACGCAGCTGGTTTTGTAGGAGGGCCGTTCAGTGATTCTGAGCAGCAGCAGTGACTACGCTTACATGTGCACCAACAATGCGATTATTTCTAATAATAAGTAGCCTATGGTTATAACACACTCAGATAGGCATACTAGCATGTTACCGGCTACTGTTTTAATTTACTCATATTAATTCATAATACATTTTTAAGGAGGTACTAGATATTATTCTGCATATTCCATTGCTGGTGTTATGCCGAATTTTGTGACCCACCAAATTCTGTAACCCTATAGGCGTTATATTGTGCTAATCCACCTACTCCTAATCCTAATCTTAACCCTACCCTTATACCCCCCTATTTTTTTCTGTCTAAATACCCAAAGAGTTCCTAAAATTGGTCTGATACGCCTACAAACAGCAATACTGTGTGTAAAATGCATTTCACTATAGGCAGCTTTAGTATTTGGGGTTAAAAAAAACTTTTTTATGATAATTTACTCACCCAACTGTCATCTACCAATATGTCCATGTCTTTCTTTCTTCAGTCGAAAAGAAATTATGATTTTTGATGAAAACATTCCAGGATTTTTTCCTTATAATGGACTTCATTGGGGTCCAAACGGTTCAAGATCCAAAAGACAGTTTCAGTGCAAACTGTTCAAAGGGCTTTAAACGATTCCAGACGATGAATAAGGGTCTTATCTAGCAAAACGATCGCTCATTAAAAAAAAAATTCCAGACTAGAGTCAATTCATTCATTGAATGAACCAAATGACACGAAAAAAGATTTGTTCATTTTGATAAACAAGTTCGAACAGTTCGAGAGTTTTTTTTTAATGAGCAATCGTTTCGCTTGATAAGACCCTTATTCATCGTCTGGAATCGTTTAAAGCCCTTTAAACAGTTTGTGCTGAAACTCTCATTTGGACCTTGAGCCGTTTGGTTCCCATTGAAGTCCATTATATGGATAAAAATGCTATAATGTTTTCATCAAAAACCTTCATTTCTTTTCGACTGAAGAAAGAAAGACATGGATATCTTGGATGACATGGGGGTGAGTAAATTATCAGCAAAAGTTTTTTTTTTAAAAGTGAACTACTCCTTTTAATAAACAAGTCTCTTTAATATGGACGTTTTTTTTTTTTTCGTTTTAATTTGGTCTTGTTGTAGTTTGTACATTATTAAACCTGATTTTGTTATTCAGTAAAATCTGTGTTGAATATTAATTGATTATTAGTGCCTAGAAAGTTAATTAATAGATTGTCAATGTAATAAAATAAAAATAACATGGCTACAATTACAGTTAATACAAATGAAAACTAATAAAACTGCCTTTTTTGCAATGTTACCTCGTTCTTGCTGTCTTTTTTGTACAATTTTGAAAGCGTCATGTTTTATAGGATTGAATGTTTTGAAGGATTTGAAAGCATCATAAAGCATCACGTAAAGGATTGACCAATGTGTGTGCGTGTGAACCAAGGTTTCGCCTTTATTTTAACTTATAAAAGAATACGTTCATTAAAAACAACT
This sequence comes from Pimephales promelas, assembly GCF_016745375.1. The sequence continues at coordinate 18,061 of NW_024121910.1, forward strand.
ATGTGGAGCCGTAAGTGTTGTGGAGGAAGTCGATGACTGCAGACGTACTGGATAAAGTATTGAACACCCTCCTCTCGGGCTGAGAGGTGATGCGTTCCAGCATGTAAATCAGGTGATGGTGGAAACAGCTGAAGGGGGTCCCGTGCTCCACAGCGATGTCCACCCAGTCCCACACACACTGCAGCGGCGTCTCCTCGTACCCAGCGAACATGGCAGGATTGGCCAGCAATCCCCGAGCAGCCATCACACCTGCAGAGATTCAACGGTATCAGATACAGGTATCAAATAAAGATCATCCATGTGGAGAGGGTGTTAATCTGACACACACCATCCACCCCTGTGAGGGCGTAGGTGGCCTCCACATCCTGCAAGCTCTTGATATCACCATTAGCGATGACTGGGATGGAAAGGCTATCCTTGATGGTCTTGATGGCATCATAATGAACAGGCTGGTGCCTCTCGTCGGATGTACGCCCGTGAACTGTAATCCATGAGACGCCCGCTGCCTCCACCTTCTGACAGAGATCCACTGTCTTCCTGACATCTTTGTGAATTCTGAAAACAAGAAAAAAAAACTGCCAGTAAATGTCAAGCCACTTTATATATATATATATATATATTTCCTTTATTTTTTATTTTTTTTTAACTAGGAGAGTCACATTGAGATATTACTATCTCTTCTTCCAGAGAGACCTGGTCAAGACGGCAGCACAAGAAATTTCATACACAAGAATCACAGAATAAAATACCACAATTTACACATTCACAAACAACATGGATCAAGACGAGTTAAGAAAAACAATTGCAATTGTCCTTTAAAACATTGAGCAAGAGACGTTTAAAGGAGGTCAGAGTTGGAAGTGCATCTAAATTTAATACATTTTGTAATTCATTCCAACTCCAAGAAAGGAGCGTAAATCGAAAAAGCACTTTTGCCAAATTCTGACAGTACCCTTGGGACTTTTAGCCGGAGATGAGATCCAGACCTAGTTTGGTAGGTATTTGTGTAATAAATTAAAAGATTTGATATATAAGAAGGTAACTTACCTAAAAGTGCTTTTGCAATAAATAAGTACATATGTAGTTTTCTATATATATATATATATAATAGCAAAACGAGTGTACTTTAAAGTCAGGAGATCATATGCTCACCTTATTTTAATGGATACGGCATAGTTGGGATTGTCTATTTGGTTTCGAACATGCCTAACCATGTCTTTCACAAGCTCAGGTTTGTTAATCAGACACGCACCGTAGCCTTCAGACACGGCCCACCTGCAACACACACATCCACATGACTGCTGTCACTCAGAACGGGAAATACTGGGAAACAGCAGCTTCCACAAACAACCTGTGCACAAAATGTTCGACAAACGATTTTTTTTAAGCCGTGAGTGATGGGTAATGTTATATTACTCTGGATATTAGCATTACCTTTGTGGACAGCCACAGTTCAAATCCACCCCATCTGAGAAAGGAGAAACCACACATGCAGCATCTGCCAGCGTCTGTGCGTCCTTCGCAGCAAACTGGACAATTAAGGGTCGGTCAGCTAAGAAGCAAACACATGTTATATATGATATGAGTAGTTATTATGTTGAAGGCTGTGCCAGTGACTCAACTGAAAGTGAAAGGTAGCATTGCATCTAACTGTAATCTCGTTGAGAAAACTGAGGACTATGAGTGAATAAAGTTCATTCTCACAACAAGTGTAAGTTTGTGTGTAAACAATTTATTTCTATTCGACTAAACCCTTGACAGGACACAGCTTACCCATGAAGTCACTAGACAATTTTAAGACAAATTTAGGTCTGTTATTTTTTTTCTGCAGTCTGTTCATGTCAGAAGAGAACGGGGGAAAACAATTTTATATATAAGATATAAATCATGCAAAATTTGAAAACACTTCCCATGTTATTTTTCTCTCTTTTTTTGTCAACAGCAATGACAGTATTTTAGCACAGACTTTACTGTCACTTGGTAATATGGATAAAAATAATATCTGGCCAAGTGCATTAATAAAATCTTTATTTAATGTATACCATGGTACTAACTTTGCATATTATCGCACCTGTGCCGTTTATAGTAATATAGACATGTCAATGTTGCATATGCTAAATAATTTTAATATATACATATGCTATGACTTACTCTTATTGGTGGTGAATTCACTGTCTCTGGCTTTTGCAGAGCGCATGAAGTCAGCTGCAATGATCATTGGGGTGAAACATAAATCACAGTCATATTTCCTGACTAAACATCTGAAAGCTAACCTGAAAAGAGCCAGAATAACCATTAAGAACACATACGACATGGACAAAATATTAACAGGACTCAAGTCAATGCTGTCTAACTTACTTTGAGTAACGGACCATGGGTGCACATACTCTGACTGGCCTTCCCCTGTTAAACAAGTCCGTGATGATATTCCCACTGTCCATTATTATTTTATTGTGGATCTCTGTCATAAATTCCGCGATTCACAATCCTGCCATATTGTAATTAATCGCGCAAGTCAAATACTAGTGTTAAGTATTAAACTCCCAATTAAAATGTACTCCATTTAAATTACAAACCGTACATATGTATTCCCTTAAAAAACGCGTTCAGAAGAGTAAACACTTGACTAAAACAAACACGCATGGTCACAAACAGCATCGTTTGTCACTTCCGTTTGCCAGTGAGTGGGTGTGTTTAACCTTTGACCTCTTAGCCACAAGAAACGGAATTCATATTTATTTCCAGGTTTAATACGATAGATTATGACATAAATTAACAGAGTACCTTAAATACGTTCCTAAAACAAGTTAAATCAACATTACAATACAATTGTGTAAGTTTGCGATTTTTTAATGAATGGCACGTCAGTGCAGCTAATTCATATTCATGAGCCATTGCCGTTGCCCTCCATTCATGTTTTGACGCAGGAATTACACGTCACTGATGAAGTGGCAACGATGGACGCCTATCCGGAATCAACAGCGAATTCACTGCTGAAAGATGGTAATCTTCTTTTAATATGAATTCTCTTTTAGATCTGATCTGTGCTGGTGTTTTTCGGGTAGCCAGGCAGATTGATTATCTTTAGTTGCAGTTAAAGCACAGTAACACATAGTGTATTCTCCAGGCAATGCGATGTCCTGTTGTGTGTTTTATAATATCCTGATCATTTTCCTTCCAGAGTGCTATACCGATTTCCTTAAAGAGGAATTCGACGTAAAGACATACACAGCTCAAGCCATTCATCATGCTGTCATTGCAGAGCAGCTGGCAAAGCTGGCAGAGGGGATCAGTCAGCTGGACAAAGAGCTGCACTGCCAGGTGAGTGACACCTGTCAATCAACAAACACCAATGTTTCTATGCAGATCTATGTTAGGATCATGTCCATCAAGTGAGCAGCTTACTGCAGAACTTACATCAGACTGTAGAAAGTGCACTAATCCTATATAGAAATGTATCCAAATCAGCCACTAATTAGAAAATAATCAATAAAAAGCTTGCAGTGATAATACTAAAGATGTATACCAATATATTTAGCAATATTTGGTTTTGATCACAGGTAGTGGCCAGACATGAGGATCTACTAGCTCAGGCAACAGGGATCGAGTCTCTTGAAGGTAAAGTTTCACTACCTGCTTCACATTTTAACACTTTTTTTAGATATCATCATCATTTGGATTAAGTTTATGTAATATTAGTTTAAATCCAAAAATGGAAAGTTGCGATTAGCCTTTTATTACTTATTGTGACATACAGTAGCCTATATCCGAGTGAAACTGCTTCTCGAACAAGAATAAATGTTGGGCGGGGTTTGACTTTCTCTGGTTGTGGTTTGCTATTGGTGGATCTCATGTGAGTGACATGTAGAACACCTCACATCATTTTGATTAAAGATTATGAATATAAATAATAGTAATTATGTGTTTACATCTTTTATAGTAAAACACTACTGAAATGTTGAATTCATGGTGATTTTAAAATTCAATGCTAGACGTTTCCTACCGTTCATGTGTACTTTCAAATGAGCAAGTATATAAAAAAATGACATTTTCGAAAGTACATGTCTAGAAGTTGCAGTGTGTTTTCCTCTGAATACTTACCTTGTCTGTTATAGTTTGAACAAACTGGGAAGACAGAGACAGAGTTTACACTTTTCAGGGAAATCAACTGACAATTTTGAATGTGCAATGCAATTTTACAGCTGTCCTCCAGAGGGATCCCTTGTCAAATTCTTTACTATTATGGGAATTATGGGTGTTTTTGCTTCCACATAGGTGTCTTACAAATGATGCAGACCAGAATTGCAGCTCTCCAGAGTGCTGTGGAAAGGTATATAACCCCATTAAAGGCATTCAAATTGTCCGTGCATTTAAAAGGTGGTGCATGATTAATAGGCATTAGAAAATGTCTGCAATTTGTGTTTAAAAAAAAAAAGTACCAATTTGTCAGATACTTTGTACTAGTATTTTATTTACACATTTCTCTCTCTTTCCATTCTCAGGATAAGGAGTAAAATCGTTGACCCTTACAATAAGATTGTGGCACGGACGGCCCAGCTTGCCCGCTTACAGGTGTTGTGTTTTTCTTTACCTTTACATCTGCTTCTGTCATCTTATATCTCTATCCTTGGATATTCCAAGCAGGACCATTATTTCTTCACTGTCCTGCTTTACAAACACAGCATGCTTTTTCTCCTATGGCTTGATTTCCCTGTTTTGGCTCAACATCTGACATAGATACAGCCCTGCCTTCACAGTTGTTTACAGTTAAGACAGATTCTGTTATACACCCGACATGGGAAGAAAAAAAATGCACACAAACAAAAAGAAAATCATTCTGGAAGAATATATGTTTGGAATATGTACATCCACACAAAAAAACTTCTACCCAATTAAATTAATCTTGTAATTACTATAACACGTAGTATAGTAATAATTCCAAATTCATTTGTTTTCATAGAGGAATATAAAACACATTTTCTTTTGTGCAGTGTTTAATATTTACAATCTTTATGCAGCTCTTTTCCAACCACTTCATCTTGAGTGAAGCTTTAAGCCTGCAGGGGAAAAAAATCAATAAAAGTAAATTTGGACCTGCAAATGAAGGGTCTCTATCACACTTTATCTGTCACACACGTGAATACACACAGCTAGGTGAACAATATTGTCCCGCTCGACACATCTTGTGGATTTACGGGGTCTTCAGTCCTGGTTTTGAGTGGCTTTGGGGAACTGTTTTTTTGGTAACACTTTACTTGAAGGGGTGTGCATAAGACTGACGTGACACCTTTATAATCATGACATGACATATGTTATGAATATGAAGGAATGATTGGTTTATGTCAAGGTGTCAAAGACATCTCAAACAATGTCATATTTGCATTAAAAATGTCATTGTTGAGCAAAAGACACTTAATGGCAGTTGTCATAAGCATGCACAAACCCTAAAGACATGTGTCATGTCATGGTTATGAAGGTGTCATGTCAGTCTTATGCACACCCCTTCAAGTAAAGTGTTGATCTCATTTACTCTCAAAACCTCTTGCTACTCCTTTTCTTGTGTGGCTTGTGTATTGAAAAAATACCTGTTTCAATATCTGTATTGGATTTGGCACATGCCTAAAAACAACTCCAAATGAATATTGATTACAGGAGTTACACTAATGTTATTGCCCTGAAAAAAAAGGTACAGTTTGTTTTTTAATGGTGCATGTTGTCCCAATGGGAAACTGCTGTGTATTGAAATGTATAAAAGAATACATTTGCATAAGTTGCATAAGTTGTGTTTGCAAAGAGGCGGAAAACTTTCCATGGGAAGTTAAGCTGGGGAGTTTTGGAAATATTCAGAGTTGGAAACTTAAAGGGAGTTATTGGAAATTTGGATAATTTATGCATACGGTGTCATATACAAATATACACATTTTGTTTTGTCTTAAGCAGGCTTGCTTGTAAAGTATTACAAATTTGAAAAAGGATCCCAATGCATGCATTACTGTCATTATTACTCATATATTGTTCTAAAAATAAGATGTCACCATTGTAGTATTTGACTATCTGATGGCACACATGGATTCAGAAGTGTGAGTCATGTTGTCTTTGTGTCTGGGTCTGTCCTGCCCTTGCCTTTAGCAACAGAGTTTTACATTTATTTTTATTCCTCATAAGAATAAGACCAGACTTGACGATGGGGACACAGCTGAATTTTTTCCTGTTTTCCTTTTGAATTCTTCTGACACTCTCTCACCCCAGGACAAAGCAATCAGTCTCAGACACACATAGAAAAAGATACACATACCTTTGGGACAGTTCAGCTGCACCTTTTTCCCCGAAACACAAAAAAGACTGACCTCTCCGAGTCCTTCATTTGCCTGCTGTCTGCCCACAGGCATGATTGTCATACTAACTGAACATGTGGCTTAGTTTCACTTTTTGAGCACAAATGTCCTAGGTTATACGAGTTTACGGTTTCTCTTATAATAGAAGTGTGTGTTGTCTGCTCGGGTGTGAATCAATGGACTATTCATGCTTGTTTATAGTATTTCAATGTGTGTGAAATTCATTGACAATGACTGTAACTGATATGCTATTCTTGTCCTTAAAGAATCCTGTGAGATGATGCACATCCATCTCCTTGATAAAAGACATACAATAATTAAAGAACCACTTAAGCTGAGTGTATTAACTCTTTCCCCGCCATTGATGGAGTTTACTGGATTTCCGTGTTTTCTCTGTTTTATACGGCAGAGTACAGAAGTCCCGGGTCAAAACATGGGTGACAAAAATGAGCAGAAACAAGCGATAAAAGCTTATGCATGTTGTAGCCTTTCAGTAAGAACATAATTTTTTCAAAATGTTGTTTTTTTATTAAAATTGCCCACATCCAAGTTTTGATTAAAAAAGGAATGCTTGAAGCTAGAATAAAATTAGCTTTTGTTTAAAACCAGAGGCTTTTTTTGTTTGTTTTTTTGTTTTTGATATACTTGCATGTGCAGATATTCATACAACACATTTTTCTAGGGGCCATGACATTTTTGTGAAAATGATAAAAAAGACGCGGGTGGTGGCTGGTAAGGGATAGTTCACTTTGAAATTAATTTTTTATATGTTTTAGCTTACCTCAAGGGCAAAATACTGTGGAAACAAAGACACCTACATCTTGGATGCCCTTAAAAAAAACTAAAACATGCCAAAAATTTATTTTAAACTATCCCTTTAACAAAAACAACAACAACAAAAAAAAAAACAACAACAAAAAAACGCTGGTAGGGGAAAGAGTTAACAGATTTGTTTGAAACAAATTATGCTATTATCCTATAGGTGAATGCAATGGTTTTAATACAATTACTCAGGTTCCTCCTTTAATTTAAATCTCTGAGTTTAAGTCTGTCAATCTCTCCCTTAATTTTAAGATTGTCAGATGAAAACTGTAAGCATACTTCTCAACAAGAAACACACTTCATCTTTCATGTCTGTTGCACAAAATGTGTGTCACAAAAGGTATTAATACCATAACAATAACTTTTGGTCACTAATACCAGATATATTATTTTTAATGTACTGTAGGTACAATCTCATCACATATCATGGAGACTATGGTTACCATGGTACATTTTTGATAGAGGATTTTACTTTATCATAATGTGGGCATTATTATATTATCATTGATATTTGCTTGTGCTGGTTATGATAGGCCCACAAGTCATAATGTTATTTGATAAACCCCGGAATGAGATGTATTATCATATTTTGTGTGGCAGGTGGCGTGTGACCTGTTGAGAAGGATAATTCGTATCCTGTACCTGAGCAAACGACTGCAGGGTCAACTGCAAGGGGGCAGCAGAGAGATCACTAAAGCTGCCCAGAGCCTCAACGAACTGGGTAAGTGACCCGTCGTGACCAGCGTCTGCTTTGCTCATCCCTCGTGTCCTTCAAAATGTTGACTCATGATGGAGCACTCGGTATGAGTGGCAACTCTTTACCTATGTTGTTTTTATTGGATTATATCATATGCACTCTTAAAAATAAAGGTTCCAAAATGAGGTCAATAGAAGAATCACATTTGGTTTCTCAAAGAATCTTTTAGTGAATCGTTCTTAAAAACAAAACAAAACAAATTAGTCTGAAGAATATGTAAAAAATCCAAGAGCCCAACCCGCATGTTCACACTTGTATTTCGGTTTGCTTGGTTCGTTTGGTCCAGAACAAAAATAAACATTTGGTCCTGGTCTAAAGATACCGAATTTAAAGGCATAGGGATGTATTCACAATCTGATCGGCTTTTATTTCGCAATGAAACTGACCGAACATCCCCAAAAATGTCATATACGCTAGCATGTGCATAGCCTACATATGATGATATTTCTGACCACACTGTAAAAAATATCCGTGATTTTAACAGTAAAAGACTGTAAAACTGCTACAGTGCAAAACTGTTAATTGGTTAACAGAAAGTTTCCATACTTTATACGGTAAATAACTGTGATAAAATTTTACAGTAAAATGCCGTTAAATTTACAGTTTTTGGAAGTGAAAAAGAACAAATCGTTGTATAATTTACAGTGAAAAAACGTAAATTGACATTCCCACAATTCCCTGTGTGACACTTCACATTTGATGTATTTTTGTTGAAATAACTATAGTTCCTCATAGTTTTATTGTTTTTTTCTAATCAGTTATGTACATTAGGCTTTTATGTTACATTTAATGTTTATTGCAAAAATTTAATTTTTTTAATTTCATGTGTGTTACCATAATGGTGTTTAATGTTTGTGTGAATGACACTGTGCAGCTTCTATAAGTATTACTTAAATAAGTAATTACTTATGATGAGCTGTGATTGCTCAAGTAACTCTCATCTCTGCTGTGATGATTTATTGTTGTCAGTGTATTCAAAGTTGGTAAATCAACATTTTATCAGAAAATAAAATACGGTTTATTACTGTAAATTTTAAGTTAAGTCTGTAAAACCAGTAACGTTCCTACCATATTTTTAACGGTAAAGTTCTGGCAACCACAGCTGCCGTTTTTTTACCGTAAAATTTACGGTTTATTTTTACAGTGCAGCTGAAAAAAGTGAAAAAGTTCCTCTGGTGCAAAAGCCTGTCGAATGGAAAGTTTCCATAGATGTTAAACGTTCTTCGTGGAACCATAGATGCCAATAAAGAAACTTTGTTTTAAGAGTGTAACACTTTAGGCATGACTGTTTTTCATATAGGATTTTCATATAGTTCTGTTTTAAGGGCAGTAATGGTAATTATTCAAGTGCTATGGCATGCACCAATGTTGTGTAAATGGCTTCAGAACAATCTTATACTATTTCCAGCTCAGCCCTGTTCTTGTGGCCTAAATATTTTGTTTAATTTGCAATGCAGGTGTGCTGACTGTCTGAAACTGTTTTAGGAACTGTCTGACCTGTTTTGGAGATATTGCTGGTTGTTTTGTTGAAATTGAAATCCTCGCTTGATTAATGTCTTACCCGAATAGCTCTTACAAGTGACTTTAGTTTTAATAGTGACCAAAGTACATTATAGTAATCTCATAGAGCTTAAAGTTGACAGGAAATCAAAAATGACCCCATTTACATGGTCATATTGGTGACTTTGCCTCTCAGCTTCTCCCCCATAAGAGGTAAAATGAGTTAGGATGCTTTTTTATGTTGACTTTGAGGGTGTTGAATTGTTTACGTGTAATTTTAGAGCACAGCCATAATTGCCTGGAATTCATGCGGTTGTGAACATTATCTGGAATGTGAACCTTATTTTCGGCTCTGGGTTTAATGGCTTTAATATCAGATTCATATTGACTTGTACTCTATTGACCTTTAGTTTGTGCATTTGCCTAGATTTCAAAAGGACAGATAAATAGCACAATGCAAATCCAATGTGCTCTTAGTAAACACGTCTACATTATTAAGGCACAGGCCCTGCAGGAAAGATACCAGTGAAGATCAGCAAGGTACTTTTTCCCCAGTTTCTATTTGCATATTCTTTTCAACTGAAACTAAATCAATTCAGGCGAACAGTAGTATCCCATTGTGCATACGAAGGGCATACTGATATTGGTATTTACCGCTTGCATAATATTATGTCTTGGCAAGCAACACAAAGTATTTCTGGATGTTTCTCTTTTTTACTTAGGCCATATACATACATATAAGGCTCTGTTCTGAAACTTGGTGAACTGCCTATCTAGAGAGTGTTTTAAAACACCACAGGCCCACTTCCTATATAAACACACTGGCTGCCTTCTAAGATACCTCATTTTATCCCAATTTTAGTGACAGTGAAGGAATGAGCAACATGATAATGTCTAACTGTTTCTTCTCTTTGCTTTTAAAGAGAAGTGTTAGCTGTATTTTTGAGTTGCGTTCCAAATCAACTGCCTACTATGAGATGCCTTAAAAGGCAGCAGATTGTGTTAGCGGTAGAAAAATATGGCAGCTCTCTAGCTTTTGGTGCATGCCATTGTCTTCATGACACAATATGATTCAGTAATATGTTTTCTCCATCCATTGAATTATTTATCACGTCAAAGTGAGGGTCATATTTGGATTCGTCTCACCCAGCTAATGGATTACAGAGACATCTTTGCATTAGCATCACCATCCAAGATGAGACAATTGGAGTGCTCTAACAGCACCTGTCCTTTTTTTTTTGCTGGACGCACAGCTTTTAAGCCTTCTCTCCACCCCCTCAAGATATAACATGAACAGCCAAGGTCTGATTTGATATCATTATCTGTATGTGTGCAGCTCTCTGGCATCCAGCGTAGAAAGCTGTCTAACAAATCTCCCATTAGGCAAGCTGTTTAAAAACATGCTGCCTTACATTGGTAGAAAAGCTTTTTTGTCTGTAGGTTTTGACTGAATGTTTAATGGTACATGTCAGATTAGTCTTTTTTTTTTTTTTTAATGCAGGCCTGAAACTGTAGAAGCAATTAAACTGCTTTCTTTGTTTTGAAGTCTGTTTCTGTCTAGGGCACGCTGTCCTCAGATGGTGTTACAAGAAATCCGATGAGGTGCAGTTGGACAGTGATTGGTTTCGAGCTTGAGAGTTTATAAAAATGCTGATAGCATCATACTATTGGGTTGTAAACAAGACGATCAGTAATGATAATGGACCCTTAAGTTTTAATTGACAAATCGCTTTCCTGTTTACCATGCAACTGTGTAAGACATAAACTGAGACATCATTGAGCTCCAGTGTAGGGTTTTACAGCATATATCATGCAATATAGTGTAAATGTGTTTAGGGTAGAGAACTAATCTGTTACACCCTAGTCATGTCTTTACCATAGTGACCAATATTTATATACCAATTTTTTTCTGTCATATTGCAGGCCATTGTTTTGTTTTTTTTTCTGATTGTCCACAACATGTCTAAACCAGCCTTGAATTACACAATAATGACAGCATATTTAGTAACATGATTTATGAATCCGTTACCCAGCTATATAAGGGAGGGATGGACAGCCAGATGGATTGATAAACAGTTGAAGGAGAACTCAAAAATGGCTTAAGGGTAGGATTGACTAGGCTAGGGCAATGGAGGGAGGGGAAGGTGTTTTGATTGGCGGAAGGCGTGAGTGTGGCTGCTGTCAGTCGAAATGAGATGATTGGAGTGGGCTGAATGAATGAAGCATTTATAAAGTGCTTTTCTTATGTACTACTGTACACCCAAAGCACTTTACAATCTTCACATGAGATCACATGGGTAAACTGGAGGAATGACGCTGTTGAGGAGGGGAGAATTATCTATACAATCTTCACATGAGATCACACGGGATCGTAAACTGAAGCAATGATGCTGTTGAGGAGAGGAAATCAAAGTCAGATAAATGTCAAGAGCTGAGAATTGACAGGAAGAAATGAGAATTGAGTGCTGCAGGCTGTTATGGAGACAATTATATTTCTACATGTGAGTAAATTTACTCACGTGAGCCACCAAGTAATACAAGGGATTTTGTTTGTTGATTTTTTTGCATCACCTGAGCTGCACCTGTCAATCACATGACTTCGGACTCAGTGACTCCCTCCTTTAGGAATATATGAGTGGCATCTGGATGTCACAATCAGTGTAGTGAGGTAAGAGGAATAGATTGGATGAATGAAAGCAGACAGGTATGGATGCTCCAATTAGACAGATTTTAAAGATATTGAGGTGAAATAATCCTCATTGTGGTTTGATAACAGGCTGTGTAGGGAGAAATTTGACTCTCGGATGCTGCTCAAAGTTTAGTTTGTGGTGTTGTGTGAAACAAAACAAAAAAGCTAATCAAGTTACTGGGGTCTAAATCAAGATACATGTAATAATAGCAATACCAGACAGTTCAATATTCTTGACCTCTTTTTATTGGCATTAACAATGAAACAGTACTTTGCATTAGTGCTAATGTGACTTTGCCCCGAACATGGCTGAGCCGTTCCAGTTTTGGCAGCCCTTTTTACTGGCTGGGGCCTATTGCTCACTTGCATTCATTATTATTTTTCTCCACATGCCTCTCGGAAATGTTGTTTGCAGCTAAAACAATAAAGCCTTCATTCATGAGCAACCCCAAATCATAGGTCAAATCATCATAGGGCAACAGCTCCACAGGCCTCTGTATGATCTGTTGCATATGATCATATAATTGCCTTAAAGGGCTCTTAGTTGTCTGGGAGAGCACTTAAGCAAAAAATTAACATTTCACAATTGATTTTGAAGCACAGGGCCCCACGATGGGTCTTGGGTACAGCGTTTTGGACAGATTTGACACTGCAGATTTTACTCAAGTAACTCAGTGTTTTGAAAGACCTATAACACCATTATAGACATGCATCAATCATTCAACGCTCCCACTTGCTCTTGTTTCAGCATAGTGTGTGAGCTCTAAATATGGATCAGCTACCTTGGATTTCTGAACTGTAATCGAGATAAACTCAAGAATATACTATTGTAGAACAGTCACTTGATGATATAAGCTGAACATAATGTTTAGTTCCTAAAACTGGAGTTATTTGTAATGAACTGTCAGATGGGTTTTCAATCAAGTTTAAAGCTTTGGGTGACTGACGATGTCTGTGTATAATTGTTTCGCATTTTGCGCCAGTGTTGAAAAAGGAAGTGAAAGATTTAGCACTTTAAAATCTTTAAGTGCTTAAAAAACTGTTTAATTTGATAAAGTATATTCAATCAGGAATTAGTACCTCTATGATAGTCATTTGTAGCCTCATTGACTCCCTTGAGATATTTTCGCCTCTATTTACGTGTTTTGTGACATTGGAAAGTTTTTAGTCTCAGCTTAAGATGGATCATTGCACCATAAGCAAGATATCCAATACTGGCACCAATTCATGAATTTGAGCATTTCAACCAAATAGGAAATTGACTTGCTCAGACCTGCATTTTGCTTAATTTTCAATGTGCAATGGCATGACTTTGCCTCTTACACAGATCAATGTGTGACCTTTCATTGCTGCAGTGCAAGGGGTGATTATTTTTCCTAGCCTGCCAAAAGATACATCTATCCCCCTCTAATCCAGTTAAACCTATAATCAAACACCATCAGCTCAATGGGTCTTATAAGTTCAAGTATTATAAGTCAACACCTTTTCATTGATACTCCCCAACCACTTCATGCCCCAGCAGCTTTACTGGACAATATGCTGTGTACCACCTTCCTCATCGCTATAAAAAGATGTGATTTGTATGCCAGCTGGCTATGCGGGTGATTTTGAAAGGAAACAGACCTTGTCTTGACAGTACACCCTGTGACTTGTTGACCTGAGTAATATAGCTATCTTGTTAATTGTATTGCAGGGCAGAGGGCAGATAGATATCCACTTAAGGAAACCCATAGTTTGAATTCTTAAAAGTGTTTGTATTATATTTTCCACAAGTAAAAACTGGGACAACAGACATAAAACCTTTCTCTACAGAATGAAAAAGCATTTACTCCTGATTGAGTTGGCCCCGTGTTATCACAAAGCAGTTGCGTAGGCTTCATCATGATAACAAGAAAAATCTCTTCAGCTGTTTTTTGGGGGTGTTTAATGCAAATGAACAAACCCAAGAGCATCAGTTTCTACTTCTTTACATTTATGGTTTACACTTAGGTATGAATGTACAATCTCTAGGACCACTTCAATAAAGCACATGCAGTATTTACACTACCATCTATGACATCTACAATAGTCACCATTACAATAAATAAGAATAAATTATTCCTCTTAAGATACTGTACAATTAATACACTTAAAGGGTTAGTTCACCCAAAAATGAAAATTCTGTCAGTATTTACTCACCCTCATGTTGTTCCAAACCTCTATGTGTTTATTTGTTCTGCTGAACACAAAGGAAGATAATAATGTTTTAATCAAACAGATCTCATTCCCCATTGACTACCCTAGTATGTATTTTTTCCTACTATGGTAGTCAATAGGGAATGAGATCTGTTTGATTGAAACATTCTTCCAAATATCTTCTATTGTGTATAGCAGAACAAATAAACACATAGAGGTTTGGAACAACATGAGGGTGAGTAAATACTGACAGAATTTTCATTTTTGGGTGAACTAACCCTTTAAGTTCATTACTGCTTTGGATTAGTGGTTTCCCTTTTTAACGATTCTTTACCTGATGATGATATTTTCCTAAAATTGTCCCAGTAGCTCATTCCACATCCTCTGATGAGAGGCATTTTTGCCTGACCTCTGTCTCCTCAAAAGTCACCTTTTTGTTCCTTTTTGGGTCAATCCATGAGTTGTGGATGACCACATTATTAGGCATAGGCTCAGCCTCTACAACTGACACAACACGCTTCTTCATTTTACTCTTTAAAACCTTTTGAAATTTCTGCCGAGTGAAGGCATAGAGCAACGGGTGAAAAATGGTGGTTCCATAAGCCATGACCAGGAAGCCCAGTCTGAGACGCACAGTGAAGTTGCTCGGCCCTGCACTCAGGATAACCGCGTTGAGCACGGTGATGGGTGTCCAGCAAAGCAGGAAGGTGGAGATGATAAGAAGTGACATGCGAAAAACCCTCTTTTGCCGTTCACGGCGTTCCCTGTGCCGTTTGACTGCCCTGCGGAGGGCTATGATCACAGACACAGAGGTACGCATACCCAATGGTGGATTCCTGCCTGCACTGCTCTGCGAGGCATCGGTGGACTCTGGCTGAGTGGAAGTCATGGAGATGGTCTTTTTCTTTCTTGGTTTCTTCTTGGGTGCCGAATGGAAACGTGTGCCAATACGGATGTTGAGTGCCTGCAGAATCTTGTAGTAAGTAACCAGCATGACCACAGCAGTGAAAATGAAGATTGGAATCTGTGCCAACAGGTGATAGTAGAGTCCCAATTCACTGTAGTAATGGTTTGAAGGTTCTTCCCCCTCTGTCTGATTCCTTTCGTTACCTGCTTGGCTAAAGAAACCCTCTTCTATAAAGGGTACCAGAAAGCTGAGGAACGATAGAGCCCAAATGAACCCTAAAAGGGCCACTGCACGTCCCATTGTGAGTACTCGATTTGCAGGCCGAACTGAGATATCGTAGCGGTCTAGTGTGATGGCCAGAACATTGGCAGCAGTAGCGACGCTAGCAAAGGACACACAGGCCTCGTGGAAGCAGCAAAGAAGTGCATTATTTCCCTCCAGTGGTAATAGCACCACCACAATCGTAAGTGGGATGCAACCCACACACACTAGAACGTCCAGCACATGAAGGTTCATGGTTACAATGTTGCTGACCGAACTCACCAGGTTTGACTTCATACAATAGAGAGCCAGAACAGTCAGGTTGCTACTGAGACCTAGCACAATCTCCAACATGAGGAAACCTGTTAGAGACACCTGGAAGCTGACAGGGTAAGGAGCCTCCAGGTCCATTTCGAAGTCAAGAGGTTCAACGTTATCGAGGACAGTGAAGTTGCTCATGATGGCCTGGAATCCCAGCACAGGAGGGGTATGCATTCTCCTACACATGCAAAAAAATTAAAGTGGCTGTTTTAACATATCTGCTGGGTCAATTTATTGTTAACACAGCAAGCTTTTACCAGAAATTAGCTGTTGTTTAGATGCTACAGGTTTGTTTCTACTACATGCTACTTTACGCCAAAACTGTTTAGCTTACCCAAAATCTAGCTATCAAATAAGAAAAATGTGAATGTTCCATAATTAAAAAAGAACCTAAAAAGGAAGAGTCATTTATATGCAATACATGTGCACATAAAATATGTGCATAGACTAACGAAACTCACCCCTCCCTTGTATTCACTGTCCTTGTTGGGAGCTTGTGTAGCAAATGCAACCAAAGTGCTGATGTGTTGGCAGGATGTCATAGACGCCAACCATACTCCAACGCCTCTTTTATCTCGGCAGTGTCCTTTGCTCCTTCAACGCCATTCTGTTACATGCCTGCTCGGTTGTGGGCTTGCTTTTTTTTTAGTTTTTCCTGAAAAAGTGATTTCAAATGACCTAAGATTTAACAAATGCTGCAGCAAAGGCTGTCCTCAGCCCCAGCATGGTACAGACTGAACAAGTGATGACCCCCCCGGATGAACACCTCTCTGTAAGGTTGATTAAACGCAGTCCAAACAGCTCATACCTCATTCCCTCGCATCCTTAGATTTCTGTGGGTGGATGTGGGAGTTGGAAACACTCTCTGCTCTTCCTTTTTTCAGAGCGTGGGAAGGGTTTGTGCATTGTAATATCCACGTGGTTTTGACATGAAAGCTGTGTTGTATTCAAGCTCGTCTTTAGCCTTTTGTCCTTTGTATTGGCCAAACAGAACTTGCAGAATTGATCAGGGACAGCACCATGTCCCATCCTCAGTGATTATTCCAAGACTTTGTGAACCACTAGCAGAAATGCATCTCCTTCAGTGTGACGGTTAGGACTGGCTTCTCTGGTAACCATATAACAAAAGTTGCACCGTCTCCCGGCAGAGTCCACGGCCCCTTGTATTCCACCTGAGTAAATCACACCCCCACTTGCAGTGCCACAGTACAGCTCCAGGAGACCAGTCAGGTAGACAGTGGTAATCACAACAAGGTCAAAGATGTCCAGAGGTAAGGAGGTAGTCAAGCCGGTGCACTGTGTGGCATATATTTACCCTCTCTTTTTGCTGTTCATGTGGGACACCAGAACAGGAGCTCCATCCTCAGTAGTTTCACTCTCTGGCTGCTGGTAGGTGCAAAAGTAAGAGTTAGAATTATTTTGTTGTCTTTCTACCAGAGTCATGACCTTGAAAATCTCTACAGGATAGTGGCATGTCCTTAGCATTCATATAAGCTATTTTACGTTAACTCTTGTTCTATTATAAAACGTGCATGTTTTTTTTATCCGTAAATGTAATAGAGACCTCAGAGAGATTGTGAACCCCAGTCAGTCAACTGTTTATGCCTTTGATGGTGTAATTATTTGGTCGAAAAGCTTTATGCCCAATAGAAACTCACTAAACAGTGATTGTGAGTGGTTGTTTGCAAAGCAAGTTGCAGTACTACCACACTATGCTTACAAGGGCTATACTCCATATATCATACATCTCCAAGCATCTCTCACTCTTTTCATCTCCAAGCATCTCTCTTGGTTTCTTTTTTTATAGCTTTTCAGCACTAGACAGAAGCAGTAATGGTGACAAGAGCGCTCAAATCATCTTTCCCCTACGAGGATAATGGGTTGGATGGGTTTCGATTGCTCAGTTTTGCTCTTTCCACATACATTAATTGAGTTAAATGTGTCAGTTACTGTGTTGGCCTCTGGAGGAACCACATAAAAGCATGCATCTTTTTTCCACAATGTAAGTGTCAAAGCTGTTTTTTCAACAACAACAACAAAAATCTTTCTGTCTACAGTATAGCTCTGAATTTAAAACATGCTGCCACGTAAATTTGCTCATGTTTGGTATTAACCCTGCACAGTATTTCCTGTATTTTAAAAAGTAAAAGTTGTCAGCTTTAAGCAGATCTTTAAAGTTATCGCTTGTATGAAATAGCATGCATTCCCCTTAGTTGTGAGAGTACAAAAACCTGAAGCTTTTTACCTCTAGTTGCTGCCATAAGAGCGAGTGACCTGGTAGCCCATATATTTCCCAGTTTGAGTAGAGCCATGCCAGGACTAGTGATAAAGGACATGCTTGTCTGAAGGGATGAGTCTGCCTGTCTTCCTCTATCTGCCTTTCTCTAAGCACTCCGCGGCTGTCAAAGGGGGGCAGGGAAGTCAGATGTTGTAGGATGTAGTGTCATACATCTTGCTTGGAGATCTGCTCCTCTCCTCCTCCCTTGTTCCTTCCCTCTCAGTCTTTCTCTCTCTTACCATCCCTACACTCAGCGCTTTCAAATGCCCTACCTACTCATTTCTCTCCTCCTCCTCTCTCTTCCCTCCTACCTTCCCTCATCGCTCTCGCTTTCCCTCCCCCTCCTTCTGCTGTGGTTTATAACACTTCTCTGGTTCCCGATTGGTCTCATGTTATAGTTGTAACCATTTCTTTTCCTGTTGCTCAAATAGGGCTTAAACCAACAGGTGAATTTTACTATCTTTTTTGACATTGACAAAATTTTTAATTTTTGTTCCTAAATTGTTCATACATACACAGTTTTTGGATAAGCAAAGGATATCAAATTAGCCCTCAGCAAGGATAAGTGAGTCTTCATAACGCAAACACGACAAACCTCGCATGAAGCGTGATTTAGGTTTAGTCTTTTTTGCTGTATATGTGTAGGCGTGTTGGTGAACACTGATGTGAAGAGAAGGAATGGGCTAATTATGGAACATTTTCTCACAAATTAAAAACAAATCAAAAAAAGCCTTGAACATATCTGTAAATAATATTCAAGGTGGGCATTAATATTTAAACTTTTTATTCAAACCCTTTCCCAAGACAGTTCTCGGTAGATCCCCAAGCGAGAGAGAGAGAGAGCGTGTGTTAATATTTTTTTATATTTTTAGGCATATCCTTGAGCTAATGCCCCAAAGCGATTCCAAAAAGCTGATGTCTCATTTGGCATTTGTTGTGTCTGTCAGTAATGGACTCTCTTTGTCGTTATCTCTCTCTCTTGTTGAATAAACTGCCCTATTGAGTGTGTTTGTGTGATTCTAGCTTGATAATGCTGCTGTGACTGATGCTCATTGAGTGGAAGCAGAACTCCAGAAGCCCTGGGTGAATTAACTTGTGCTTAGCAACCGCAGGTTCCAGGAGCGGAAGGTAAGACGCCAGGTGCCAGCTCACTGGAAGAGACATGAGAGATGGATAGTTGTGTAAAATCTACACCTCCTAGAAGCAAGCGTGCTGTTTTTGTCCATACTGTGAAAGTCAGGTTTGGAACAGCATTAGTGTGAGTAATTTTCTTTTTTGGGTCGAACTATCCATTATCGAATTTGATGAGTGGACTCAGGTATGTCAGTTTTTTGACAACAGCTTTGAATGTAGGCCATCCAATCAGATTTGAGAGCCATCTTAATGTGTGAGGTCAGTGGGCCGTACCTCTTTTTCTGGCTCAGTTTTAAACCCTATCCCTCTCTATCCTCTCTGGCTCTATCACATCTCATCCAGAGCCATGTGTCAGGTTTGAAAACTTTATCTGAATGTGGTTTTCTATCCCTAGGCAGTTCTCCAGTATCTGTTATTACATTTAAGATATGCTGTTCCTTTTTTATTGTTACACGTTTTTAACTTTTACAAATACATTTGACCAGAAGCAGGAAACAGCCACCTAAAACTGAAGCCAAACAGGAAATTCTGGTTGGCCTGTAGTGTTGTATTTTGTGGTCTCAATACTCCTCTGAGACCCGGGAGCTGTTCTTGGTCACATTCCCAGTGCCTCCAAGGGCTCTTTTGCATGTGGACTTGAGACTGACCAAATGCAGATGACAGACCCAGTGGTAAAAGTCGGCTCTGGCAGTCCACAGTCCCCAAAGACCCTACAGCTGTACCGTCATGGCCGAGCGTGATAAACGCACATCTGTTGAGCTGGGTCTAAGTGGAACTAAACAAGTTTACCATTGCACTTCAGCGAAATGAATGACTGGCATATGACTGAACTGATTTTGTAGCATTTAAAGGTCTAGAATATGATACAAGCAAATGCAAGGAAATTTTAGATGCTTTTACGGCATATAGATTTTGTATAACCATCTGTATCAATCATCGGTGTAATCAAGCACTCTTACATCCAATGGAATCGATATGGTTATAGTGCAATCTGCAATCTCAGAGGTGTGTTTTTCAGTGCTCATTGTCAGAGTCGCTATAAACGATACAAGTAGTTGCTAGATTATTCTTTTTTTTATAGACCGCTTCAAATGCAGTGGAAGAGACTGTGGGAAATGAGATTGTGCTGTATTTAGCAGATTTCAGAGGCTTTAGTTGTATAAACAGTGTCAAGTCCCCTCAGCCTCAGCGGGGCCAGCACGTCATCCTGTGACGCAAGGTTACAGTGTTAATGTGAGTCTGGATCCCCCACATCGTGTTTGCATAGCAGCAGATTAGCAGGGACACCCTGACTGTGAACTTCTGCTTACTGCGTATGTTGGTTCAGCTTTGCTTAGCCATCCCATAGGGATTCTGTCCAATCCCAACAAAGCATTCCGAGTTCATTCACTTCCTGCCACAGTCCATAGGGCTGTGTTACGTGTTTTGTTCGCCCGAGGGAGGGGATGCATGGGAAAACGACATCCCTTATGGACAGAGTGACCTTCAAAAAGCTCTGTCGCCTCCCTGATAATCTGGTTCATGGACAGCATCACTTTGATTTATTATTATTTAACATGCTAATGAAACTAATATTATTGATATTTAGTGATTGGTATATATATATTTGACATGCAGGACAGCCTCTTTTTTCTTTTTTTTCTTTTTGCTATGCACTACGCATAGACAACATAAATTCATATGTTTGTTGAAACTAAAAACAAATTGCACACATCAATAATAACAATAATTATTATTGTACTTTTTCTGCAATTGTAGGTGCTTCTTTTGTAAGCAGCTCATTTTCAACCTTACCTGGGTATTCTTCAGACAACGTCACACAAAATGACGTGCAGAGTATTATTAGTATAGTATTGATATTGTTGTGGAAAATATTGATGGTATGGTCATATAGTGGCATCCCCATAATATTATTGAATAAAGTTTACCAATATGTACTCAAATAAAGCATTAAGTATAGTTACATTTTAACGGAATATTTAGTCTCTTACTCCATTTTGCTTTTCTAGCTCCAAACCACATTTACATTATCATTAGTGTTAGTGGCACTATGAACCGTAGCAGTAGTGGTTTACCTCTGTAGTTGGTTAACTTAGAACGTGTTATTGAAGTATAGAAGGGCATCTTGAATGCCTGTCTGAAAGAGCCCAGCACATTTTTCCAGTTGGTCAGATTGATGCGCGAGGACAATGCCTGAACTTTGGATGTGATTTCAGTGTGCAAGTAGTGATTCTATCAAGAAGCTGCTGGAGCGTTTTATTCACTGTCACTTCTGACCAACTGAATTGTTTGTGTTTCACTCACCTGTCAAGTATCACAGCAATGAAGTGTCCAGGTGAAAGGAGACATTGGGTCAGATGGGAGAATAAGAAGTCATTTGACAGAGAAAGGATTCAAGCTTGCTTTCAGGCTAAGTAACATGCTATGGTGCTCCCCCTTCCCCTGGCACATGATTTTAGCATGGTTCTGGGAATCTCTGTAGGCTGCTCTTATGACCAGTTTGTCATGCGCCACTGTGCAGATCATAGAGTATTGGCCATTTGATCACAGTCTGTTTTGTCCGGGATGTCTTAAAATGCGATAATTTTCTTTGATTAGTCAATGTTCTTTTAGTTTGATTATCCAGATGTTTTGGCATTGCAAATGTTTTCTTTTGTGTTTCTATTTTATTTCATTTACACCGAAAACAAAGCACAGTTTGATTTGTTTTTGAGCTTACCCTTTAGTGATGAGTTTTTTTAACTGTACGTTCACACCGCCGCCGACTTGAGCGTCAAAGAAGCTCTGACCGCTCTGTCAAGGACGCTTGTCAAAAAGCACAGGGAAGCTTGTTGACGGTTTGGACGCTTTGAACGCTCTGGCGTTGCAGGGAGAAGAGAAGTGTCACAACATGAAATGTAATAAAACGAGAAAACAAGCAATACGTTGAAGAAAACATTTGTCAACTTTGGTCACATTTGGTCGGGGAAAAATAATAATTAACTATTATTTTTATTAGCGAGCGTTCGTAAATATTTCAAATAAAAGTTGCGCTCATTCTCAAATGTTTATCACTGGATCATTATGGAAAATCGTGAAGTTGTGTTTGGTGCTGCTTTACTGTATTTGCGGAGAAGACGTCGGACTCGGAGATTATCAGCTTCTCTTCCATTTTCTCGGAACTAATGTTTAGGTAGGAACGAAAGTTCACATTGTATGTTTCTCTGGAATCAGCCAGAGTGAAGGACGTCTTTATTCCGATTGGTTGCTGGCGTTTGCCGCTGCTTGCCGCTGAACAGCGTCATAGATCATTACCATGAAGTTGAGCTTCTTTCAACTTTCAGATTGACGCTCAAAACGCCCAAAACGCGAAGCCGAGGAATTTGACGCTCCTTGCAGCTGAAAGAAGCCAGCTTTCTATTAAAAATGAATGACTTCCGGCCGCTTTGGAAGCTCAAGTCGGCGGCGGTGTGAACGTACAGTAATTCAAGTGATTTTGAACCTAGTATTGTGTTTTTGTTTGTTCTTACTTGGAATTTCAGAGATGACTCAATCTACACTAACAGCAATTACTTTTTTTCACTTTTGCTTTAATCTCAAACAAATCGAGTGCCCCACTTTGCAGGAATGACCTCCTCAGATAGACCCCATTTTGAATTTCAACTAATTTTTCTTCTTTTTCTCTTCTTTTTTTCCACTGTAATAGGGAACAAATTGGTTTCCAAGGTCACAGTTAGAATCGTTTTACACTATATTGCGTGCTGCACCTTCTCTCTGCGGAGTGGCTGTTGTGCTTCATTCCAGATAAATGCAGGTAATAACTGTGATTGATGCTGAGCCAATGGATCTCTAGTGCTTCTATAAAAAAAGAAAGACCTGCGAAGAGCCAACACACTGTCACACGAGTGTCTTTTTCTGCAACAGCAGACTTTTTCTTTTCTGAAACTACAAGACCTGTCAAGGGTCAAGATCTGTGATTGAACAATCATCTATGTCCCTCCCCCTGACCTGCCCTCTGACCTTCATGACCCCAGCATGATTTGATTTTGGGAGAGGGCAGCATTGTCTGTGCTCAAAATGTAATACTAATGTATTCCTACTGCACAGTACACTATGTGTACTGTATTTCTTGCGTTTTTAAAGGGATACGGTCATTGGAGGCAGTCAAGCCGGTAAAGACAGCAGGCTGTTAAAATTTTACGTCAAAATCGTAAGCAAGTACTGCTTTGTTTACAGTTTGTATATCTGCAGTCCTAGTTTCGATTTCTCTTTTTGAATGACCAAAATAGACTATTCTTGATAACTGATTATACTGTATAGACAGATATTACTAGTTGACAATTGCCTTTAGTACTTTTGGTGTGTTCAAGTGCAGCTTTTTGGTCGAGACAGTCAACAAGAGTCAAAAACACAGTCTGCTTTCGTCACCACTTGTGACATCGGCTTGGTGTGTCCCAGGCTTAAGTATGTGTAATAGATTACAGAGTAGAGTGATGTCCCTTATTTGAAGAATGTGCATGCTATATTTAATTTAAATCTAAGCCTGTTGCTGTTTAATAACCACAAAAGGCCCCATTGCAGTTTTAATTAATTTAATTGTGCAGCCCTAGTAGCATGCCATTCCGAACATAGCCCGAGTTACAGAATCATCATGTCATGATAAATCCCTGCATCCATTTGTCCTTTTAGAACCAGCATGCAACAGTTTCAGCTCTAGTTATCAAAAGTGCAATTATAGAATGCTAATTGAGAGTCCCCCTACAGTATTGTGGGTTTCTTCTAGGACAATGTAATCCATTGTTGTGCTCTGGCAGAGTGAAGCAGGAGAGGGTGAAAATGAGGTGAAATGACACTGCGTTGCGACACAGAGACTTCTGGCAGGGATCGTTGAATTTAGTCTGGCTTTGGGCCTACCTGCACGAACAGGAGCCAAAGACTCCCCCTGCTTTCCTGTGTAGAAGCCACCTGTTTCATACAGCTCTCCAGATTTTAAACCACAAACTCAAGGTCGCTTCAAAGCATCTGGGTGTTACAGTATGGAGTCATTTCCTCAGCAAGATATCTGACCTCTTCTAATGAGGCAGCTCTGGGTTCTTTATGATATCTTTGTTAGCAGTCTGCAAATTGAGTCAGAGAGTCGTCAGATGGTGTGTGCCCTCAGAAGGCGCTAATGAGGGGATCTATGTAGTGACATTGTTCTGCTTGGTGCCACTGTACCCGTATCAGTCAGCATCTCTGACTCATAGGCTGTCTGTTCAGAGGCCTGTTCAGTATGATACCCTGTGTTTAGAGATGCTGTTTCTTTTCCTTCTCATTTACTTGCAAGAAACTCTTTAAAGTTCAGTGTGAATGCTCTTGTGCATAATAGGCTGCTTGCATAAAACAATTGTCTATTTGTTAGAGATATGTGAAATACAATTTCAAAAAGTACTTCTCTGAATGGTTAATTGACCTGTATGGATGATTTTTTTTTCTGTGCAGCACAAATGATGATGTTTTAGGCCCTGTCCACACTACTGCGTTTTCGTTTAAAAACGGAGAATTAAAACGAATACAATCTCCGTCCACACCAGCGTTTTATCTGCGTATTAGAAATTATCTCCGTCCACATTAAAACGACTGAAAACACGGATCACGTGACCATTCACCAACACTGCAATGTTGATTACCTTCAAAGAGGCTCTATTATAAACTCCCTGAAGAAAAGGTTCTTTATAGAACCTTGAAGGGTTCCGTCAGGCGCTTCATATATAGAACCTTCAGGGGTTCCAATCATTGCATCATTTTATGGATTTTAGATTTAATAATTTAGTTTTAAGTTATTTTTAAATGCATTTTATGAATTAAACACCTCGTAAACATAGTTTTTCACTTGAACGGCTGTGAATAACAGCTGGTCTCCCCTGTGGAATTTTTTTTTTTGGTGTATCGACCTGTATCCCATATTATCCTAGTTGATGTATTTATTCCAGAGCATGCTGCCATCTAAATAAATGCTTTGCTCTTTTCGATGAGTTTAATCAGCCCTAAGTAGGAAGCTGCCAACATTAGCACAGTTTGAGTGTTTCTGAAGCCTTTCTCATCTCTTCCAACAGTTTTGATATTTCACGCTAAAAAAACTAAATCAAGCATAATTTCCACAGCCCGCTGTGATGATGGTTCGGGTAGCTTCCAGACACCCTACTTAGTGCAGACAATTGTGAATAAGACCGTTTGCATGCTAACGGGTTCCTAGGGTTGTGCAAACACGCTCATCCTCCATGTGACGCGTTCTTGTTATCTATCACATAAACATATGGCTGTCCATGTTTATGAAAAAAGGCCCTCTAAAACATTTGCCTTAACAAAAAAAAAAGGAATTATTTTAGTTTTAGTTGATTCCATTTATTTTAACCACTAAAAAATGCTTTGAAAAATTTGTGACTATTTTTTCCCATTCCTTTCAGACTACCTTTCCCAAGGTGTCGATCTGTCAGGTATTGATGTCATAGAAAATGACCTGCTGTTCATTAGTCGAGCTCGTCTGGAGGTGGAGAACCAAGCCAAACGATTACTGGAACAGGGCATGGAAATTCAGGTAAGAGTACCACAATGTCTTTGAGAAACAAAGTACAAAATGTGCCAATGTAATACAAAATTCATGACACTGAAAATGCAATTTAGTTTAAGGGGAAACTACTACGATTAGTTTGTCACTTGGCAGGCAACAATTTCAAAGTTATCCTACATCAAAAACCAACAAAAGAACAAGCAATGCTGAAAATCCACTTATGTTGTTTTATGAATTGTGGTCCAGCACATTTCAAATGCAATAATAAATGGAATTGAGTTTATGTGGAGTCTACCTTTGCATTCATGTATTTGCACATTTCAACAGGATGAAGCAAGTGCCAGTATTCTTTCTATCTCTCTATATCTCTTCCTCAGCATGTTTCTCTGTCACACACGATGTGCTCACACACAGCAGATGGGCCGCACTGGCCTTTTTCCCCTGTCTACAGACACACAGCCATCGAACTGAACTGTCCACTCACATTTCAAAAATTCAGCCGCCACATAGAGCCATCTCAGGGGCTGAAAGATGCACAATATGTCCGTTTTTCAATAAATTGCCAATTTTAAATTGCCTCCACAAATAACCTACAGGATACGTTGCATATCATTATATAAACGCAGCTGTCACAGTCCTTTGTTTTGCTGATTGCGTCTCTACATTTTTCTTTACTTTTGAATGGCAGTTTAATTTTTCAGCAGACTTTATGGAGTAAATCCATGCAGAGCTCCAGTTGGAGATGACAGGACTGTTGAAATTTAGACTACAAGGTCAATAATTTATTGCTTTATGCATCTCTCATGGGCCATCATGTGTCTTTGAAAGCATGAGCTTTTGAATGAATGAATAAATGAGACATTTATATAGCGCATTTCATTTGTACTACTGTACTGCCCTACAAAGCCAAAAGGCAGTAACTGCATTTTTGGTCAAAAATGAGTTAATGTCATTTTTGGGATATTAAAGACCTCCTTTATCATGTGGATAAATATCTATACTCAATTTGACTGTTTTTTCGAAAAAATAGAGGGTTGTGTTCACAGTAACTCCCAAAACCATACAAGCAACCATGGCAGAAAGCGGTAACTGCAGTTACCCTTCTTTGGCTTTGATCTTCGACGCAAAAGTCCAGTTCCGCCTTTGTTAAGCCATTCATAAAAGAGATGTTACGGTGCCACCTTGCAGTTACGATGATCTGCCTTTGTTTTACTGTCCATAAAAATTTGCCGCGCTTCAGTTACTGTCCATGTATTGTCACTAAATCACTTACTTCTATAACACACAAATATCCAAATAAAAAACGAGCTGTCAAATGTGTTAAGTGGTCGTTTTATCAAGTGTTGAACTACTGTAAGAATGGCAAATTGCTCTCGAGGGAGAATGATGGTGGAGTTGGCGTTGAAAAGAAGACATGAAGACCAAGGTAATAAATTATCTTATAAAATAATGCATTAGATGAAGTATGAAAGTGCCATATACTTAACGTTAATTTTGAATTGCTAGGACAAGCAACTGACGAAGAAGCTAACTAGTCTACTTATTAGCCAGCACACCAACACCAACCAAAACATCAATAGATACCTAGACAGCATGACATCTAATACTTAAATAATTAAAAATCACTCAGCAATCCATTCTGTGCCGACAATCCAGAGATGCAGACATTGCAGGAATGTAGCCTATTCAATGTTGACATGTTAGCCCCAGCCTAGCTATCATGCTACACATTACTGCACAGCGGCAGTAGCCTGCTAACACATACTGCACGGTGGCAATAAACAATAATTTCCTACCTTTTCTTGTAACTCCATAAAATCCATTGCAATACACGTCATCTACGATGTTTCCACAATCCTCAAAGGTTTTGAACATATAGTCCGTGTCCCTTGCTGGTATTCAGACCAAGCTATCCACAAGTTATCTAGGCTAGTTTCAAAGCGTCTTCTGTAATTAAGCGTCATTTAGCGTTAGTGAAACAGCATAAAGTGTATTTGTTGCAAAATATTATCCACGTACACATACAACTTTTTGTTTGGTCGATTCTCTTCCCATTAGACTTTAATGAAGGTGATCATTAATTATCTTCTAAATGGTGGTAAGCAAATTGATTATATGTCAGTTACTGCCTTTTGCCTTTGCACGACTCCTTATTTTTTAGTAAATAATACAAAGGCAGAGTACAGTATCTGACAAATAAGGGTCAAAAGTCAACTTTGAGCACAAGATTTTTTTATATGCACACATTTCTTGATCTGGGCAACAAGTCACCAGATTTTCATTGCTCTACCTATAATACATTTGTGTGGACAGAACAAAAAACTTTAAAGTCATTTTTCTCAGTTTGACACTCTGGTCAGTTACTGCCTTTTGGCTTTGTAGGGCAGTGTACACCCAAAGAACTTTACAATCATGTCGGGGTCTCTCCTCAACCATCACCCGTGTGCAGCATCCACTCGGATGATGCGACAGCAGCCACAGTACAACGGCACCAATGCGCTCACAACACACCAGCTATTGGTGGAGAGAGAGTGATAGAGCCAGTTCAATGGAAGGGGATTATTAGGAGGGCCAGGAATGTGGCCAGGACACCAGGGTTACACCCTTACTCCTTATGAGAAGTGCCATGGGATTTTTAAAGGGTCATGAAACCCTAAACCAAATTTTCTGAGACTTTAACAGAGGTATGTGTGTTGAACACCATTGGAGACAATGTTAGCATCTGTTAGATTTAATAGTAGGGTTAAAATGGTTAAATTTATTATTTTTCCGCTTTTTCGTCTTCCAGGTTTAAAATCTTCATCGTGCTCCCCTCCCTTCTTCTCACAGCTACCCACACCCATTTAAGTTGCATTTTTCAATAAGATTGTGAGCTAGACTTGTGCTGAAAGAGGGGGGTTTCATGACTCTTTAATGACCACAGAGAGTCAGGACCTCGGTTTAACGTCTCATCCAAAGGATGGTGCTCTTTGACAGTATAGTGTTCCCATCACTCTACTGGGGCTTTAGGACCCACACATACCCCTTTTCCACCTAAAAAAGAACTGGTTCGGAACTGGTGCTGGTTCAAAGTTGGTTCGGAGTTGGTTCAACTTGCGAACCGCTTCAGAACCTGTTTGTTTTTCCACTGACTAGAGCGCCCTGGGAACGACGTCGTTACGTCACTGTGTACGTCGCCATACGTCGCTAGAAACGCTTGCACAACATTACTTTCGGATTATCTCTAACTCGTGTACAAAGAAATCTTAAATTAGAAACTTTGCGTGTCGCCGCTGCGTCTGGTTAGGACAAAAACTTTGATTAACATGGAAAAGATACCTTTTATCGCGCGGGACACGGTGTTAAAACCAATTGAAATATGTAAGTCTTTTAATCTTTTCGTTTGATATGTAATCTTTTCTGATAAGTTATGTACCCCTGTCTTGTGTCTTTTTTTCCTTTCCATTTATTTGTTCTATATTGTGATTGTTTTCTTCTTTACTTATAATGTCTTCAATAAAAAAAATGACAAAAATAGAAACGCTTGCGTTAACTTCAAGCATAACAATTACAAAGGCGGACTCCATCGTGTTTCTGCAAATGTTTCTCTTGGCTTTGCGATCCTTTATTATGGTCAGTAAAGATGTTTAGAAGACATCTAAACCCGCCCCCAGCCCCCGACGTAAGCATGACGTGGTTAAAGAACGGTTCTAGTCCAGCAAAGAGTTGGTGCCGCTTTGGAACCAGTTCTCCTGCACGAGAACCGGTTCTTTGGCTGTCGAAACACAAAGAACTGGTTCGCGCGCAGGCACCAGCTCCGAACCGGCTCTCAAAATGCTTTGGTGGAAAAGGGGCTACAGACCACTGGCCTCACTAACACCTCTTCCAGGAGCAACCTGGTTTTCTCAGGTTTCCCATCCAGGTACTGAATACTCAACCCTGCTTGGCTTCAGTGGGCAATCAGTCTTGGGCTACAGGGTGATATGGCTGCTGGCGTGAAGGCTGCTATTTTGGGTGAAGTTGTGGATATGAACAGCCCATATTTGATGAGAGGTCCAGTCCGGAGAGTGTCATCTAGGCTCTGTTTGTTCTTGCATCTTTAATGGTTTCCATTACCTACCACTTGCTAAAATAAGCCTTCCAATCCCTGCCTGTTGTATTCTTTTCTCTTTTTTATTTTTTAGCTCCAGGGGTTGATTGTTTGATGGTCAGTCGCCCCCATATATCTCAAGGTTATTGGCTGCAGACAACATAATGGCATTGACCACTGCATGATCTCTTTACATTTAGACATTGCGTAATGGTGTCTATCTTTCAAAACCCAGCGCACTGCCTTGCTAGACCCTTTTTGGGGACATTGTTGATGCCAGTGATCCTGAAGCATGCTGTTTAGGTATTTTTGAAACACAGTCTCAGCATAATTATTTAATTTAATATCATGGGTTTTTTCCCATTTAAACTTAGATTCAGCGCAAATCAGCTACACTCTAAACAATGCTGGGTTGTTTGAATGCAAATTTGGGTAAAATATGGGCAAACCCAAATGTTGGGTTAAAAATGTAATTTCAATTTTTAACCCAACTTCAACTTTCACTTTCAACTGTACATTTTTAATTGTATTTTTAACCCAACATTTGGGTTTGTCCATATTTTACCCAAATTTAGGTTGAAACAACCCAGTATTTTTTAGATTGTACTTCATCATACTCGATAGAAAACAGATTTAGCTCTTTTTCACTTCAATTAAATGTGAACGGCTATTCCAATCACAGTTCTTAGTACCATGCATCTCTAAGAAATTCTCTCTGCTGTCTACCCACAACTTCTCGAATTATTGGCCTATTAGCATCTCATTATAAAACCAGGCGATGCACGAGCCCCCTGACCTCCGTTTATGTATTTGTTGTTCTGGATCTTATCATGTAGTTCACTGCACTCCTCCATGGCCAGTCCTGCATCAGTATATTTAGAATTGTGTGGGTTACATAAGCCGCTATTCCTGAGCTTATGTGGAGAGATGGTCCTTTTCATTTCGCTCTTCTAAACAAAAAGACCTTCTGATGTCTTTTAAGAAATTTTCTGGGTTTAATGCAAGTTAAGCTGTACCAACAGCATCCATCTATCCATCTATCTATCTATCTTTTTTACAATAATGCACAAAAAAGTGTACATTTATAGGCAAGATATTTGTGCTGCAAGTCAAATAAAAATGTTTTTCCCCAAGTGTAAAGTTGTCAATTTAACATTAGTTTAATGGTTAAAAATTGCATAACGATACTTTTGAAATGTTGCGCTTTTTAACATTTCCATACAATGCTAATGAATTCAACATCAACAATGAAATCAACAATATTGACTTCCACATATTTTTCAGATTAACTATTGATTCCGGAACATTCCTTTTAGCACACAAGACAATTTCATTAGTGTTGCAAGAAGTCCTGTGCTTAAAGACAACATGAAACAATGCATTTGATTTATATAATATGACATATTTCCAAGTGAAATGATATTCATTTGAAAAAATAAAAAATACTGCAAAGCTGGACAGGATTTTGTCCATTAGGATTTAATGGGGTCGAGTCTGACATGATGTTGGGATCAAGTTGGCAATGATGAGTAATATCGTTTTATATATTTTTTTTAATCACAAGTTTCATGTCATAACGATTTGATGAAAAGAAGAAATAAGAAAACATAATCTGATTAAGTCTTAAAGCTAGAGGAAATGTTCGACATTTTCTTTTAAAATTATAGGATTGGAAGGATTCATCTGTTATTAACAATTGCTTTTGGTGCATAGTGACATATTACATAGTGTATTTGTCTCTTCTAAATTTCATTAAAATTGTACAGAAGAGTGGCACTTTATATCAGTGCATTCCTGTTTTGAAAGCATCAGCTGTCTAATACGCTGCAATACTGTCAGAAGGGCACTTGAAAAGAGAGTGCATTTGAAGGTCAAAATAAGACATTGACATGCAGAGAGGCAGAACAAAAAGTGTAGCCTTTATCTGCACATTCATTTCGGATGGGATGAGAGAAGAAGAGGTCTGTTAAATTTTTTATCCACCTTTCTATTCAAGTCTTTTTTTTATTTCTCTGCTCATACATTTATATCAGCTGCTTAAGAGGGGTGTTTTCACACAGAAGGTTGCAAGAGGTCACAATCTCATGTTTTTCTTTCCTTTTGCTTTGTATTGTGTACATGAGGGGATTAGGGTTTTGGAAGTGGATTCTGATTACCACGGTGAAGGTCTTTGCTTACTCGGCAAGCATTGGTTGGAGGTCATTGAGGTGTGTGTGGTCCGAGCTTGAGATTCATACTAGGGTCTCAAAGGGCTCAAAATACAGACACACATATACAATTGACTACTCTCGCCATGGCTCCTGTCTTCCTGACCCAGAAAAGCAGAGTACTCACGGGGCCAGTGTCCTGTTTCACATGCTTGTAGGGGAATGGGCATTAATGCAGCCTTCTCGCTTACAATCTCTCCATCCACAATATAGTGATCTAAAAATATTCTTAATGTCAATGCGGTGGACTGCAAAATATTAAGGGCAATTAAAAAATGAAGGCAATTGTCACTTTACTTTAAGGGGTGTGCATAAGACTGACATGACACCTTCATAACCATGACATATGTCTTGAATATGAGTAGGGTTTATGACAACTGTCATTAAGTGTCTTTTGCTCAATAATGACATTTTGAATGCAAATATGACATTGTGTAAGACATCTTGACATAAACCAATACATCATAACCTGTCAGTGTCTTTGTCATGATAACTTGACATTAAATTAAGTTAAACCATCATGTGGTTGGCTTTGACATTGGCTGTAGTGAGGCCATTATAACTGTGTCATGAATATTTTTCATGACCTCAACTACAGTGGTACTGATTGAATTTGTCATTAAAAAGTTATAATGGCTTTATGACAGCCAATGTCAAAACCAACCACCTGACAGTTTAATGTAATGTTAACCAATAAAGCTATAAGTGCTTTCTTATGTTTGATAATTGTCAAGTTTTTGACCGGTTGTGTTGTCTTAGTAATGTCAAGTTGTCGTTACAGACACTGACAGGTTATGATGTATTGATTTATGTCAAGATGTCATAACAAAGACATCTCAAACAATGTCATATTTGTATTCAAAATGTCATAACTGAGCGAATGACACTTAATGACAGTTGTCACAAACATGCATAAAACTTCCTTCATATTCATAATATATGTCATGTCATGATTATGAAGGTGTCATGTTAGTCTTATGCACACCCCTTCAAGTAAAGTGTTACCGTTTTGGGAAAGATAAAGCATAAGCTTTGCAATCAGAACATTCCACTAAAATTTTACAATAAGGTTCCATTTGTTAACATTTACAAATTATTTAAATCAAAAGTAGTCTAATTATATTTAATGGACCTGAACTAACATGAAATAAAAATAAAAAGTCGAATTTATTCTACCTGACCGGAGAAAACGGTTGTCTTCCCTTTTGCCAGATCGGTAGGAAAACTTCAACACCCATAATGCACTTGGCATGTTGCCCAGTCTGCTATAGATACGCTTATCAGAGTCAAGTACCAACTACTATCGGATCTGAGCAATAAATATGAATTTATTGACCAGCAAGTTCTTATGAAGCTCCATGCCTGACCAAAACAGAGTCATAAAACCTGGAAAAAACCGAGCCAATGCAGACATAAATAGGGAAATCACAGAAGTGTGGCTCCTCCACATTATAGATTGGCCACTGGATGTATTGGAGGGGTGTTGATGGTAGAATCAATGACAGTAGGGAATGAATGAGTCTAGGTTTTAACTGAGTCACCTCTGCTTTGACAGACAGATGTGCTTCTTGCCCTATTGCCCTATTAAAAGTGCATTACATAAGCTGAGCAGCAGAACATTGATCATGCGCCCTTCAACCAATACGTCACCTTTGTCCATTTCAAGAGGTCACTTGGACAAGGAGTGCATGTGATTGTTGTGTTGCAAAGAGAGAAGCGTTTTGTTCTGTTGATGTGTGGTGCAGATATACAGCCCACATTGCCACAATCATTGGGTCATATTGTTTTTTTCAATAGGCCAGATAAACTGTTGTTTATATTCCCTTGTTTGTCAGGATGTTCAATTTTCTGCTTTTGGTTTGTGTTTGTACAGTCTTAAAAATAATGGTTCTTCATTGGCATTTATGGATCTTTACCTTTGCATTGCACAAAATGTTTTTTTTTTAGATTAAAATGTTCTCTACACTTAGAAAAAGATGGTCCTTACAAACTTTTTACTGAAAAGTTATTTGGTTTTTCTTTTGCATTGCTGTGAGAACCTTATTTTTTAGAGTGTATTGAAGATTGGGGTCAATTAAAATGACTATCCGGTAACATTAAGGTCTCATTTGATAAGATTTGTTAATGCATGAACTATATATTTACAGTACATATTAACCTTTATGTTAGTTAATAAAATGTTCCTGTTAGTTTACAGTACAAATGTTAACAGATAAAACTTTTGACTTTAAAATTGATTTAGATATTATGTGTTAACTAATTTAGTTAACTAACGTTAACAAATGAAACCTTGTTGTAAAGTGTTACTGATTTTCCTTTCTCTGCATTTGTCCATTTTGCCCATTCTGTTTAGTTTTGTCCGGTGTGATTTTTGTCATCCGCAGCCTAATAGACCCATGTACCTGCAGCATGTAATATAATTTTCTCTCGCTTGCTGCTGAAAAGATGAAACAAAAATATTTTTACCGCCTTGGGCCAAACAAATACTGACAAGAATGTTAACTGAAAACGATTCAATGCTTCCTTTCTTTCTCTGCTGAACCACATAACAATTCTACTTCATTCCATGTAAATAAATGCCTTTCACTCATGCATTATTATTTATAAGCAATCTCCTGCAATTGCTAATGCCCAATCCCTGCCACTAATGATTTGATAACCACATTTTCTTTTTTATTGTTTCTTCGGTGCTGAACTTGATGCATGACTCAAACTGTGCTCAAGAGGGTATTAATCATTTAGAAATGTTTTATTATCACACGGCTTAGCTTGTCACTGCATTGTTACTCCGAATGGCAGGACTCAAAGTGCATTTGGTATTTGTAAGTGTCTGAGTGAAGATGTGTGGCTTCATTTGTGCTCTTGACTACGTTTTGCACACTGACATTCAAAATATGGTTCAAATTGTGTGTATTCTAGAATGGTCTGATTTGTCTAATATTGCAAGTAGATTTGTATTGCGTGACAGATGGTATTTTTTACAAATTGCACGTGTGTGTGAATAAAATAAAACTAGGGCTGTGAAACGATTAATCCAAAATAAAAGTTTGTGTTTATATAATATATGAGAGTGTAGTGTGTATAGTTATTTTGTATATATAAAAGCACACGCATGTATATATTTAAGAAATATTTGCATGTATATACTTTATATATATTTATACAAAATTAATATTATACATAAATATAAAAATTTGATATATTGATATATATTAAAAATTTATAATATATACATGCATATGTGTGTATTTATTTATACAAAATAATTATACACACTACACACACATATTATGTAAACAAAAACTTTTATTTAGGATGCGATTAACCGCGATTAATCGTTTCACAGCCCTAAATAAAATATTTAAATTTACTCAAATCATGAGTGCAAAAGAGTTCTGCAACAACCACTCACTCCCATTAATCATTGTGAATGATGCAATCGAGTCGTTCACCCTACATTCTTAAAATAATTGTATAGCTAAAAATGTAGCAATTAGTAAAAAAAAACTCTTACACTAATACTTAATATAGTACTATAATTTTTTTTTTATTTGATTTGTTATTTGCAGTGATTCATTGGATAGGCTGTTCAATCCTTCATGAAATAATTTATCCAGGAAGTTGAAAGTATCTAGCCTGACCACGTCGACTTCGTACTTCCGCTCAATTTCATTGATGGTGATGGATGAAACATAAGGTGATGTTTAAAGGTTCTCTAAGCGATGTGGGGCCAAAACATTTTTTGTCACATACATCAAACTTCTCCTCACTATCGGCTAGCTGCCTGTCCCCTAAACACACTGTAAAAAAATGCGGTCTCTGTAGACACCACAGGCTCCACAAACGGCAACAAAAACAATCATGTCTCACCCGGACAATGAAACCTAACAAACAGTGTTCCAGCCAATCACTGGCAAGAAGTATTTGAGGGTGGGTCTGGGGGGTTAGTGCGCGTGCACATGAAGGGTGTATGTGTGTGAAGGAGAGCAGCGAAG
Organism: Pimephales promelas; assembly: GCF_016745375.1. The sequence goes on from NW_024121910.1 coordinate 54,040, forward strand.
CATCAGAGGGAAGTTTGAAAAATTACCGACACACGACCAAAGAGACGTCGTTCTGAGAAACAAATTAAAAAGAAGAAGGAGTCAGATAAAGAACGTGCGAAGTTCCGAGTTTACATCGGTAGCAAAGCTTTTGAACGATGGCGAGAACTCCGGCGGCAGAAGGGCTTCCAGTCCGACATTCAGGTTGCTCTGTTTTTGCTGGACCGGTGGGTAACGTTAAATTGTTTTTTTCTTCTAAATTGACGCTTATGTTCGCCAAACCCACACAAGGATATAATTAGCTAGAAATGCATGTTCACAATTATTTCAGAAGGCACGGAAGGGAGGGGGAGGAGATGAGATGTGGAGGAGGGAGGGTCTAGCTAGCCTCCGATTTGTTTGAAAATATTCCGAAAGTCAACACCCAGGATCGCTTAGACAACCTTTCAGTTGGAGAGAGAGGTGTTTGCGTGATGTGATTGCGTTATGATGATTTTATACCTCAGACAAGCCCCCCCCCCCCGACCAAATTTCTATTGAAAATAAAACTTTTCAATTATGCCATTCCAGACTCTGTCTACGAAGCAAAGAAAATTAGCAGAGTTTGGTATTAGCAGGCTAGAAACTATCCAGTCTTGTCCCTTTTTTTAATATAGAGTAATTGATTTGGTTCATGGTGATATGCTTCATGAATTTAATGGCTATGGAGAAAATGAAAGGGGAAAATGCCGAGGTGTCTAAAAAAAAGTGGATATCATTGTTGCACACTATTAAAATCTTTACTCGTTTCCCTTGATCCAATGGACTCAATTGTGCTGGTCACTGAAAAGGTTATGCAGTCACTCTCCTGATATTCACGATTCATCCATTTTTTTAGGCATGTGTTTGAGTAACCTTTACATCAAAAGCATTGTCTCTCGGGAGTTTAAGCTGCTAAGAAGTGAAAACGTGTGTCTTTTATTTGCCACCCTTTTTTCCTGAATCTTTGTGCCTCCCTTTTCTTTTGCCTTCTCACTCACTTCAAACATTACATCTCTGTCACTGTCTCACATTCTTTCTCTGTTTGCTCTCTAAAGACCATCTTGAAGATGGAAAATAGATGTGCTGGATTGCTCAGACAGCGGACAAGCACTGTTCTGCCAATATGGCTGCCTTTGTTCTGTCAGTGGAAAGAAGGCAAAAGGCTTGTTTAGAGTGATCATAAAATATTTACAGTATGTTTACCGCAAGTGATATACTGGACAAGACCTATATGAGCTGAATGTCAGTGCTGAATAAAACACCTCAAAGTCAGCATGGAATGAAAATTGAACATAAAATAGAACAATTCATCAATGCATATGTTCATTATATATATATATATATATATATATATATATAACTGGATCTTCTTGTGAAAACGACAGACTTCTCCCTTGTGATGTATGCTGTACTATTTCAGTCATTTTGTGCGCTTAAACTCTGCCCCTGCCAGCTCACATTTGAGAGCCACGCCCACATCTCAACATCCAATCAAAAACCGATGCATAGAACTAAGTCTCCGCCCTTCCATTTCATTGTGACTGGTGCTTACCAGAAGGCCAACATGCTAAGCCAACTAAGACCAAAGCTAAGAAAACACAACTGGATTAAGCTCTGTTTTCAGCAGGGTTGTGTTATTTTGCACTGGTACACTGTTACAGATCAGAGACCTGTTAGCGACTGCATCCCATGTGTGCTGATTAGCACTCCTCGTTCTCACTCGTTGACTTCTCTCTCCCATTACCCATCAGTAACACCCTCCTGACAAATTACTGTTACCATGGAGACCATATGCACATGCTTTTTAACATCCCTTCTCTCTGATGTGCATTCTTCACAATTAAAAAGTCACACAAAGGTTAAAAGCGCAAAGATGAAGCAATGTATTTATAGTTGAGTGTCATTAAGAAAGGCTTTTGATAACTAGTACCAGCAAATAATGTGAAGGCGATATAAAAAACAAAGAAGAGGATGTGAAAAAAGAGCAAAATTTGTAAAACTTTATTATACGAGCCCACATGTTTTGCTTGTGTGTTTTTCACTGTAAGGCCGGAGACACACTGGCTGCGTGGTGCGTCCGTTTTTATTTCGGCTCCCATGTTAACAGATTAGAGCTTGCACATTGCCTGCGTGACACGCGCGTGCATGCTAGAAACAACGCCTGTTTTTTACGCGACACACAAGCGTTTTGGAAGCGTTTCCAGACAAAAAAAACAATAGGAAACTATTTTTATATGTAATTTTGTACACGAATACATATTAATAAATTACATTTTGATTTTTGAAAGTGTAAGTTTTGACATAAATTCAGATATCTATGTTATTTAAACAAATAATAACAATAATAATAATTATCCATTTTCAAATATTGCCATTATTTTTGCCAACATATAATTTCATGTCATTTTTTTTTAAACAATTGAGTCCTGGTGTCCACTACAGAGGTCACAGCATAACATATGAATAAAATATTTTTTTTTCCCCCATTTGTTTCTTATGCTCTTAACAATGTGATTGGCCTACATGAATAAAAAAAAAACGTTTGGAAAAAAAAAGTTCTTTATAGAAAAAAAACGTTTCTATAAAGATAGGATAGGCTACAATAACAACATAGTGACGGTCCACCATCAGACTTAATATAGGATCTTTAAAGCTACACAAAATTTGTAAATGTAATTGAAATAGACAGCCCATTTCCCTATTTTTAGGATTTTGGAAGATGTGTGATAAAAGTTGAAATTGTTGTTGTAAAGGCGAATTGAAATTGAAAAGATGGTTTGTGCCGTTCACACTGTCATGGCAAAAACAGTCACATATGAGCAAAAAAAAAAAAATATTTCGGCCAATTTATATTCTATAAGTTGAATTAATTGAAAATCTAACAACATACAACATGCATTTGACATTAAGTCTTAAAATTTATGGTTAGTTAATTTCCTTTTAATGTCAATCCAAATCAAAGTTTCTCTATCACTGAAAATCTTCTCTCTCATTAGCTATGCTGAGCACACCTTGTCTTTCACCTTTCTCCTTTCCATAATCATCAGTTTTCTCCCAAATTGAGTTCATCTATTCCTTGCCTGGTGTTGCGCTGACATTTTCCAAGTGCGTCTTAAAAGGCTTTAATCGGTCTTCGCCGTGTTTGTTTTTGGGTTGCCGTGGAAACACGGCACATGCATGTCTAAGTGATCCATCATCTTTTCACTTTTTCCTCACACATTAAGTCTCACTTTCGCCCTCTCTCTGTTCTTCACCAGTGCTCTCGCATGGCCATGGCACTTCACGAAGTGTGAGCAAACGAACTCCGCATGTTCCAATGGGGCTAGCGTCGGCCATGTTTGCTGTTTATTCTGAAGTGGGAATGACTAGGCCAAAAGAAAAAATAAAGTGTCCCTGTATTATCCATATAATGCAATGCAATTATCATATGTACTGGGTAAAACAACAGCACACGCACCAGTATTATTTGATGATAAATTCTGTAATATTTTGTGCTGTTTTACTCTAAAACACTATATCCTGCTTGATAAAAGTGCTTGGTGTTCACACTTCACTTGGTTCGCTTGGTCCGGACCAAAAAAAACCAAAACATTTAGCCCTGGTCCTCTTTGCGTTCACAACACCATTAAACACCGAACCTAAAGGCATAGGGATATGTTTAAGGCTTTTATTACGTATATATTTCACAATGGAACAATGCTGTGTTCTGTGCTAAATGTGCTCGTTGTATGTGCATATGGTGTATGATGGAGCTGACGACTTGTGAAGAGCTTATAAAATGTGTAAAGGAGTCAAAACGGCGGCAAGAATCCTTTAGTCACACACAAAAAAAGATCTTCTGTGAGGAGACGTGGTTCTGATGCCTGTACTGAACTGTGATGGGTCACGACTATAACTAGTAAAAAAACAGGTTTGCTTGAGTATTTGGTCAGTTTCAGGGTCACATCTAGTGACATCATGTCCCGTTTTTGGTTAGTTTTTCAGCGTTCTTGGCTCACTTGTTTGGTGAACACCAGGGTTCAGATGGCAGCATTCACATTTAATAAAATGAATCACACTGACAGAGCAATCGCACCAGGGTCTGTTTTAATCCAACCAAACCTGTCAAGTGTGAACGAAGCCTAAGTCAGTTAGCTTTATTATTTGATTATTCCCACTAAAAACAAATCTCTAATTGACAGTCAACTTGATTTAAATTCTTTAAATTACATCTTGTAATAACACTCACTGATGTTGTCACTTCCTTGAGGAAGCTTCCTTAAAATTGTCAAGTTTTCATCTAATATAATTTTTGTTTTTATGAGTATATATGACATTTGATCCAATATTAAAATGCAAATGAATCATCCACCATTGTAGAAATGACCTGGGCACTGTGGACAAAGTTGTCATCTACTTATCAGCTATTGGTTCCTTTGACAAATATCTGGATTGAGTCTTCCATATGGTGACAAAACAAACACAGCCAGAAGCTAATGACGCTGGTGTGGTGACCAGGTGTTTTTTATGAAAGGAAGCAATTGGCTGGAAATGACAGTGGTGTTTTTCTTGTAAGGTGCTGCATCCCTACATGATGGGCAAACTCTCACTGTGTTCCTGTTGAGGTGACATACTTGATATAGTTGCCAGTTCCCTCTTTGGGCTGGTTTCTCTAGGACATCTACCTGAAGTAGATAGTAGAGAATTTAATCAAGCCCCCACACAGCGTGTGTAATCGAGGTGATACCATCAGTGTGGCATAGTTATTACAGGCAGGCCCAGGTAGGAAACATGATGGAGGCAGGTATAATTGTGATAGTGGCCCAAAGATGATCTACCATATCAACTCCACACCATCTTGTATAACTTGCTCGAACCATTTTCTTCCACTTGGTTAAACAGTGATACATCAGCTAGTTTTTACTCCTATTACCACTGCCATCAAAGAGAAAATACAGGCATTTTGTCTCCTACGTTTCCCTAGAGAAACAAGCCTGAATCTCAAGATGGCAGAAATAACATTGGCACATCTTAGACCTCCTTTTACATATGATCTGTAGGATTCAGATACAGTGATGTGTTCGCCAAGCATGCCACCTGTTTGTTTGTTTATTTTTTGCAATTATATAAGAATCTCTTGAATCTGCAATGTTGTATATAGATGAGCATGCTACGTCTTGCTGTGAAGATGGCCGGACCTTTTCTGACCTTCACTATTTGTGAGGGGTTATCTGCAACGCATTCTTATCCTAGGGCATCATATACTGACGCTTCTGACAATGCGTATACATCCAACGCACATGGCAGTTTATACTTCTGTGTAGGGTTTGCGCAGTAGGTACGGCGTAGCATACGCACAGACACGTACCATACCGTGTACCCTTCGCCGTAGCCTGATGTGTACCTCCTCAAAAATGTAACAACACGTCGTGGCGACGCGGACCGCGAGATCTGTGATTGGTCGGCTTGGTAGCATCCCATTTCCTCCTACGCATTTCCGCATGTACAATCTCACGCATTTCATCCTACGCATTTCGGCACGTACCATCTCCTCCAACGTCTTATCGCGTTTCTGCCTTTTAGTTTTAGTAATTTCACTAAAATTGACTGTTTTTCCACCTCAGTAAGCCCAACTCCAACATGATCCACTCTCTTTCATTCGCCATTGCTTGTAGTTACCTAGCCGCGAGGAATCTAATCACAGTGGAACATTAAAACCCTCCGCCGCCAACTAGCGTTTCGGAGCAGTACTGCAGAGCAGACTTGAGAACTGAAACTTGAGACCTGAACACAGAAGTATAAATGCTCACGACGGCGTCGCCTACGCCGTATACTACGGCATACCCTCGACGCAGAAGTATAAATTGGCCTTTAGCGTCAATATAACACGCTTCGGTTATGAGTAGGTTTAGGTCTGGGTTAGGGTTAGACCACTAGGAGGCGCCTTCTGGCCCATATACATCTCCGTCTCATATTGACGCTAAAGGGTGCCATATGCGTTGGATGTATACGCATTGTAAAAAGCGTCAGTATATGACGCCTTGGGATGAGAACGGGTTGTTATCTGATATAAACATATTCATTCCATTGTGAAATGTAATTCTCCCAAGAAACAAATTAAAAAAGATTAATTAGCGCTACACCCTACACACGTTCAAGCAATCCCTTGGAAAGAATGAATTTCACATCACAACAGGGGATGCAGGGAGACTGACAGGGAACCAACTGAACACGCTGTATACGATTTCCCACACTTTGCAACAATAGCCCACAACATGCAAGCCAAACCAATCAACATAAAAGAAACATACATTTAGTTACATTTCACTTTACCATACATGTCTAGCTGTCTTTTTTCCACTCAAAAATTGGTCTCTTCTAGAGTTTAAGATTAAAAGCATCAGACCAAATGTGTTTTTCTCCAACTTGCTGGTTAAGAAGCGATCGTTTGCCACCTGTTCCATCTAAGTGTTATTTCTGGGAACAAAAGCGTAGTGCTTGCCTGGACGTAACTAATGTAAAAAAACACCTCATTCACGGCAGTTGGCAGCTAGCCATCCTGGGTCACCGGCTTGCACTGAGCTGATCAAATCCATCTCCACAGTGACTGTGCATGTCCCTGCTAAACCATTATCCTTCCACAGTTCAGAGTAAATGAGGGCTAACGCATTACATGCTGTGAGTGAACCTGCCGCAAGCAATTAGGTCTCTCTCAATCCTCTGTTTTCCTTGGTCTGTGATTCACATCTGTTCCTTGACAACTACACTCAACTGTTGCGTAAGTAACACAACACATCATTTATGCTGCTGGACAACAGCCAATTTTGGCTTGGTTTGTGAATGTTTCGACTACGGCTGAGCAGTATAGATAAACAATTATAGCTCTGTAGTTTTCAGAAAATACAAGAATAGATGTTAATAAATGTCTGTAATTACTTTTACTGAACATTTAATATATGAAAAATGCCCTAAATTGATTGCAGTTTAAGCACCAAGTTTACCAAACAGGCAAATTAGCACGAGAGCGCAATTATAAAGCAATCTACTTTTTGGGGGGGGGGGCAGTAAATGATGGAGGAAATATCAGTAAATTGACGAGCGCAAACCTTATTAAATCACCCTGCATGATTCATTGAAGAAATACTCTCCTCCCATCAATTTTGCATCTGAAGGGGGAACTCCTACATACTGTATGCAATAAGGTCAGCCGCAAAAATAACACTGTCCATGCCTTTTCAGCACTAATTTTACACTGCGTGTCTTTAGTGAATCCTGACAGTAATTTTTTTTTACGCCGAAAGAGGGTTTGTGCTTGAGCAAGATGTTAGTAAATATGGCTCAGACTCTATTAAAACATGTTTTTCTTAACACTCTTATACTCGCACAAGCTATCGTCATGTGAAGTGTCTTAAAATGTGATTTGTGGCCCTTTAGCAATATAACTCAAATAAGCACTAATGCATTTGCAAATGTTTCTGAGGACAGTTTTCCCCTTCAGTCTTACTTCCTAAGATTTTAAGTAGCTACAAAAACAATGCAGCCACCAGTGTATCAGAAATTGAAACGGCCCCATACTGACACCTGTAATGAGGTCACAAGGGATTGGGGTTTCTTCTTATACTTACAATATTCAGAGACTCGCTTGGGAAGTGTTTCAATCTAAATAGCTCTTTAAAAAACCGCTTGTCTTTAAACATACATTTTGTCCTTCATAACAATCTTTTTGGATCTGTTTAGAGTATTAGAATCAAGATTTGGCCCTGGCCTCAGTTTTAGCCTTCAAGTGGGTTTGAAGAGAGAGTGAAGGAAGAAATGTGAATCATTTGTCTGATTAGAGCTTGAAACCACTGATTGCCGCCAAGTACTTAGCCACCACTGATGGCTATATCCCACCACTCTGGCCTATTACTCTCAATCTGTGCACCGTTAGTCAAGCACGTAGAGAAAAAAAGGGTAGATTTACTGGATTATCGCTTCCTCTTGTCTGCCTTTTGTATTTTGTTCGGTGTTAAAGGGTTAGTTCACCCAAAAATGAAAATTCTGTCAGTATTTACTCACCCTCATGTTGTTCCAACCCCGTAAGGCCTTCGTTCATCTTCGCAACACAAATTAAGATATTTAAGATATTAAGATCGCTCCTGCATACTAGTCCATAGGCTTCTTGAGGGAATGACACTTGCTGGCATCGAAAAGTCATGAAAGACATCGTTAAAATAGTCCAAGTGACTACAGTGGCTCAATTTTAACTTTATCAAACGACGAGAACACTTTTGTGCGCAAAAACAAACAAAAATAACAACTTTATTTCAACTATTCACTTCCTTCTCTATGGGCCTGTAGTCAGTTAACGTAGTGTGATTGCGTAAAGCTACGTCAAATGAAGGCTCACTATTGGCCGACGCTGGTCAAGTGTATGATGCGTGTGACGTACAATAACAGAAGCTTACGCCATTACGCTACTAGTAACCTGATTCGCGCAGAGGGAGAAATAAACGAATAGTTGAAATAAAGTTGTTATTTTTGTTGGGTTTTTTTGCGCACAAAAAGTGTTCTCGTCGTTTGATAAACTTAAGATTGAGCCCCTGTAGTCACTTGGACTATTTTAACGATGTCTTTAATGACTTTTCGAGGACAGCAAGTCATTCCCTCAAGAAGCCTATGGACTAGTATGCAGGAGCGATCTTAATATCTTAAATATCTTAATTTGTGTTCCGAAGATGAACGAAGGTCTTACGGGGTTGGAACAACATGAGGGTGAGTAAAAACTGACAGAATTTTCATTTTTGGGTGAACTAACCCTTTAAGCACATCGGTTAAATTTATATCCATTCACCTGTGGTTGGTTTTATCATGTACCGTTTGGGAAGGCGACTGGGCCTGATCATCTTTGATCCACTGGGATTAGATTGAGGTCTTGAATTGGTTGTAATGCTTGGCGCTTTCATCCTGGGAGATTAAATTAAAGGCAGGATCAGAGATCGGGACTGTCTGCTTGGAAGCTGCTTTGAATGCAGCGTTGGAGAGCTTTCTGTTTTGTACTTTAAACGTTAATGTCCTGTAGTCACAGCTTAGCTGAGACCGTTGAATTTAAAGAATTTGAATTTGACCTACTTTTCTAACATGTGCTCTGGTGTTGAGCGTTGTGACGTCAATCGGTTGCTCTCGCGGCAAGTGATGCACACAGTCTATGATGCTCTCATGTGGAGACAATTGGTCCCAGGTGTAAGTGTGACTTGGACTTGGAGATGTGAATGTAAAGATTTTGGGCATATTTTAAAGCATTTTGATTTAATTGTGCCAGTGACCCACTTCCCACATCAACCTTGTAACAATTTGTTGTTGCTCACATTTTGAATAACACACCTTGTTCAAAACCACTGAACACATAAACTAAATAAAATGTATATTTGGGTGTAACAATAAATTTCCTTAGTCATGTGAAATTAAATGTTGTCATGTAAACTGGTATTGGAGAATGTTATTATGCTTCGAAAGATTATGAAAAAAAATTCTTCAGAATAATGATATTGAAAACTGTTTAGGCTGTATTGTTGAATATTGTAGCTATGTAAATGTTCTTCTTTGTTAGGGTAACCTTTGATTTGTTGATGTTTTTCATTGTTTATCTCACAGAATCCATCTCAGGTGGGGACGGCCCTACAAGTGTTTTATAACCTTGGCAATCTGAGAGAGACCATAAGAAGTGTGGTAGATGGATACAGGACATCTGTGCAGGAGAACGTTGTTAATGCCCTGGACATTAAAGTCCTCACTCAACCTGCCAACACCAGAGGTTTGTTTGTTAAGTGCATTTGTGGCTGTTTCAGAGTGCTTGATGATTTTGCATTGTTTTAGTGTGTGCATTTTGTGTCCGCTATATTTAGGTGCCCCTGGCAGAGCCGTCATGCCCACCCCAGGGAATACGGCTGCGTTTCGAGCTTCTCTATGGACGAATTTAGAGAAACTAATGGACCAGATTTGTGCCGCGTGTGGTCAGGTATCAAACTTGCTCAGATGTTACTATTATTGTACTGTTATTTTTATTAGGCAAAATACCAGTAGTTCACAGAAGTCCTTATCCATTTTGTCTGGTGTTCACTTGTAAAAGCATTAAATATTAAGCTCTGAAATTAACTTTTGGGGGAAAAAAAATTAACTTACAATTTTGTATTAAATTTTTGTATGTTATTTTTGTGTTTTGTTCCACATTATTTATTTTTAAAGCTAGCATTTTAAAATTAGATAAAGCTTGAAAGGGGTCATTGAATTATATATTGTCTAAAGTTTCAACTATGTTCTTGAACAGGTGCAGCACCTGCAGAAGGTTTTAACCAAAAAGAGAGACCCAGTGACTCATGTGTGCTTTATTGATGAGATCATCAAGGTGAGACGGCTGATATAATTTCATATCAACATTTTGCTTTATTTGTTTTTGCTGGAATAGGTGTGCAATTAAATTTCAGCAGTTTTGAGAGTTATGTGTATTGATATTGTGTGTATCCCATATGTGAAGAGTTTGTCCTTGATATGTATGATTTATTACAAAGGATTGTGTGTGTGTTGCCCTTGCTTGTGGCTGACCTGCCTACATAGCCCCTGCTGGTTCACTTGCTGCTGGCACATTAGCGGTAAATGACATCCTAATTGGTGTCTGCAGGTGGCTGGCCCCTCTGTGACAAGGTTATCTACCCCACACGCATACACACTCATGCACATACATATAACATTTTCATCCAGACAGTGATGGGACAATTTTTATCTACATTCTCCATTTGGTTCTGGGTGACTTTGTGAACTAGTGTGTGTTGGCACATGCTGAGTGACAAGAACAGTGTTTGCAAAGGCATGCGCAACGCTTGGTATCCCCGACATCCGTGGTTCTCCATTCCTTCAGTAGCGAATTTGGCTAATTACAGCCGGTAATTAAGGTGCTATTTTCTGCTAAATGAAGGGCTAAACTGTGAGATCAGAGCAGTTTAGGAAGGGGTGGTAAGATTTCACAGATGGATTTCAAAGAGAGCATAATAATGCAGTGAATTAGAACTGGCCTCTAGCGATGCATTTCCTTAAATCATATCCAGCAAAGCTTATATGCGGCATAGACTTCAGAATATCTGATGCAGAATTGTTACAATGGCACACTACTTGTTTTATTATATGGTCTGTTTGCATATTTTACACATGCATATTTATGTTTTAATGAAAATCTGTGTCCTGAATTTAATTTAGGTAGAACTTTTATAGATTTATAAAAGCATTAATGCACTCAAGGGAGTGCTGTTTTATTAATATGATCATGACTGAAGGGGTTTACCTTTGATTATATATATAGCTGTGATTATTTTCACTATATGGCACAAATATACAAAGTATCGCACAATATATGGTATACTGCACTGGTCAACATGAAGCAAATCAACCATAATTTTAAACAACCCTTTCTTTATGCACCATCTGTCTAAACTGACAAAGTTGGATTACAAGAATGCAATTTCATGAAAACTGCACACCACTAGCTCATATAAGTATTTTTTTAGATCAAGCGACAGCAACATAGCCTACTACTACATACTAATGCTTTCCGTATTTGCAAAAGAATGCTAAATTACATTTCAAACAGCATTTTTTTGTGTGTGTGAGAAAGAGAAAAGGTCTGTCTCCAATCATACAGTCGCTTTTGCTCTCTTACTCTGTTGGTATTCCTCTGGTTTTCACTCAGTAAACAGTTTTGGGGGAGACGAGTTGAGCGGCTTCTAATCACCTCTTGGAAATCGAGATTTTCGGTCAGAAGATTGAGGTCTGCAGGAATGGGGGGGCAGGTGGTGGTGTTTCCATGGCAACACCTTCTCCCGTTCTCCCATAGACCTCCCATTTTTTATTCCTTACTTGGAAAAAAAGTATGATTCCAGATTGTGGGTAGTAATGCCCAATTAGACCACTTCTCTCATGTTAGTGTAAGAAAAAATTGCATCCGCCTTTTGGGCGGGTGATGAAGATAATAAAGGTAAAATAGTGCTACATCATAGCTTGGGTTTCCCCATGCTGCCTGATTTTATTCACGCTGCTAGGCAGCCTGGACACCATGAACCAAATTTTCCCCTAAAATAGGGAACCAATCACAGAATGGGGAGGGAGCAGCAAGACGATGACGACGTATATGCGACACACCAAAGCAGTTTGTATATATCTATGGACCATGGCAGCGGACGCGAAGTTACCTTTTGATTCAGGCTAATGTTTGACATTAAACATATTGGCTCAACTGATTTTCAGAGGGGGGATTTAAAGCGGTTCCCTGTTAAAAGTGATTCACTTTTCATATAATGTTAGCCTTTTTTGTTGATCACATATTTTACCATTTCATGTGTTTTAACGGCTAACTTAACGTTAGATCGTGTTGCTTTGGACGCAGTTGTTCACTCCGGTAATATAATAATTTTTAACTTTAAACTTAACTTTAAATCAATATTTTGAGTCACATTATTGACTTTTTTGGTAGGTAGCCATGTTATAAGTGGGAAAATGTATAGCGAGGCGGTTGTTACAGCGAATACAGCCACTTCAGGCTGATTCAAGACCCCTCCGCTTCGTGTTAGAGTTCACGGGATTGTATTCGCTATAACAACCATCTCGCTATACATTATCCCTTACTTTTATTTATTTATTTCTAAGAGGGCTGACAAGACGAAATAAGGACTGTCTAATCTGTTTAAACAGTGTGGTACAGCAACCAAACCATTTTTGCAGCGGCGATGTAATGACGCAATGACTTGCACTTGCGTTAGCCAGGCTAGCTACATCATATGTGTTGATTTAAAACGATGTAATATGTGTTGATATAAAAGTTCAATGACTCTCAGTAGAAAGGGACACCTTGAAATTCAGACCACCCAGAATGACTGACAGGGTGTCTTTGGGTGCTCAGAGAGCCATCAGCTGTAGATGAAAGAGACGCCCGGCATTTAAAAGGCCCCATGAAAGGTTTAGTAGGGCGGGCACATCTCTTGGAGCCTCACAAGGCTGTAAAAAGCCTTACAGCGCCTCTGAACCTTCAGTGTAACAGGGTGCATGCAAGAGATGAGCTGCATATGAGGTTTAGGAAAACACATACAGGAACTTTGTGCACAATAAAGCAGCTGGCAGATTCCCTGGAGATTGGAAAAGGTGGGTGAATGCCATGTTTTTTTGTTTTCTTTCTCTACCTCCGCTTCAAAAGCTGTTTTCAAACTCCCACAATCTCACACCTATATTTGTGGCTAAAACACCCCCCACTCACGCACCCATCGGAAAGCAAAACCTGCAAACTGCTACATTTAACAGTTGCACAAGTAAGACAGACCTTCCCGTTGAATTCCCAGCTGCTTTTATGTAGCAAACAAGCCTTCTGGTTCTCTGGCATGAGTTCATCTACACCAATGGCCCTTTTGTTCACTTCAGGTGTCATTAATGTGAAATACAACTCTACAACAGAAAAGAAAATGGCAATTGCCTGAAGTAGCGGAGCAAATATGAAACTCGCTTGTATTTCACTAGAGCAAAAGCCAAGATTGGAAGTATTTTATTGATGATGGCACTGAAATCATGCCACTCTGTATGCCACAACCAATGGAAAATGTAATAAGACATTTAGGGGCTGTTTACACCTGGCCACTTCATGCTTCATGATTTATCAAAACGATTCCATTTACACCTGGTCACATAAATGTGTTTTTGCAAAACGGATATAAATCCGATCTTCAATTCCCGCGCTATATGCAGATTTCAACATGACATCATGATTTTGCGTAAACATACACGCCACTTTCGAGTCAAGTGGCGTGTTATCTCTACGCATTTTGAGCTATCCGCGTGTATCCGCGTGTTTGCGTGTATGTCTACGCCATTAACGTCCGCGTCATTCCGCGTGTCTGTACACGACGTCAAATCTCCAGTCATAAATGCCATTAACCCCAGTGACTGTTAAGTTTAGGGATGGGGTTGAGGTAAGTCATATCTTTTTCTTTCCTAGGATGGTAAGGGAACAGTCATAAATGCCATTAACCCCAGTGACGGTTAGGTTTAGGGACGGGGTTGAGGTAAGTCATATATTTATATAACGTTAAGTCAATGGCGTTCATAAACACGCTGAAAAGCGATTATGCGTCTTGATAGCACGCCAAAAATGGAAATACGAATTGGCGTGTCATACACACGCTACTTCATGAGATCAGTCTGGCGGATTTAATGAAGTGCAAGTGCAAAATCAGCAAAGACGGTGATGAGAGAGCGGCAACAGCCGTGGTAAGATCATTTCGTTTCTTTACTTTTAATGAAGATGGTAGTGTTAATCGTCTGCGACTTACTTTCACTTTGATTTGCGATAGAATGTAGTGCGTTGGCTTGATAGGCGTTCAGCTGCTCATCTGAGGTGATGCGCATCGCAGTAGCGTCGTCATATCTGACTAAAATAGCATGACGTATAGCCTGTTTATTTTTTAGCATTTTTGGGAGTAGTAACATTTAAATATGTGGTTTCAAGAACCAGATGCATTTACACTTGTCCAGTTTCGTCTGGAATGCGGCCCAGACCACCTCCTTAAGTGGTTTGAGCGATCGGATTCAAATCCGTCTCGAATGCGTTTCGGGGGGGATTTACACCTGGTCTTTTCACGATCGGATAGCTATCCGATCACAGAAAACGCATGAAGTGGCCAGGTGTAAACGGCCCCTTAGAATACGTAAGTTTATATTATGTTTATAAATAGTTTTAATTTACTGTATTTTATTTTTATCATAATTTTTATTTTTCATTATTTCTTATTTTTTATTCTAAACTGTTTTAATTATTCTGATTTATTTTGATTATTTTAATTTCTTCTATGTAAAGCACTTTGAATTGCCATTGTGTATGAAATGTGCTATATAAATAAACTTGCCTTGCCTATATTTATAAAGTCACATTAATTTAAGAATCTTAGTGTGTTATTTTATTTTAGCCTTATTTTTGATGATGCCACACTGACTGTCATCACTAACATATCTGTTATGGACGCTACAAGTTTCTTTGAGTGCAAAACCTGATGATTCATGATTTCATAATACAAGGACTTTCATCTTGTGAAATTTAATGGACCTTTTTTTTTAATTGCTGTCACTTTTTACTAAATCACGGACTGTCATTGTGAAACCACTGTATATTTTCCAACTTTGAAGTCTTTTTCCGATTTGTAGCTGCAGAAATTGTGTGAGTCATAAGACAGAGTCATTAATATCACTGTAAAGTCAGTGCAAACCCCTTTTGGCTGATGTACAGTGTGTCAGCGCAGAAATCAGAGCATTTTGATACGAACAGGTGATACGCACACCAGCCTCTCTATACACAGCGGGTAGATTAGCACATGCAGCACTTGTCCATCAGCACTAGACCATATTTGTGTTGTCATGATTCCCAAATGATTATAGACTTCCCTATTTACACACATGGCTTAGACAGTCATTGTTCTGTCACTGTCAGTGATTTGCTAATCCCAGTGTTGCATAGTGTATGGTTTATATTCTACTCTTTGTGTGTGTGTGTGTGTGTGTGTGTGTGTGTGTATATATATATATATATATATATATATAGATGTATATATATATGGGTTTTTTTACCCTGTTTACTTATAATAATAATAATACTACAACTTTTAAGACTAGTGTATGTAAATAATCTGTTATAGCCTAATCCCTTTGCAAGTAAGAAGAAAATGTGATTAATCGCCATGATTGTAGTTTTTATTGAGGGTTAAATGGGACCTGGACATTGGGGTCACTAAAGACAATAATATCAGCTTTGTTTGCATAGTGTGTTAATGTGTTTGTTTTTATGTGTGTCAAAGGACATTGTGGTAAAGTTCAGCTCTGGCTGGAGTGTGTAATGTGTTTTCTCTATTTCTCTCAGGATGGGCAGCCTGACATCTTGCACACCTTCTGGAGTTCAGTCACTCAGACGCTCTCTGAGGAGCTACAGAAAGCCACAGCTGGTGAGTTTCAGTCTGAGGTTTTTGTTTGAGATGATGCCCTGCCATGCATCTCAAAAGCTCATTCTGTGTGTGAGTGTGTTACACAAGCTCCCCTCCTGTGCCTCGCCTCTCTCTTCTCCCTCGCTCTTGCTTTCTTTTCATCACATTGCAGTCGGATTCAAACTCTATTACCCACGTACACACTTCTGGTGTTGCTTTTGGGAAGACCGTCTCTTAACCCTTTCCTCTTCTAACTGAGGTTGTAAGCAATCTCAGATATTGTTCATCCGCAGCCTTTACACCATCGGCTCAAGCCTGGAGGGCTTCTTGGAGAAGCGTTTACATTTACATAGTCTCTGATGATTCTTCAAGCTCAGACGCAGCCAATGAGAGAGCCCAGCATAAAGAAAATAAAAAAATGATCTCTTCGCTTATCTCAGGCTGTTATCGTCACTAAGGAGCAGGATGAATCAAGGCAGGTGTTTGGTTACAAGGGAATATGGAGGAAAATGGAGACCTTCAAAGTTCAAACGTGAGATTCATGTGACTACACAGATGTGTAACCAAAACAGACATCTATCTTTACACAACATCAAATAAATTACAGCATTATTTGCACTGTTAAAAGTTGTGCCGCGGTTAATTTTACAATTTTTAATAAACTGCAGAAGGATAGTATGTTGTATGATGATTCTTTAGATCAGTAGATAAGTGCTGTATGTAGGGCTGTAGTCAAGACAACCTTTGTCAAGTCCAAGACCAGGACTAGTCGAGTCCAAGTCAAGACCGAGTCCAAAGAAGTTCGAGTCAAAGACAAGACTGAGTCCAAAAAGGTTCGAATCCGAGTCAAGAACAGAAAAAAAAATGCATGACATTATCAAGACAGTAATTTTGGGTTATAATTTGTTGATCTAAAAGCAAAAGTGTCACAACACCCAGGATTTTTAAGTAGTATCTAGTAAGATACTCCGATACTCCGCTCTGTTGTAGTGAGAACTTGGTTGGTTAATTTTGGCATTTTCTAAGTTAACGTTACCCTAATAGGCTATTAATAAATGAACACACATACAAAAATGTCTTTCGTTCTGTAGGTGTCCTGGAGATTATTTCTGTTCGTCCTAAACGCATTTTCTATTGTCAATTTTATCATCGTTGTCAGATAACATTAACGTTACCCAAATGAACCACCTTTAACGCAAATATGACACCCACACAGCTAGCTACTACCACCATACGAAATCGAACTTAAAATTTTATGACGTTAGGCTGATGCAAAGTTTACAAATGCAAAATTAACGGGCATGCAGATGCAGAGCGTGACGTGCGAGGATAATCTAGTGTGATTGGTGGCCAGTGTTTCACTTTTCCTTCAATATTATTAACATAATAGAAAGACACCTGGACTCGGTCGAGACCAAAAGCCATATTTGGCAAGACCAGTGGCCGAGACGGAGTCCGAATACCAGTGAGTCCGAGACAGAGACTATTTATATAGAGACATGCCACTTCCTCAATCCTTAATACAAATCTATAGGGAAAACGCATAACATCAAAGATGGCGGTTGTATGCAAATGCCCTGCCCCTCCCGCTGGACAGCCAATCGTCTGCTTTTAACGGTCAAGCTGGGAAACATTTAAATACGTTACTGTTTGAAAAGGCGGCAGATTTGATATGCAGTGTATGTGTGCGTTGTGTAAATATCAGACATCCCAAGTCTTCCAGAAGTACCGGGTGTCTCCCTCAGATTGATAGAGGCTCGCTGATGTCCGCAAATTAGTTCAAATCTCCCGGAATCTAGAGCGAGCGAGCAAGAGCGCGCACATTCTGTGCAGCGCGCGCGTGCCAACAGAGAGCAAGAGAACCCATGCGCAGTAAAAGTATAACCTGTGGGAAAACTGTGTTTTAAACCTTATTTTGGGGTAAAGTCATCAAACTTTTTCAGCGATTTTTATTATATTTTACTGCTGTTTCTATACATGCAGTTTTTATGTCCCGATGACCAGCGAAAGTGCAGTTATAACTCTCTGCCCATTCATTTAGATGGAGCCTGGTCTTGTTAAGTCTGAAATAGCTGCCCGGAGGCATTGCCAAGATGGCGGCGAGTGGCATGACTTGCCTAAAAGGACTTTGTCCGAGACCATAGAAAAACGGTCTCGAGTTTGGACTCGAGTCCTACAGCCCTGGCTGTATGCTTTAAATTATTCTGTAACTGGGAAAGCTACCACTGCAATGTCACTTCTTCCACCAAGTGGGAGTGAGATTTTCCTTAGACTTTTGTATTGTATATCAACTGTTGGATTTCTAAGCTGGTAGCAATGCATTTTGATTTTACAGACAAATTTTTATCCATAGCTACTTGTAAGTTAATGCCAATGACCTTGCTGATGTTAGTCTCATGCTCTGGTAAACCAAAGGTTACTGTTTCAACCCCAAGAAGGGACATTTCATGCGCTATAACCATTGCTCTCTTGATTTAGGCACTTAAATTTCTCCACAGAAAATGTTTTCTGAATGAACGAGTCTGGCAAATGAATAAATTTAAATATCATTATTAACTTCATTGATGAAATCTACATTATTTTTGTGGCAGTATTACAACAGAGAGCCACTCTAGATAGCACAGAATCGACTCATTAATGGAGCACATGGCTTATGATTGCAGCCAGTGTCTATCTTAATTAAAGTGCTAAACATCTTGGACAGCACGTCCACCCTGCAGAGACACAGTAATTTAGACCGTGGCCTTGATGGTGCGGCCCTATTGATCCCTGCCAGTGTTATCACGACTTAAAGACGCTTTGTGCTTCACTCCCGCTGATCAATAGAAAGCAAATAGGAGCCTTTGCATCCCTTTCATTATCCAAATGCTTCTGCATTACTCCCTCTTATAAGCCTTTACCAAGCCTTGATTTGAAACCTCTCAATCAAACTTGCTTTTATATTCTCAGAACCCTAGGTGGCTTACTTTCATACATCAATTAGGCGAACTTTGCCAAAATACTCTCAAAAACTGAGAATGTTCAAGGTGAAGATGCTCTCAAAAAAAACTATTACGGCTCCAAGTGGCCATCAGAAAACATTTTAGTTCTCAGGTCGACTGTTATAGACTCTGTCTTGAGACATCACTGCTCCACAAGCCTTCAAAGAAGATTCGTTTATAAATGATTTATCGCTCTCTTTGTCCTAAAATACCTTTTATGACTACTGACAGCTCCCTGCCTCTTCCCAGAATTATTTCCTGAACTGTTTGTCTTTCAAAGAGAATGTCAAAAAAGATGAAGCCAGTATTCCTCTCAATGCTTTGCATTTTTGTCTTTGTCTTCACATTGCTTGAACCCTGGGGACCCATGAATTATTTTGCTATCTGTCAGGGTGCTGGTTTAGGGTCATTTCTGCTGTTTTTATTATTTATGTTATTTTTCTTTTTATTTCATTATTACAACATGAAAAACAAAATCTGGACCTCGACTAAAATTTGTTCAGTGAACATGCTATTTGTCACTATTTCACCAGTGATATTTGTTTGTTGTTGTTTTTTATGCACCTCGTCACCTTCCCTGAGGAAATATTTTCTTGACTGTCAGTGGTTGTGTTAGTACACTGCTCTATGGCAGTTTTATATAGTGTGGAAATTTAAGCT
The DNA here is from genome assembly GCF_016745375.1 of Pimephales promelas. The sequence goes on from NW_024121910.1 coordinate 73,640, forward strand.
CCACTGCCAGCAATAACTCAGAAACATAGCATCAGCTGAACATGGTTACAGCTAATATTCAGTACTCCATCAGTAGAGCAGGAACAAACGGTGAAACAAAGACGGAAACCATTTAAAATTCTTGCGCCTCTGCTCAATTATGCATTCATCAAATCAATCTGCATAGGAAACAATCTGCATAATATTCGAAACGAGCATTTAATCACCTGTAAAGTTGGGTTATTACCATATTAATGAATAGGTATTTTATACAATTCCATCTGTTTGACTCTCCATGGATTCTCTTTATTTGGTGTTATTTTTGTTAGAGTGGTTGGAGATTAGGGAATTGTGGTTTTTCAGCTCACTGAGTCGCTAAGAGAGGATTTGTAGTTTTAAATCATTCTAGATAGTCATATGGTATTCACAAAAATTACTATTTAATGTCAACACTGACCAGGGTTCCCACACCTTGGTTAACTTCAAATTCAAGGACCTTTCCAGGACTTTCCAGGTCCAATACCCTCAAATTCAAGGACTTAAATGAGTAGTTCACTTTTAAAAAAACTTTTGCTGATAATTTACTGACACCCATGTAATCCAAGATGTCCACGTCTTTCTTTCTTCAGTCGAAAAGAAATTAAGTTTTTTTTTTTAAGACATTCCAGGATTTTCTCCATATAATGGACTTCATTGGGAGCCAAACAGTTCAAGGTCCAAATGAGAGTTTAAGTGAAGCTTCAAAGGGCTTTAAACGACACCAGACAATGAATTTATCCATATGTCCATCTTCGCTATTTAAACACGTCCCCTTCTCTATTTTTTTAAATATTTTTATTTGTTCACAGCATCAACCTTCCTGAAGCAGGCTCTGGAAGGAGAGTATCCCAAACTGTTGAGGCTTTATAATGAACTGTGGAAGCGTCTGCAGCAGTACAGCGCAAGCATACAGGGGGCGCTAGCGAGCAGTGGTGCGGGTCTAGATGTGGAACTGCCAGCATCAGAACATGATACTGACGATATGTTCACCCGGACCAAACCAGACTATGAGTGAGTACTACCATGATATATGCACACTAACTCTCTAACACATTTGTTAATTTGTCTTAATAATCATCTGTAATGATTTGATCAAGTTTAGTCCCATACAGCAATGTTCCTTGATACATAATAGTTTCTACCAAAATGCAGTAGCTGCTACAATGTTTTTTTTTATGACAGTGGTGGCTAACATGAAGTTACTAGTTTTATTGTTGTAACAACACTAACGAATATGGTATTTTTGTAAAAACTATTATTTCCATGAAACTTTTTTTTTCCCAAGGGGAATCCATAGTAATGCTTTGTTTTTAGTACAAAATTCCAGCTATCAATCGCTGAAATGAAACATACTGACTGATTTAACATTTTGGGATGTTAAATGCAAGCAGTCAAACAGAAATGCCACGATTTCTCATCATAAAAACGAGAAGTTCATTATCTACACAAGCTATCATCTTCCTAATCATTCATGGTGGCGCAACAAAAATTCTGCCAACCCGCAAAGTGCTCTAAAAACTGCTCTCATTAATCACACAGCGTTTCTGCCTTTCACCTGGATAGAGAGATGCATTAGAAAGCAAAGAAGCTCTTCTACTCTCAGGCACATTGTCAAATAATGCATCAAGGTTTCTGCCACTGCTCTGATCAAACACCCAGATCCCATACGCTCAGTTGATCCTATCGCATAATACAGCTCAAAAAATCTTGTCAAGATGCATGACCAAGCTGACAACCTGAAATTAAAGCCAAGATTATTACAGCATCTTGTCAAAAACTAGCAAATGTCAGGGTTATGTGGGGGGTAAACGGTTCTCTTTGTATTTTATTTTGCAGAAATTCAGTAGATCTATATTTGGCTCACACAAAGGAGTTCTGTGTACTGCTGGAAGTTCAACATTGAACAGCATTCGCTGACTTAAGTCCAGAGAGAAATGAAATTGATGCTATTGTTATGCAGAAATCTGTCATGTGTTCGTTTGCTAAGCTCTTTTTGTCCTGTCTTTAATGTTCATTTGGTTTTTAGTTTCTGACATTAATGTTGCTGATTCTTACAGAAACGTATTGCATTCACTTGAGGAAACAAAATCTACTCTGTTTTTCTAAATTAACGAGTTAAATACCTCAGAATTACGAAATAATTTTTCTTGAAAAAAAAGTTTCACTCGGTTTTTATGAATTAATGAGTTACTCCTAATTTTTGAGATAAGTCATTAATTCAGAAAAACAGAGCAATGATCAGAGCAATGAAAAATGATCTCGTAATTGTGAGATAATTAACTCATTAATTCAGAAAAACAGAGCAAAAACTTTTGCATGATAAATATATCTCATAATTCTGAGATAATTAACTCATTAATTCGGAAAAAGTAGATTTTTTTCGTCTTGACCGTAGTGTCAAGGTTTCTACAAACGCTTACATTTTTTTGCTTTGAAGCATTTTGATGGAAAAAAGTAAACGTGTATTATTTATGATAATGAATTTCTTTTTTAAGCCTCTATTTCACATTATTTATCCATTTTTTTGTAATTATTTTAATGGCGATCCTTATTACTGTAATAAATTATATTTTACTGTAATGCAGTAAAAATAACTGAAATGTTTTTCATTTAAACCAGAATAAATGCCAGAAAACTTATACTATCAGGATGTATACAGTAACAAATAAATCATTACTTATTTTTATTTTATAGTGATGATTGCATTATGATAATGAAAATTTTATAATCAGATAATGCCTAATTTTCAGACCTTACAATATAATGAAAGGTCTGGAACTTTTAATGAAAATGGTAGCCATTGGGGAAACAGTATTACTTAAGTCATATCTCAGTTATGCTCTTTATCAACAATTGGTCAAACAAAAAATGATTATTTGAAATTAAGAAGCTGTAAGCCAAGAGATGTAATTTATTACAATGGCGAAATCAAATCCTTGAGGCTTTGATCCCTACTGAGATGAGGAGTGTAAGTAGGCTACGTTTCATTAAGTGCTACTTTTGATTTAGTCTAATTTGTAATTATCTCTGCGGGCAGGCCTCTCATTAAATTTAGAGATTTAGGTCAGTGAAATTTTAGACATAAACACAGTGTATGTATCACAAAATACATGTCATGTGTTTATCAAAAACACGAAGATATAATAGTTTGATGACAGGACATTGGAGATGACCTCAAGGTACAGCAACTGCCAGAAAACTCTTTGACTTTACACATGTTGGCATTTATGTTTTATATACTCTTTGTGAAGCAAATTAATATCCATTTTGATGTTTTTTTTTCCAGTCCAGAGAAGGATCTGAAGGATTCTCTTCAGCCATATGAAGCAGCTTACCTGTCCAAGTCTCTGTCCCGACTCTTTGACCCCATCAACCTTGTTTTCCCTCAAGGGGGCCGAAACCCACCCTCTAATGATGAACTGGACAGCATCATAAAAACAATAACCAGGTACACCTCCAAAATACATTATAACTCTTTCTCTATACTGCCTTCTAAGAGATCTAATTTTGGCCAATTGTTAAAGGGTAAGTTAGCCGATTTTCAACCAACTTTGTATTGTTACAATGTCAGTAGTATATCATCACCTTCCTAAAATAATTGGCCAAGTAAACACAAAAAACTGTGTTTATTATATTTACTTAGTTCTTCTTGATTCAGCCATCTTGAAAAGCCTCATTGTATTTTTGACTTAGACAAAATAAAACGGTCTAAGTCACACTCTTGACATAGGCCTATACTATAGGGGTAGAATTGCATGATCTGTTCAACTGAGGATGTGGGCGATTTTAGCTGAGCTGGCCAGCATCATGAGAAGATGACTTATGCAAAAAAAGTCAAAAATGACTTGGGCTAGTATTTTAGGAAGGTGACAATATGGGAATTTCAAATTAAACAGAGATTGACAGAGAAGGGTGCCAAAACCAAAAGTGCATTATGGGTGTGTTGACATTTTTTAGCAAAGGGGAATAGCATAGCCCTTTTTATGTTTTCTCTAGTCATGTGGCACTGATTATTAATTTTTTAAATTGCATTTCGACTGCCAACTTTTATTAATAGCCCATCTTACCAGTGGTGAATTACCTCTTTTAAGTATGCATTGCATGTATTCTTGATAAGGAAGGCAATCCTAACAGTCTAATCTATTTACAGATGGACAAATAATGGGCTGGTGAATTTATGGGGATTAGATTGGACTACTGACACTGTTTTTATTGACTGTAATTGGTTGTCAGTTGATCCTGCGTGTTGTTTTTTGCACGTTAGTGAGCTGAATGTTGCATCAGTGGATTCCGGGCTGACGATCGCAGTGGCCAAGAACGCAGCCAAGACGGTGCAGCTCTTCTGCGTCAAGTCAGAGCAGCTGGTAAGAGACACACAGGGATAATGAGCAAGGTTGAGCGGGAGGCTGTTTGCTCTCATGCCCCTCAACCCTGCCAGGGAGGTGACGTACACTGTTGGCGAATGAGCTCATTATGAAAGCTCGGCTCATCTCAACAAGCGTCAGAGAATCAGTGCACCTGCTGTGAGCCGTGACCTGGACAAGAGGCAGGAAGGATCCCAACCTGCCTAGTTAGAGGTGCTAGTTCCTTTGGTCTATAAATCAGGCCAAGGTGAGATTGCGTCAGAATGCAATGCTAGGTCAGTAGTTGCTCAACTAACAAATGAATGCCAGTAAATGGAGGAAAAATCTGTATGCAACACAATGTTAAATTGACTACATTTATATAGCACTTCACAGACCCAATGGCCACCAAAGTGCTTTACATCACCCAATCACTCACTCATTCATACAGCCATGCAAGGCGCCATCCAGCTCGTTGGGAGCAGCTGGGGTTAGGTGTCTTGCTCATGGACACCTCGACACTTTGTCGGAAAAGAAAATTGAACCACCAACCTTCTGGTTTGTAGGCGATCTACATGAACTACTGAGCCACTGCCGCCCAATGTTCATGCTATTACTTTATTAAATGTACTCCACTGTTGTTATTTTGTGGGCATTGAAGTGGTCAGAGTGGCTTGAGTCTCCATCTCAATGTAAATAGTTACCAGTTTCCCAATGATCATCCACATTGAGTTACATGAAAATAACAGGCGTAACAAACTTTTCAATGAAATCCTTAAAGGGGTGGTACAATGGTGTTTCATGTATTCACAGTTATTTACAGTGTTAAAGAGATGGATTCTCATGCTAAACATGGCCAAAGTTTAAAAAAATATATTTTGGACGAATAACGGAGAATTTCTGTGCCGAAAAACTTACAAGTACAAGTTTCGGCTGTTTCTTTTTCGATCGTGGATCTAATGACGTAGATGAAAGTGGAACTCCTTATATGAGCATTTCTCTCAGAAAAGCGTCGACCAGAGGAGAGCGAGACCGCGCACATCAACGCACTTAATCAATAAATCAGTAGGCTCGAGATTGCTGAAAAACTGATCTAGCTTTCTGGGAATTAATCCTTTAAATCCTTAATCAGTTAATTTGTCCTACTCTCCAAAGGTCCTGCAACTGACTTCAGAGATAAGACAAAAAATAATTTAAAGGCAAGATGAAATCTTAATTTGTCCTATTTACTTTCTTCAGTGAAAAAAAAAATTCATGGTAATATAAAACCTTGATATCAACATTGATACAATTATAAAATGGTAAACTGAAGCAATCATAATTTTCTTGTTGTACTTGACTCAACATCTTTCATAGTTTAAAGGGTTAGTTCGGTATTTTACACTTTAAGCCCTGTTTTAAGATTGTTAAAATCGCGGCAAAAGATGCTTTCCAACAGGTTTTATTGTAGTTTTTGTCTGACTCCATTGACTTTACTTGATACAAAAACTACTATAACATCTGTTGGAAAGCACCCCAGAGCACTCGGTGAGTTTCACATCTTTGTAAACTAAAGTTCATCACTGTCACTTTTTTACCCCGCCGTCCAATCACATTGGAGGAAGGGTGGGGCTAATACCACACCAACCAACTGTCACAACATTCTTTCTTTACAACATCAACCAGCAGAGCTAACCGGATATTCTGTATCATAGCAACAAAACGTCTCAACGGGAAAAAACGCTGCGCTGCCAAAACGCTCTCAAGTGCCCACAGCTAGGCATTTTCAGCTGGCTAAAAACCCTTTGGTGGACACACGGCCTTAGAGATAAGACTCGACTTGCTCATGTATGTCCATCTCCATTCACTATGAGCTGGAGGTGAGATTGATTGTGCCTGGCCAGGGAGGGTGTGATTGGATTAGTCCAGTGTCTGTCCTCGAATCACTGGCCAACTGACTCAATCTGTCTTATGTCAGCAAGCAGATGAATAACGAGAGTTTGGTTCTGTTATTTCCTTCAGTAGATGTGTGAGATGAGAACCCTGTGAACTCAATTCAGGTTCAGTTCAGAGCCAAACCTTGACCTCCCCTTGGACTGTCTTCAGGAAATGATATCATAGTAGCATATTGCATAAATCTCACATAAATCTCGCATAAAAGGCCTCACAATCTTAGGAACAAGAAGATCTCCAAGACACAGATGGTTTCGTTTTTATCAAACCCAGCTTAACACAGGCAGCAAAGAGACTCCATCGGCTAATGGATGGATATTAATGAAGTCAGAGGGAAGGACTGTATCTCTATTGACCTCTCATATCCTTCCTGCATTGATAATTTAACGGGACTTAAACCATCTCTGATACACAGATGTACGCAGAGTGCACTTGCAGGGAGAATGATTTCTGAAACGTGGCTAAAATTGCTTGGATGGCTTTGAGAGTCCTTTTTTCAAGCCAGTGTCCTGATGATGCAGATGTCATTGTCCAATCAGATGACGCAATTAATGCCAGCTTTCTTCAGCAGCTATGCTGAGAAGTACTGTAGAGTTAAACTATTGAAGAGTTTTTGTAACTTAAGTAAAAATATAAGTTTTTAGCTCAGATTTTCACTTTGTATAGCCTACTATTGTTTCAAAAATGGATCTTGGATGTAGTTTGATGACTTTAGGTTATCTTAAAATGGCTTTGTTTGAAAGAACTTTCCTGTAATCTGATCAATCTTCTCTGAGGATTACCAACATGACATCATGACTTTTGCGTAAACATACACGCCACTTTCGAGTCAAGTGGCGTGTTATCTCTACGCATTTTGAGCTATCCGCGTGTATGCGTGTATGTCTACGCTATTAACGTTCGAGTCATTCCACGTGTCTGTACACGCCGTCAAATCTCCAGTCATAAATGCCATTAACCCCAGTGACGGTTAGGTTTAGGGATGGGGTTGAGGTAAGTCACATCTTTTTTTTTTACCTAGGATGGTAAGGGAACAGTCATAAATGCCATTAACCCCAGTGACGGTTAAGTTTAGTGATGGGGTTGAGGTAAGTCATATATTTATATAACGTTAAGTCAACGGCGTTCATAAACACGCTAAAAAAGCGATTATGCGTCTTGATAGCACGCCAAAAATGGAAATACGAATTGGCGTGTCATACACACGCTACTTCATGAGATCAGTCTGCTCTGGATTACAGAGGTATGATGTTTTTGGTCTTCGGGTAGACATAAGGTTGCAGGGCAGTTAATCTCAGAATGGTTCATTTATTGGACTGAAGATATGCCCCGGGGACTATGATATATTTAACATCAGGTGTGAAGGAGCAACCCACCTTGAATCATAACTAGTGTTACTGCATCTCCTCACCTGCCACGGGAAACGTTAATTAACTGTTGCCTTTCCATTTTTAGACCGTTGCCATGGTTACCCACGCTGCCACCATCCTATGTGGCTTTTCCTCGCAGACGATGTGTGATATTTTTTTCTCCCCAATTTTATTTCCCCAGCCCCCAACCTTTGATGAGAGAAGCCTATACTGCTTTTTTACAATTTCGACTGAGTTGTTTTGTCTGTAGTGGCTGTTTGTTTATGTCAGGAGGCAGCAGTGCAGCACGAATATGTGTTTGTGTGCGGTGGTCCAATCGTGACTAAGACAACCCTCTCCTTGTTAGTTCCTGTGGTGTGGCACTAAGCATGGCAAATCCTTCTTCTTTTCCCCCTCCCTGTTGCTCGCCCTCCTACCCACAATGCCACCTGCTTTTGCCGTCTGAGCTCCATGGTGACGCCCGTGTCTCAGCATGCTGACCGCTGTGCCACCACTGAGCAAAGCGCTTCTGACCTCAGACGAACACTGGGATATCTGGGGAAATTAGTGATTGCCTGCGGTCGCCTCGCTTTTGAAGTTGACTCTTTGATTATTTACTCAAGTCTTTGGTTGTGACACTTAATATTGTTTAATCCCTCGATTTTCTCTCTTTCTTCTTTCTTCTTATCACTTCCTTCTGTCTTTCTCTTAGCTGTGTACGCAGGGGGACGCCAGTCAGGTGATCGGACCCCTGACCGAAGGCCAGAGGAGAAACATTAACGTGGTGAACTCTCTTTTCCGCCTGCAGCAAGCTGTGGCTAAAGTAAGAATGCTGTCTCTTATACAACAATTCCCCATGACATCACAACTGTAATAGATGTTCTTCCGGGTGGCAAAAGCCTAAGCGATCCTATGGCTATGCTAGTAAATTGCTTGGACCCACCGTCGGCTATAAAAATGTAATAAAAGTTTTATTAAATATAATGTGTTTTTTTTAATCATAATAACAACTGTGTTTAATGATAGAAGTAAAGAATACAATAAATATGTAATATAGTAGGCCTACACATAATTAGCAAAATACTTTCTAGCTCTTTTTTCTATCCAAAATAACGTGTTATATAGCCTATCATGGTCATTAAATGGATTTCCTGAGGGAAATGTTATGTGACATAATTGTTCTACAGCTGTTTGCGCGGTTGAAAAACACTGATTCGATATTATATATGAGGAATATACATTTCGGTAAGTTGCGTGAGAAAATGGATGTGGTGCGAGAGCGTGTGAAAAGTGACAATTGCATGAGTCTCACCGTCTCATGGTCGGCTCTTTTACTTCAGGCAGTAGGCGCGTTTCCATTACAGATTTGCGCAAAACTTTTGCGATATTTTCCAAATTTCGATAAAAAACTATTCCGAAATGACGGTGTTTCCATTAACCGATGTTATGCGACTAAAACATCTTTTTTTCCTCTTGCGATAAGTCATTCCAAAAATCAACGGACTTTGGTAGGTTTATAATTTATTTTACAGCCATGCACCGCACTAGACATTATTATCATTATTAATGGAAGGAGACGTGATGTGTTATCCAAGCATTAATAGCAGGGAAAGATATAGAGTTCATGGTGTTTCTCCCTTATTTCTGCTTCGATGTCTTGATGGCATTTCTTTGAGGTTTAGAGAGGCTATTCCTGTGATTATTGTTTCTTTTTTTAAATGAATTTAATAAAGAACTCTATCTCGTATTATGTCCAAACGAAAAATTAACGGTTGTTGTATTTTTAAAACGCAAAGTTGAACACCATCATTTTAGTTTGACCACACCAATGCTGCGCTACTGTATATACATCTCAATGAAATTTCAGATATTTGTTTATGACTTTTTGCCCCCTTTAAAACATTTAAAATATTCACAAATTAATATGGGGAAAAATGCTGAAGATAAATGCTCTGCTATGATTTTGTAGATGGACCGTTTTGAGAATACACAAAGCAGAGTTGAAGGGCAAGCAAGGTTCGCAGCAGAAATGTAAACGTTGGATGAACCATATAATTTAGGGCATCATTATGATTTCCTACTTTTGACGACACAACGTCCACTCGCTATAACCTCCTCACCAACAAGAAATCGATACAACCCCAACACCTTTTGCTGTATATCTTGCAGCGCAATCCCAAACACAAGACGTTTTCATCATCGTTTCAACTTTGATCAACAACAATGTGTTTATCTATGCAACTGTTACAGTAGCCGGCTGGATCTCTTCAGTTAATCAGTAGAAACCGCTCGCGTTTTGCCACCCGGAAGTATCTTGGTGCCTATTGTTTACAAACATTCTGAAATGCCGTATTAAAGACATTATAGTTATTATAGGTTTATTTCACTCTGCAGTGCAGGAGTTTTTTAGCCTTGCGTTGTACCAAACCCATATGACTTTCTTTCTTTCTTACATTAAACAATCTGTTGATGAATAAGACTGTCTTCTGACATGCAATCAAAGGGAATAGGGTAGGATACTCAAGCTGCAAAAAGTATTCAGAATCATGTGCTAAATTCCAACATATTTGAATATACACGGCTCCAATAACATGACAGGCATGGTAGATAGAAAAATCTAAAATGTCCTCACACAAAGCCATTATGTGCTTCCCAAAGCTGTGTTTTATGAACAGATGCTCATAAGATCTCAATCAGCAAAATGCATGAAATCACTCCAAGGGTATTCAACAATAAGGCTGTTTGAAGTTATTATAGAGTCCTGCAGTATTATAAAACTCCTCTATGTGCAGGTCACCTGTCTATAAACAACAGATGGCTGCAGTGCCTTTACTCAGTCTTTCCTCAGGAGAGAGAAACTGCAGACTCATCACTAGTCATATCTGTACAATGTGAGTGGTGATATTTCACAAGTGGCTTTTTAAGCACCAGATGATGTAGTTCCCGGGTCTGCCTCATTAAAAAAACATGGCAGCAGAAGCTTTTTCCTTGCCTTTGATTAATAAGGTAATAAAAAGAGATAAATCTATGATTAAATATTTAAACTGGAGGTGATCAAAGTTTTACTTGTGAAAAGTGGAGCTTGTTTCAGTGGGATTATTTTTTTTTAGGGCCTGAACTGTGAGGAAGGACAGCAATTATGGTTTAGGGGGTCTAAACGTTGGATGATTTCTGACTTTGAGTTCTTTTCAGGTTATATCTGGACTGGGCACCTTTCCTCCAGCAGCAGAGCAATCGCTCACAGCATCTTTACAGGTAAATCAATATTTGCAAGATCCCATTTACACCTAGTTTTAACATCACAATGATCATGAAGCATATTCATAGTTAAAGTGAACCCCGACTAGTGTGGCATGTTGGCCTTATAAGATAAACGTGGGCGTCAGCTATAAAAAGGCGATACGAAAACACTCGTTCATCCAAATGTAGAATCTTTTTCCGAGTCATTTGGTTCATTCAACGAACAAATTGACTCGGAAAAAGATTCGTTCATTTTGATGAACGAGTTTGAACAGAAGAGTCACAAACGTGCATCGTAGTACAGAGCAAGGCGACCATTTGAGCTTATAAAACTTAAACTATTTTAAATGAGCGATCATTTCGCTTGATAAGACTCTTATTCATCGTCTGTAATCGTTTAAAGCCCTTTGAACAGTTTGCACTGAAACTGTCTTTTGGACCTTGAACCGTTTGGTTCCCACTGAAGTCCATTATATGGAGAAAAATGCTGGAATGTTTTCATCAAAAACCTTAATTTATTTTCGACTGAAGAAAGAATGACATGGACATCTTGGAAGACATGGGGGTGAGTAAATTATCAGCAAAAGTTTTTTCAAAAGTGAACTACTCCTTTAAGAGGCGAGCGCATGGGACAGTGAACAAAGGGTCAGAAATTTGATAGAAATGCTGCAGCCGCACACAAACACACACAAAGGCTGAAGGTGGTTTTAGAAAGTAATTGGGTAAACATTGAGCTGCTCTGAATTCATCAGTCTCTCCCCTGAGGTAAATTGGCTATCAGATGAGTAAACTGGTCATTCTCTTCCCCTTTATCTCTTTTTTAACAAAACCTGCCAGCTGTATGGGATCGCATTCACTCTGTAACCCCTGATCTTTAAGTGTACACACAACAGTACAAGGTGAAAACACACTACCACACTTTACCACCCGCTTTCCTCAGAGTTGGGCACCTACTCTCCTCCTATGTAGGGTATGTCATCTAAAAAAAACTGTCCCAAATGGCTCACATGATTTGAACATGCAGTCTTGTGACCTTCATTTGCACATGACTCATTAAGTCCATGAAATCATGGTTATCAGAAGATCTTCCACTAACCCTATTGGAAAGAGTACAGCACTATGTGTTGTCAAATCAAATCAAATATTTATATAGTGCTTTTTTACAATGCAAAAAATGTTTTTTTTTTTTTCTGCTGCACAGCAGATCTAGAAAAAATAGCATCTTAGTCCAGCTTAAGTAAGTTCAGTGATGGTTCATTTAAAAGTTAGGCCTATTAATTTAGTTTATTTATCTATACAGCCGCTCTGGAGAAAACAGTGATGTCATCGTCAAGCTCAGATAATTTTTCATATAATGGTGTCAATGCAGGCAGATCAATAGTATTGTTGAATATTAAATGTCCCAACTAAGCAAGCCAAAGCCAACAGTGGCAAGGAACCAAAACTCCATCAGTGACAGCATGAAGAACAAACCTTGGGAGAAACCAGGCTCAGTTCTCCTCTGGCCAACGAACCAACAGTGAATGATTATGATCCAGGCGTCATTACAGGTCAGACTGAATCAGAACATTCAGCTCCATCTGAAATATTCTGTAGTCACATTCGATATAAACTTGTCCCAAATGAACTTGGACTGACTTGCATCACCAAAGTGTAGAACTGAAAGGCATGACAGGACAACATCCTTCACATTTCTACTCCTCCCAGTTCCTCAACACATCACTCTTTACATCCTATTCTGAACCAGAACACAACAAACACAACAGAGACACCAATAGCTCCCAACCTCCAGCTGTGCAGAGAATGATGGGAAAGCTAAATCTGCTGAGTATGTGACCACCAACTTTGTTGCGAAGGGGTTTAGGAGGAAGAGATGTGCACAGGAGATTTGCTCTTTATCTCCTGCTTGCAGGGAATTTTTCCAATGACCGGTCCTATTTGGTCAGAGAGACCTATTGGGTTTGCATTGATGTCGCTCAGAGATGGAGAGTCAGATAAGAGTCTAGGACGAGCTGCCATGACACACGCGATGGTCAGACTGATGTCCCATCAGCAAATGTCAGGCAATCACATGGGAGGAGGGAGAGCAGGTGTTAGAAGGAAATGCTACACAAAAATGACCTTCAAAAGAAGAAACTCTTCACACGTTTAATATCAATAATTCTCTCTCTTGTTGTTAAATTCATTCTTTTTTGTGTCTTTTGCAGTCGGTTCAGGCTCTGATGAGTAGTGCCGTTCAGCCCCTGCTGAATTCTGTTACTGACTCCGTCGAAGCAATACTTATTACTATGCACCAGGAGGATTTCTCTGGGTAAGCAAGCAACGAACACACTGTTATTGCATTGTGCATTCAGCACAGGATATGTTGCATGCATCCCAAAAACATACATGTGAAACTACTCAAAGACAAACAGTTGTATGCTACACTGTCCAGTTATCATCTTGGAATTTAATATAGTTAGTTTTAATTTTAATTTTAATTTAATTTTAATTTAATTTAATTTAATTTAATTTAATTTTAATTTTATATATATATACATATATATATATATATATATTTCTATACTTTATCCACTCAATGTCAATGTCAATGTCATGTTTATTTGTATAGCACATTTCCAAGGCCTAGGCCTCCCAAAGTACTTCACAGTTAGAGCACAAAACAATAAACACAGACTGATACACTAAAACACAATAAGTAAATGAATAAATAAATAGCAAATACTAAGAAATAGAATACAGCATACATCAAGGCGGCTCCCCTGTGCCGAACGCTAATTCAAACAAATGAGTCTTCAACAATGATTTAAAAATGGACAAGCTACCAGCAGAATAGATCTACAATATATAAATGTAGCGTATAAAATATTTTAGGTGCATCAAAAAGCGTGCTTGTTAACCAGCAGACACCAAAAAGTCACCAAAATGAAGTATTTGAACCTCATAATTAAATACAAAAGGAGGAAAAAACTGCAAAAAGGTCCACTTTTTGATAGGTCCACCTTTCAATAGGCTGGCTATGGACATGCATGCGAACGGAGTGCATGCTTCACTCTGAAACACTCAGAAAATTGATTTTATTAATTGCACCAAGCTATATATTGCCATTATCGTCGTGCAGCCCTATTTATTAATTTGAACTTTACACTTTCATCAACTCAATAACTCCCTGTAGTTCCCTCACAAACTGATCAACTAGTTGTCCAGAAAAGTAGTAAAGTAGTCTAACAGGCAGCTGAAAAGTGAGAAACGTAGCACTCAGTTTTGCTCCATTTTCAGATATATATTTCAAAAATACCACACGAAACAAATGAGAGATGTCAAACTTGGGATTTATGATTGCACAAAGATTGTGTTCTCCCCTTGTGGGCTTTTTCTCAAACACTAACATGGCATTTGGGATTGTGTGCCATGCCATATTTAATCTTGTTGAGGGCAGTTCTGTGATCAGGTCTCTCTCAGCTCACCATATTTCAACATAAATTGTTTCTTAAAGCAAGAAAGTGTGATGGGTCTGCTGTCATATTTCTTTACAATTACAATTTTTAAAAAAATGTATGGGAGGACTGCCAGCATTTTTAAAATTAGATTTAAAAATGCTACAATGACAAGGTGGTGCAATTTAGTTTGCTAGATTTGTTTTGCTCCAAATTGACTTTTAATTTCAACATTTCCTCATGTTTTAGTCTCCTCAGTCTTTAGGGTTTACAAATCTCAATTCAGTTATTTTGTGTCAAGCTGAAAAATGGCATGAGAGTGCAGCACGCAAAACAAGCCATTGCGCGCACATGATCATTCCCCGCTCGCACCCGATCTGCTCTCGCCTGCTGCATTTGCTCGCTCGAACAGTTTTATTTTTGGCATTCGAGGGGCGGGACTTACTGTTTTAATAACCTTGAATGTCATTGGTTACTTCCCCTTTTCCAGAAGTCAGTTGTGATTGGACGCCTGACCAATGACCCGTAATTCACTTGACTTGAGACAGGAGACATCACTTAATTTGTTTTATTTATTGTGGTTTATTAATATGTAATGTGATTTAATGTAAAGTATCAGGGAAGAATCTATTCTATGCTCACGAGTTCCCGTTTCCTCGCGTGTAGATCTGTTATACTCCCGTGGAAGTCATTTACCACACGCGCCAGCATCAGTTGTGCACTCGGTTATTATTGCCAATGGCATTGATTTGTCGCCATAGTTTTTTACTTTTTAAGGACACGATCCCTGAAGACTATTTCTCTCATTCGTTGGTCTGGTTGGTCCAGGCAATACAACAGAGAGTGAGGTGCCAGTGTTTGATAACATTTAAACCATTACCTCTGTAATTCAGCGCGGCTTCCTTTTGTCCACATCTCTTGTCCCCTAAGGGCAACTGGAGTCAGGCTTGGTGGACTTGTTTTATTTCTGTCCCTGCTGTCGGGCACTCCTGAGGAAAGACGGCAGAGAAATAAACATGCTATAGAGATGGCTTTGTCCAAAAAACACCCTCAGTTTCACCTTGTCAGCTGCAATCTTTTTTTGTAGATGAGCTAAATGGTCAATCTCACAAAATCAATGTCCATGTTATATTTTACTGTAAAATCAAAAGAAAGAAATTTAAAAAAAATATATTTTGTAAAAATGCAGGGCCGTTTTAGTTCCATTATTTCCATATATATATATATATGAAGAGTTCAGATGCAAAAGCCTCTAAATGCCATTTGAAATTTTCTTCTTGAATGATGATTTTTATCAAACTTGTATATTTAAGTTCAGTAATTTCACTTAAATAACAATTAATAGGTAATCATCATTGCCATTTAAGTGAAATCACTGAAAGTTTGATAAAAATCATCATTCTAGAAGAAAATTTCAAATGGCTCTTAGAGGCTTTTGCATCTGAACTCTTCATATATATATATATATTTTTTTTTTAAATTAAGTATTTATTTATTGTGTCTGTATTTGTTGTACTGCCTTTGATGCATGCTGATTTTAATTAAAACAATCATTCTATTATTGTATTTGTATTCAAATACTAAATGAATGCTCTATTACTGCATTGAGAATCATCAAAAATAAAAACGGATGAATTACATTTAAAGAACTTAAAAGACATACAAACACATTTAGGTAAGGAAAATGATTTTAAGGTAAAAAAAAAATTATAACGTGAGATTCACAAAATATAGCTTAAAATTATAAGAAAATATTCACAAAATATAATTCACAATAAATATAGCAAAATATATACTTCATGTGTGTAAGGAAAAACTGATTGTTGCTTGCTAAAAGGCATCAACACGACCTTCCTTTTCTGACATTGAGTTTCTCAGCAGTTCCAGTAGCGACACATTTATGATATTGATTATGTGACTGAGGAAATCAATGGTGTTGCTTGTAGCTGTGGTCTATGCTCACATTACAGGATTACAGTACACTACTCTTTTGTTTGTGTATGTTTGCTCCCAGTCCTCTACCCGTGGTTGGCCGCCCGGACGTGCCATGCTCTCTGTACATGCGTGAGCTGCAGGGCTTCATCGCTCGTGTGATGAATGACTACTTTCGCCCGCTGCAGTGTCTGGACTTCCTGTACGACAGTACGGAGAACATCGCCCAGCGCGCCATCACCCTTTTCATCCGCCATGCCAGCATCTTGCGCCCGCTCGGAGAGGGCGGGAAGATGAGGCTGGCAGCAGACTTTGCTCAGGTGAGGAAAATGAGGGACATTTGTCTCTCGTTCACTATCTAGGGGTCACTATCTCACCATCTTCCTCCTCTAGTGCTGGGTTACAAAATAACTAATTCAAAAGTGTAAATTCATCATTTGCTCACCCTCATGTTGTTTCAAATTCATACCCAACTTCCTTTTTCCTTCCTACGATACTTTTAAAACTACGATAAAACCTGTTGGAAAGCATGTCTTTTAATTTTTAAAGTTTAATATGTTTTATGAATGATTGTTCCAGTGCACATAGACAACCATTGAGTAGGTGGGGGGGTGCTAACACGGAAACCTAAAATCCTAGGGAAAGCAGCATTTGTCCAAATTTCAACCTTTATCGTTCTATTTCATCAGAAACGATCTTAAAACAGGGCTTTAAGTGCAAAATACCGAACTAACCCTTTAAGAATTCTCTGACAATTCATTGTAGCTCTCAAATCAAATATTTGGCGCCATTAGACCAAATAAAAATTCTGTCATTTACTCACCCTCATCTGTATCCAACTTTCTTTCATCTCTAAAACACAAAGTGTATGGGACATGGGGCTGTCCAAAATAATCACGTCTTGATTTCCATTAGCTTTCTGTAAGAAACAGAGCAAAATTGAAGCTTCATATTAAATTAAAATTAAATATATGGCACCTTTACTCACATCAGGTTGTTGTTTTTGTTGTTAGATATATTTTTGGCTTCATCATGACAGTATAGAGAGGCTATCATTTGGCACCATGTTTAAGTTTGACTGTCAAATTCGTATGAATTCGTCGCATCTGTATCTGTGAGTAAACATCCCATGTGTGTGTGTTACAGATGGAGCTGGCCGTGGCTCCTCTCTGCAGACGGGTGTCAGACTTGGGGAAGGCGTACCGTCTCCTGCGATCTTTCAGGTGAGTATTTATTTAAAGTCTGGATGATGTCAGATGATCTTCTTGTCCTCGACTGACTGCACTCAGCACTTGATGTCACATCAAGACATCAAAAATTATTCTTTTGTGTGTATTTCTCACACGAACGCTCTCAATTAGTGTTATCCTTCGTTCTCCTCCTCCCCCCGCTGAGACGAAGCGGCCGCCTGTAGTCTTCCCTCTGAAAATCGCTGTTAATTAACAGTGAGAGAGAGAGAAAGGAAGGTTATTAATGCAGATGCTTGTCTGATTAGCTGAGGAGAAATCAGTGTCTGGATATACTCGAATGCTCACCTTACAGTGCTCCTTTGCTGTTTGGCGAAGAACAGCTCCATGTTCTTGGTCTTGATTTATTAGTGCACGTTGTTCCAAATAAAATAAAAAAGTTTTCTTTTGTAATCTTTCATCAGGATATAATAACTTGCTCCGCCATTTAATCGTCTTTCCGTTTCAGACTCTTTGCAAAGCTGCACTGTGTGTAAATGTCACAGTATTTTATCGTGATACTTGTGTAAATGTCACAGTAAATGACGCCGTTTGCATTAGCCGATGTTTTGCGACTAAAACGTCATTTTTTCCTCTCGCGATCAGTCATTCCAAACATCATGGCAACGGACGTTGGTAGGTTTATATATATCAGAACCACCGCACTAGACAAAATCACACTCACAGCAAAACATATATATCCAACTCCATTTCAAAACAGTCTGTGGGTCCCATCTTTTGGACATTCGTCATATTGCATTGGTTTTCATTTCTTGTCCTCGGAGCACTAATCTTACACATTCTACATTGATTAAAAAAGAAAATCGAATGTGTTTTTAATGGATATTATTTTATACAGAAATCGATTATTTATAATTCAGATGAGAATAATGTTACATTGTTAATTAATTGTTAATTTAAAATTAAGGAAAACAGATATATTGATCTGAAATATAGCAAAATAATTTTCAATTAATTCAGATACAATTACCAAACATATCGCGAGGTCTTTTTATTCATTTAATTAATAAACTAATTATATAAAACTATTGTCAGTGCACTACAAATAAACTAATGTCTTTATCAATAAAACTTATTTAAAAAATACAATGCCTTCTGTATTTTTGTTTTGCTTTTTTCCTCCATTGTACCGAACCGTGAAGTATGAACCGAACCGTGACTTCTGTGTACCGTTCCACCCCTACGAATGTTACGAACACCTTAATTTTCATGTTTACTGGCAGGTTTGATTCAGGCAGCTTGTATTCTCTGTACTTCCTCCAGGCCGTCTAATAAACATTAGTGAGATCTCACAGGACAGCTAATCAAATTAAACCTCAGCCATCTATGCCAGCTCTGAGAGCGGCTGCCATGCCTGGATCCCTCATAAGCAAGGACTGATTCCCCTCTAGCAACTTTTACTCAACTTTCCTTTTCGTGTGCAGAAGGACGCAAAATGATGACGTCTTTTGGGGAAAGATGTTATTACAAGAGTGCCCTAGAGTAGACATGTAATTATTAATATGGAGATATTGGTCTTGTTTGATTACACTGTTGAGGGACCGGAGATGGGAAGTGATATAAATTTCGATCTGTACTGAGGTTTCCTATAATGTTTTTGACAACAAATAGCCCCGACTAATCCAGTATGAGGACATAATTGCCCTCTAGATATGTTTTAATTTAGAGCTGAGTCACGAAGGTATCTTGTGACTCTTGTGACCTTTCCTCTGTTGACTTGGGCAGCACATGAAAAATGTTTTGCTACAGTATGTAAACCTCACAATTACTATTGCTATTGTTGAGGCTTGGGCTGCCATGACACCATAAACATATCTTACAATACTACAATTAATTAATAATTCAAATCTACAAAATGGACCAAATTTTCATGAAGGTATGGATGTAAATTAAAACTTTTATACTCGTATAAGCTGATGCTTCCCTTCATAGAGACCAGTGGCATTGATTCAGTTCATTGACCAGCGCTGACGCCATTCATGGGAAAAAACCTTTAAACATTGATATTGCTTTCCTCTTCTTTTTTTTTCACGAATACATCACTTGATCTGAAGAAGGCCAGACAGAGGTAATCACATGGGTTTAGTGCAAATCTACATAGCCTCTGTACAAATCTCAATTGTACACAGTCTTGATTATGTTTTTTGTTGTCAGTTGGCGGAAACTAATTACATTCTTCACTCTAGTTATCATTATTAACTTAATTAACATTCAATACATATACAATACATAATCCTCTTCGTCCCATGTGAGACATGATATCGCATTCACTACATATGCATGACGTGTAAAGCCAAAATTGCATTGCCTTATGAAAGTGAAAAGAAATGTCTTTTCTTGCATTCCTCGACGGTTGATTTCTCAGTATTGCGGTGTTACAATATTGCGGTTATCGCGACAGCCCTACTCACTCGCACTTTACTTTTATTTCACACGTCATCAGTATATCATTTACACACAATTTCACAATGGTGATATATAGGTTGTGTGAAAGGGAACCCCAAAGAAGCGAAAAGCTTTTAGGAGGGGGCTCGATAATATAAACGTACAACATATAATATAAAACCCAAAACTCAGTATACCATTGATAAAAAAACAACAGACGAAATAAACACTACAACAAACAGACGATCCAGCACAAGTATAACAATTACGAAATCTTCAACAATCATGTTATAAGCAATTCATTCAAAACGGCTGATTTTCAACTATTTTCATTGGCGAAAAAGAGCAAAAACATCAATATTGACAATGTTGTGTCTAAATTGAAATTTTATATTAACTTTATATAAAAATCATTCATGTTTGCAATCGTGCTGATACTTGGAAAAACAGCACTCTTGCTTCTTGTCATATTGCGAAATAATATATGTAATTTATCCCTATATCTTTAAATTCCCTATTCTAATGGGAGGATAATATGTATAGCCTATTATAGCATAGAAATTCATTTATAATATTAACATTACATTATAAGGATTAAATGATCGTCATCGCAAAGATGGTTCTAAAAAATCTAACTATTACACCCGTTCCCGAAGTGGTCAAAATAAAATGAAATAGTATATATAATAATTCAAATAATTCAAAATAAAACTGTTGTTTTACATTCTCATTATATTGTATTCAAGCATTGCACAAGCTGTTGAGATTGAGAAGAGCTGTGCTTTTATTAGCTAATTGAACGGATGTATGCTTTCTAGCTGGTGAACGATAAACGTATTTAAAAAAAAGCATTGTTTTCACCATTGCAATCACAATAAGACTCATAAAATAATACGATCTCATTATGTTGTAGTCGAGCACAAAATTGAATCCCAGTCTTCACTGAACCTGGGATGTTTTTCTGATTCTGAAATATCATTCTCATCTTGTCAGCGTTGAGTAAGATATCTGGAGGACATCATTCGAGCTCCACTTTAGCATGTCACAAACATTTGGTGAATTTTATTGGACGTTTTTTCATAAGCACTTACCGTTCAAATCTCCAGCATTCATTTCAGGCTCTAAATTACACCCGGTTTGAGATTTGCAGTGAATATGAATATATTTGTCTCTCTGTTTCAGGCCACTGTTGTTCCAAACGACTGAGCACATCACCAGCAGTCAAGCGCTGGGAGATTTGATTCCATACAGCACCATATTACATTTTCTGTTCAATCGTGCCCCGGCTGAACTCAAATCGCCACATCAGGTACGCACACACACTAATGCCGAAGGATGGAAACCTCTTGGTTATAGATCCACAAGGATTAAGGTTTTAGGTTCGGCGTGTTAGCAGGCAGGAGGTTTTTGAGGTCAAATCCTGTTGACTATGCCCTTGAGCGGGGCAATTCATCTCAAGTTGCCCCATCGCAACTGCCCCTGTGATTGACCTACTGTAAGCAGCTTTAGATAAAAGCTTCTGCTAAATGACACATTTCATATTTGAGTGCTCGGACTGGAAAGGATGAAGATATTTTGGGCCATTTTATAAAATGAGGGTTCACTAAAATAGCTTTAGCATGGGTGGATTTGTAGAGCTCTTATGTTTCACTAATACAGCTTTCTCTTCTAAACAGAGAGCGGAGTGGTCCATCTCTCGCTATTCTCAGTGGTTGGATGACCACCCGTCAGAGAAGGATCGTCTCACTCTTATTCGGTAAGATCCAAGGCTCAAAATCCCAGCTTCAGTTGGGGGCACCAATTCCACCGCTTTCACAATAAACCTTCTCTGGGAATGTCAATACTAACACTCGTTTGATTTAGCTTGGTGTTTAGTTTTCTCATCTTTGACCCTTAATGAAACATTCAAATTCAGTAATGTCAATTTTAAAGCGAACTAGAAATGTCAGGGTTCTCACAATCACAGAAAACCTGGAAATAGCAGGGAATTTAAATAATCAAAATGTGATGTTTTATCAATTATTTTATAGAGATTGCAATTAGAAAGAGCAATTTATTTCTAATAAAGTTAATGCAATTCATATATCCTACTAAAATATTTATATTTACTATAAAAATGGCCAAGACTTTTCCCATGAGTTAAGATTTTCTTTTAATTTCCACGACTTTTTTGTAATCAGTTTTAAAATCCCCAAATATTTCTTATTACCTATAAAAAATCTAGTTATGCTCAACTCTAAAACATTTCAATGGCTAGAAATTGCATTTTATGAGTGCAAATGTAATAATTCATATTCATAGAAAACTATATATGAGAAAAAACATGAGTGCGAACTATAAAATTCAGTACTTCAGACAAGGGCCCAGACATAAACATAGCCACTATGTTAAGACTGTCTAGTGTATGCATTTCATATAATCGCAACCCTTTTAAACAAATCTACAAATATCCATAAATATTAATATTTGTTTTGTTATTTTAATTAATCTTACTTCTCTGATTCAAATCAGATTAATATACCTTTTTATGTAACTGACATGAAAAAAGACCAGTTTTGAAGAAAAAATTAGATGACTAACTTGAAAGTCTAATAGGTTTATGCAATGACCAGAATAAATGATTTCTCAGTGCAACATCAGCGTCCTCTACTGGCGCTCTGGAGGAAATACAGCAGCTTTTGTGTAAACAGCGAAAGAAAGAAACTAAAATGTGTGACTTTCCTTTGTTGCAGGGGGGCGTTGGAGGCGTACGTGCAGTCTGTCCGAGCCAGGCAAGGGAAGGAGTTTGCCCCAGTGTATCCCATCATGCTCCAGCTGCTGCAGAAGGCCACAAGCGCATCATAGGACCTGCAAACAGAGCCAAAAATGTAGACCATTAATCATAACAATACACTCGTCTTCACCAAAAGAAGTCTTTATTATTATTATCATCATTTTGTTTGTTTTGTTCAAATCAGATGTGTAAATTAGTTTTGCTTACACACACAATGTGTAAAAAATGTACAATGTGTGTGTTTTGTTACTACTACTGGCTTTAATAAGAATCCCTAGCTTTTTAACAAATCTACATGTATTCATAAAT
This sequence comes from Pimephales promelas, assembly GCF_016745375.1. The sequence continues at coordinate 96,605 of NW_024121910.1, forward strand.
AATATTTGTTTTGCTGGGTGCAACAGAGGGAAAGAAATGAAATGCTAAACACATTATGTAAATGTTAAATAAATGATGTCTTTAAAGGCGCCTCATTCAGATTGAATCTGTTCAATTTAAAATTTGAATATGGTGCAAAAGTTCAATTATTTCAGTAATTCAACTAAAAAGGTCAAACTAATACATTATATAGACTCATTACAGGCAACGTGAGATATATCAAGCGTTTATTTGTTATAATTGTGACGATTATGGCTTACAGCTTATTAAAAACCCCAAATTCAAAATTAGAATATTGTAAAAAGGTTTGAAAAAGCCATAATCATCACAAATAAAGGCTTGGAAAATCTCACTTTGCATGTAATGAGTTTATATAATTTATTAGTTTCACCTTTTAAGTTGAATTACTGAAATAAATGAAAAAATGAAAATGGCAATACCACTTTCAAAGATGGACATAAATGTATCACAATCATAGTCAGGGGCACATGTTAAGTACAAGCTTGAGAGTGATCACATTAGTCTGTTAGCTGTATAACTGTAGGCCTGCCTCTGAATATTGATCTATTGATTAATATCTTCATCTCAGAGACATGATGCAATCCTCCTCATGTCAGTCTCCAGCTTACACTCTTTCCACACTGTTTTCTTTGACCTACATGGCACAATCCCAGATTCTGGTGTTTAATATGCGCTGTCGGTGCTGCTATAAAAACATGAATTCATCTTCTCTTCGTCACCAGTTTTGCATAATCATGCAAATGTGATTCATCCACTTGACTAACTGCTCACTAAAAAATTAATGAATTATGCGAGTAGTGGCCTCATATAAATAACTAAACTGGACATATAAATAACATTGAAGATGTAATGTAACATGCACCCAAACAAACCCGAGGCTTTATGTAAAACGAATAAGCAATTTTAAGATGATTTACATCTTATATAGAGCCTTACCCTGCACCTTGTACCTCGGTTATGCAAAGTTTTACTAATATAGAAATTATAATTACAATATTTTAATAATTTTGTTATTTCTGACTTTTTAAATCTACAGTGTCTGTTTAACAATAAAGCACCAGTATATAAATTTGCATGCTTCAAATTAAATTATCATCATTTTTAAAGTATACATAAGAAAAAGGCTCTGATATTTTCTGGTTACATTATCAGTCGATGATGAAATAAAAGCCCCAAATATTTGCCATAGCAATATGATCACTAAACCATCATCAGTCATTATTTTAGATTATATTATCGTTTAATGACTAAATATAATTGTTCATTTACTTCACTCAAATGGCTCAAGTCAGTATATTTATGTAATGTAGTATTTATTCGTTTGCTCACTCGTTTGCATTACTTTAAAATGGATATCTTCGAGTTTGATGACTTGATAAACAAACCTAAGGGTTATTTGTTTAGCATAAAGCAATTTGAAGATAGTTTAGATCTTATATAGATTTGAATGGAAATTAATATAATCTTATTTGGAGCCTTACCCTGGATCTTGTTGTACCTCAGTCAGCTCTCACAGCAGTCAGTGTAAATACCTAACTTAGAACAAAAATTTTAATAAAAGTTGAAAACCACTGAAATATGTGAGGGGAAAAACATGAACCTGAAACCTATAAAACACCGAATGCATTAAAAATTGTTATAATGTAACGTTAGGTAACAAAGACGCGTGCACCATATGGTTTCATCCGTTTTTCCAGACATTTTATCGACAACTCTGATAGTTTTAAATGTATTTTCTGTGCATACAGGTACATTAGTTTCTCAGAAGGCCAGATACATGATTTATTTACTTCTCAAGGCTATTATTAGATAGATTATTCTGACTTCGAACGCACCCTTATGTGTGGGGGTAGTTATTGGGTGTGGGGTGTCCTCTCATATTACACACTTTCCCGCGAGAAAACCTTGAGTCGCGCCAAAACCCCACCTGTATAACTCACCTTTATTCTTGCCTGAGCTTGTCATTGAAAGCTTTCATGGGACGTTCGGCATTTATATAATGACAAATAATGATGTGTGACGATTAATTATGTCCCCGCTGAGTCACAGCTGAGCCTTGAAAACTTCAGGCGCGTCTGTTTCTTCTGTTAAACGCAGCAGATCAATAAGAGCGCGCGCACTGCCCCGCCAACTAACCCCCACAGGCTTTGGTCAGAGCGACTCTCTGATTGGCTGCAGTGGTCGCTCTGAGGGATTTCCTCCTCGTTCAGCCAATCGCCGTCGTTATTTTTACACACCGCTTCCGTGATTGGCCGAGAGAGGGTGTAGCTCTTCAGAGCGCCAGAAAACAAGCTTTAGCGGGGGATTCATAGCCGCCTGACCAGCAGAACGAGTGAAATAAGAAGATTACTTGCTCAGATCTTCTGATTTAGAGAGAAAATTATGTTCAGATAAGGAGGAACAAGAAGGATCATCTTTGCGCAGGATTTATTTACGTTTTGGGATTTTTTTTTTATCCCAAGGACGGAGTTTAAGGTAAGAATATAGAGTTAAATCTTCTATCTGCCTTAATTTACATGATATACAAATATTAATTAAAATAATTTCCTTAAACTCAAATCTGATGTTTACTGAAGTCACAGACATATCAGTATTCAAATATTAATAAAACGAGAGGATTTATATATTATGCTGCTGATCTTCTAAAGTAACGTTATAATGTAAAACAAAATATATACAATAGTGTGACAATAATATAAATTATTTCTAACGTCTAATTAATGTTATTTCCTCTGAGAATCTTGTTTCGTTACCAGGCAACTGGTGAAGATATTTGCGCCAAAATCTTTCCATCATCATCAGATCAATCACTTTTTTTACTCCTTATTTAATGCAGTAGTACTAACTTTATATTAATATGTAATATGTAATATAATATCACTGTTTTACTCATGTTTCTTATTTAATGTAGTAGTAGTAGTTGTATAATATGCAATATAATAGCACTTTTTTTACTCATATTTTCCTTATTTAATACAGTAGTAGTATAACATGTAGCTAATATAATATATTTTGTCTAATATGTTCGCTGTTTAAGCAATATAAGTAATAATATGTAATAAACTGATAATGTAATTTTATTGGACAAATCACTTTTGGCAACACTTAACTAAAACGTTAACAAACATCAAATAAATGCTTTACAGAGTGTTGGTATTATATATTAATAATGTAATAAATTAATATGAACTTACTAGTGTTATTCATATATAGCAACATTCATATGAATAATTCAGTAATGAGCTGGTTCACTATTAGTCTAAATGTGCTGGCTAAATGATTCAATTTTCCTTTTTAGATGGAGATGAAGTGTTTAACTTTAAAGGATTTGCATAGTGTGAGGACACTAGTGAATAAGACAAGCTCAGATGATCCTGTCAGCTTGAATGACCATAAAGTAAGATGATCTGAATGAAATGAATGTGTTTGAATTGTATGGTAATGCATCTACTTCCTCATGAGATGTTGAACGGATACCCTGATTTCAGGAGAACATCTGCACGGACCGAAGGAAAACGACCCCGCTGAAGTGTGAGTCTGTGACGGCAGCTGTGAGTGGACATAGGAGAGTTTCCAGCCCAGATATCATACATATAACCCCTATTAAACACACTGAGAGGGCCCACCCGGACCCCTGGACCCCGACAGCCAACCTGAAAATGCTGATCAGTGCCGCCAGCCCAGATATCCGCGACAGAGAGATGAAGAAAACCCTCTTTAGACCCATTGAAAATGAAGAGAAAGCTGTAGAGGAGGAGGAGGAGGAGGAAGAACTCGATGACTCGTGTCAGGTACGAAGAAGTCGTCTAAATCAGTGTAATGATTTGAAATGTACGTGCATTTACATTTATTCGTCTTACAAACGAGGTGGCGATTCGTCTTAAATATCCGCTAATCTCTCTTAATTTCAGTATGAAGCTTTAGACGGTTCTGAGAGGAGACCCAGTCGCAAACAGAAGAGTTTGGGTCTTTTGTGTCAGAAATTTCTGGCCTTGTACCCAGATTACCCAGAAACCTCAGAGAGCATCAACATCTCTCTGGATGAGGTGGCCTCTCGCTTGGGTAAGTGAAAATAACTCCTAAACCTAATCAAACCCCATCATTTCTGTATTATTTTAAAGCATTTATAATCTTTGTTAATGACAGTACCGGTAAATATATCATTCTTCATGTAACCATGATTACAGTATCAAACATTTGTCAGTGGTGAATAATAAAGCGTTTTAGGTTCCTTCTCATCATGTAAGAAACCAATGGGGAAAACCCAAGAATTTACAGATCACGTACTACAGTATATACCAATTGCAATTCTATATGAACCATTTATCTTAAATATGGTCTGAAAAATCTACAAAGAGGTTTGAAATGGATGAACTAAATGTAGTGTTACCATAAAATGTAGAGACTGACACGAGATCTAAACCGTCTCAGGTGTTGAGAGGCGACGTATTTACGACATTGTGAATGTGCTGGAGTCTCTGATGCTGGTGAGCCGAATGGCTAAGAACCTGTACGTGTGGCACGGGCGCCCGAGGCTACCACAGACCCTGGAGGAACTCCATCGGGCGGGACGAGAGCAGGGCTACCATCTGCAGATGGACCAGAGAGAAGGAAGCAGCCCATATGGCGCCCATCACATGCAAAACACACACGGTATGACACACACACACACACACACATATTCCTCTAAAAGCATTTGGTTTGCATTATTTATAGAGTTGTTCCGATTCCGATACTAGTATCGGAAATGCCGCCGATACCAATAAAAAATCTGGTATCAGTGAGTACTTCTACCCATGTACCGATCTGATGCGCTTTTCTTAAAATCTTTTCTTCTTCGCTGTTTTGAACAGTGGTTGTTTGTGGCAACACAGGAAGTTGTGCTCTTACCTCAAGCAACCAGTGTTGCCAACTTAGCACCTTTGTCGCTATTTTTAGCGACTTTCAGACCCCTTTAGCGACTTTTTTTCAAAATAGCGACAATTTTAGCGACTTTTGGACAAACCTCAGTAACCTCCAAATGTTGCCAGTACTGTCCTCGAGCGCGAGGTCTTGTTTTCTCCCTGTCGTCACTCTCTCTAGCTGCATCTCTCCTGTTCAGTGAATGGCCGAGAAGAGCGCACAGCCACTGACAGATGCGAACGAACAGTGTTTTTCCATGTACTTATCTGCTTTTCTTTTGTTTTATATTTAAAGAATTTAGTTTGACCATTTTCATTTTATTTATTTTCTTGTGCTTATTACTTATTACTAACACACTCACTAATCACTATCACAGAGCACAGAGCTTGATAATGTTCCACATAGGCCTATAAAAAATGTAATCATTCATATTATAGCTACTCGTTCTATTGTCTGACAACAACAAAAATAGGAAATGAAAACAGCTTCATGGCCTTCAGACCATTGCTCTGGAAAAATTGCCAATTGTTTCATTTAACATTGAGGCCGGTGTCCATTACATTAAACTTTTAAATGGATATATTTAAGTTTGATGACTTGATAAAGAAACAAATCTGTTTCACGTCCCGCTGTCCTCGTCTGGAACCTCTAATGTGGTTGCTGGCTTCTTTTCCCATGTGGTCGCTTGTTGCTAAGCAACAGCTTTGCTTCCTAACAAAAGCTTATTACGGACCCGTCATGAGGGCAGGAGTCACTCGACCAGCCAATTCACCGACCATTCAAATCCACTATCACTGATTCTCTTCTGCCAGTCACATCACATTTATTCATTATCCTCGAGTCACGTCTGGCATCGTCCAGAGTTGCTGAAACTGAATAGCCAAATTCCTCTTGATATCAAAAACCATTTTCACTGTTTCTTAAGTCCCTGTAAAGGCCGATTATAAATGTTAGAAATGTATTGCTAAAACATAATACAAAGACTGTGAACTGTGAAGTGCTGAATTGTGGAGTTAGACCGTTAAACAGTTTTTCACCATTGCTATTTTACGGATTTTTTTTGGGCGGGGCTAAAACAGGGCTCGATGACACACTGAGCTCGTGGACACGCCCCTACTTGATGACGCACCTATTTTATTTTTTTTTATTTTTTTTTCCGACGAATTCGATTTCTTTGGTTGACTACAGCCCTACTAATAACACATTTTTCTGTGGTGTGACAATCTCAGAACACACACTTAATTTTGACTTAACAGGGACTTTAAGTTGCTGTGTGGTTCTCTGAAGGCCTTTATTTTAAAGAGTGCTTCCATACCTAAAACCACAACTTTCACGTGTTTCACAGTGTTGTTTATCTCTCTCATACAGCGGCTTCCAGCAGACGGAAGGATAAATCGCTTCGCATCATGAGCCAGAAGTTTGTCATGCTGTTCCTGGTGTCCAAAACACAGACCGTTACACTTGATACAGCTGCTAAGATCTTGATCGAGGAGGGTCAGGATGAGTCCAACCACAGCAAGTATAAAAGTAAGACGTCAATCATTTTGAGCTCTCATATTTTATATTTATTATTGATTTAAGTGTAGCTCACAATCTCTATTTGCCATCTGTTTGTGTTTGTTCAGCTAAGGTACGACGCTTGTATGATATCGCTAATGTCCTGACCAGTCTGAATCTGATCAAGAAACTTCACGTGAGAGAAGAAAAGAGCCGTAAACCCGTCTTCAAATGGATCGGACCTGCCGATTTTCACAGCAGTGGTACGTCCTGTTTAAACACTGGAAAATAGTCTCTTCAGTATGATCATTTTGTGATTATATGTCTTTTATTTATTTAAGATTCAGATGATTTGAGGGTCTCAGAAGCTCAGATCAGTGCCTCCATCACGGGCGCCGGGGAAAGGCGGGAGAAAATGACACGTCACTCCTCCTTTCAGGTCCTCCCAGCCCCTGCTGTCAATCAAAGACGGATAAGCTCCGCCCCCAGCACACCTCAGAGACGCTCTACAGGTGAGAACTGGGCAGAACACTAGCATTTTACAAGCTTTTAGCAGACACCTTTGTCCTTACAGGGAAAAGCATAAGCCAACAACAATATTTGTTATATACAACCATGATGCTAGTGTGGCACTTGCACTTACAATGTTTTTCCTGGTTGTGTTCTCAGACGAGCCGGTGGACTACTCCAGGAAGAGTGTGAACAGCTCTGCGGTGTGTCAACTGCAGTTTGGAGACAGGTGAGTCCACCTGCACACAATTTGTATTTGCAGAAATTTCCACATATGTGATGCGATCTGGGAAAACCCGTCGCGCTGGTACATTTTCAGTAAGGTATATACAGTGATGTGAATAAGTTTGGACACCCATGCTAAAGTTGCCTAAAAAGAGGAATAAAAAATCATCTTTTGGATATTGATCTTAATGCCTTAATAAAAAAATTAGGGAAAAATCAAAGCTTTGAAGGACACCAATTCTCTTTGTGAATGAATAATGTATCATAAATAAATAAATGTTTTTTCCTTAAAATACAGTGTGCATAAGTCAGGGCACCCCTATGTTAATTAAATTCCCATAGAGTCAGGCAGATTTTTATTTTTAAAAGCCAGTTAATTAATGGATCCAGGATAATATGCATCCTGATAAAGTTTCCTTGGCCTTTGGGATTAAAATATCCCCACATCATCACACACCTTCCACCACACCTAGAGATTGGCATGGGGTACTTTCCATAAGATCATCTTTCAATGCAAATCAAACCAGCTATTAGGCTAACTGAAGTAAAACCATGCCAATCTCTAGGTGTGGTGGAAGGTGTGTGATGATGTGGGGATATTTTAATCCCAAAGGCCAAGGGAACCTTATCAGGATGCATATTATCCTGGATCCATGAAATAACTGGCTTTTAAAAATAAAAATCTGCCTGACTCTATGGGATTTTAACATAGGGGTGCCCTGACTTATGCACCCTGTATTTTAAGGAAAAACATTTATTTATTTATGATACATTATTCATTCACAAAGAGAATTGGTGTCCTTCAAAGCTTTGATTTTTCCCTAATTTTTTTATTAAGGCATTAAGATCAATATCCAAAAGATGATTTTTTATTCCTCTTTTTAGGCAACTTTAGCATGGGTGTCCAAACTTATTCACAACACTGTAGATTGAAAACAATAACGATTTTTAATTTTAGTTTACAATACCAACATTGATTAGTAGCTTCTGTGTTGTGTATATTTGCAGTGTTCAGGCCAGTGGAAGCGCTGTTGGACCAGCGGTGCCTCTTCAGGCGGACGCCCCGTTTGCGTCACTGCCCTTTTCAGCCCAGTTCGCTCCTCACCAGTTAGCGTACCTGTCCGGTCTGCCACAAACACCCGTGTTCATGGTGTACAGCGGACACGTGCCCGAGGGCATCAACCAGAGGTCACCCGTCTCAGGCCACAGGGAGGGACATCCAAAGAAGAGAGAGAGACAGGAGGAAGAGGAGGATGATCAGGCAGCTAAACGAAGCAAACGCTCAGTGTCCATAGAAAGTGAAACGGTGAGTGTAATGAGCCTGATTAAAACTTACATACATGTATTCATCCGCATCGACATGCATATACATATTTTAGCATATTAAAATGTTCTGTGGGTTATTTTTACCAATAAAAAAAGACAAATTAAAGCAAAAAAAAAATTGGTGCAATTTTTGTTAAATACTTTAATTTAGTAATACCAAATTTTTTGGAAAGCAATGAAGCTTTCCAGGTTCTAAAAAAAACTGAACAAAAATAAAATAAAAAAATAGACAAAAAAATAAGAAAATAATAGTAAAAACATGAATACAATAATATAATACATTATGTAAGATTTGAATAATTAGGCTGTTTAAATTACAATGTGCATTTTTTGTTAAATACTTTAATTTAGTAATACCATATTTTTAAACTGAACAAAAATAAAATAAAAAATAGACAAAAAACAAGAAAACAATAGTAAAAACATGAATACAATAATATAATACATAACACATAAAATTTGAATAATTAGGATTAACGTCAGCTTATATTTGATCTGATTATATATGCATCTACACACACAGGTACAGATTTTTACCACGGTGAAATCACTGTAATGCACAGCCTTTAGGGGCTTATTTCATTTATAAAATCGTGGCGACCGCACTATTATAATTCACATGTGTGAATGTCTCGTAGGGTGGGACTGATAGTTCCAGAAGGTCTCCGGTCTGCTCTCGGGAAGGGTCCCCGTGGGACGAGGCCTCGTTTGGGCCAATGAATGAGGAAGACGCCGGAACATCCAGTCCCAAAGATGCCCACATGTCCTCTCATTACCTCTATGTCCCAAACACAGCAGGTACATGAAAACCCGAGTGTCTACAACCACCAGTCAATGTCAAACTCTCAGATCTAACATTTCATTTCGTTTCCTGTAGGTCTGAACGGTTTGAACTTCCTCATGCCAGCAGGACATACACGAGGTGGTATGCCAGCTGTAGCTATGCCATATTTTTTGGTGCCTTCACCGCTCATAACAGGTGCGATGCCCGCTTCCAGTGCTGAGGGGGTTGCCAGCAGTGGTTTGAGTTTCAGCATGCCCACCATGTTGTCACCTGCCCAGTTTGTGATGGCAGGAGGGGCATTTAATGTGGCTGAAACACTGAACACCCCTGAGCATCATGGGCACCGAATACCAGTGGCCACATTCTCACCGCAGGGACCACGAGTACAAGAGAGCCCTCAGCCAGCACAAACACAGGTCAGTGTACTGCACACAGTTTGTAGTGATGCACCGGAAATGTATATTCGGTTTCAGCCGTAACAGGAAAGCTTGAAATCCTCGAGCTAAATGGTGAAGTTTGATTAGCGCTTCTCTAATGGCGTGTTTACACGGTCAAGCGTCACGCATAAACTGCACTAGAAGATCTGACATACACAAACCAGTCAGGTCACAAGTGTCTGTTTTATTGGTTGTAATTAAAATAAAATGGTTTTATTTGGATGAGCTGAAGTCTTTTAGTTCATAATGTATTCAGTCGATGCGCGAACAAAACATTAAACATTATCCTAACACTAAACATTTTTGAGCATTGTTAATTTTCATATGAAACAAAGTTTAAGCTTTCAACTTAAATCAATTTGATCCCGAAAACGGTCTTTAATGTGGCGTGACAGATTGCTTTAGCGATCATCTCTTTACGGCTAACTAAACCACGAAATAAACTTGATTCTGTGAGTTTTCAGACCAGTACAATTTTGTGCCTCTGAGCCGTCAGACAAAGAGTTATCAGACAGCTGTAGTGTTTGATTAACTAAAGTTGTCTGAAATGAAATAGATGAAATATATCCTCTAAACTTAGGGAAGATTAACATTACGTGTTAATATTGGTGATAACCTCTGTTCACAGAGAAGGATTAGCATTTTTGTGCTAGTTATTTTGGTCTTATCCTCTAAAAGTTGGAAGGTGAAAGATCCTTTCCATTTTCTATCAGGGAAGATTACCGTAACATGCTAATAGCTTGTGTTGTTTTTTGTTATTTTGTGGTGTTACCCTCTAAAAAATTATTTTAGCATTAGTATAATTAGCATAAAGTGCTAGTAATATTGTGGATATCCTTAGGTCTACCAAAGAAGGTTTAACAACAGTCGATCTGTGTAAACAAGTGTAGCCTCTGTTGATCAGAGAACGTTTTAGTTTTTTTGTGTGTGGTAAAGAATATCACAAAATGGTTAGAAAAACTGGCCTTGCCGCTCCATTGTGGTCAGACAGCAAATTTAAGTCATTGTTAGGAGTGCACATGGATTGGAGATTGAATTTGACAAAGAAATGTAGCATTCACCCAGAAAAAGTATGGTCTATTGAAGATTGTAAAAAAAAAAGTGCTAGGAGCAAGTATTCGCAAGAACAATGTGAAAGCCATTATCTGTTGTCACAAAGAATTCAGTGACATTATCCATTGCACAAGAACAAGCTAGGTGTATTGCTAAGTTAAATGAACAGAACAAACAAACAATTGCAGACTCAATTGTCCTGTTTCAAGACGAAGGTGTTCCTACAGTGTTTGTGAGCTTCTCCCCTCCACTGTTTCAGACTCCCGTGACACCAAAGGAAGCAGCGCTGGGGTCCAAATCTTTCTTTGAGACACCTGGAGCTTTTGGGACTCTCGCCGGCCAACCAGCGGCGCGCAAACGAGGCTCCGCCCAGAGGAGGCTGGACATCGGACACACCCCAGCCAATTAAATTAGCCGCTGCATTTGTGTCATTGGTTTTCAGGCTTCTGTGGTGCTACTGTGCCAAAGACAGAAACAGCATTACACAGCAAATTTCTTTACTTGAATTATTTCTCGTACATGACCATTGTATAATGTTTACGAACATCAGTATAAGAGGGCAGATTATTACAGATGCTAAAGTCCCACTCAGGGTCTATAGCGTGATTCGGTTACGCCCTTTTGTGGCTCGATTTGTTTTCCCCCCACATCATTTTTCATTTCTGAAAGTATTTTGGAGTTTATTTGATATCCCACTAGTGTATTGCCTGATTTTGTTTACCATTATTTATTATAGCATTTCCAGAGGCTAAAATCATCAATCCAGTTTTAAGCACTACATATTTAAAAATGTGAAAATGAATTAAGTCTGGATCGACTTCTGAGAGAAAACCACACATTTGCGTTTTGTATTTCGCTGATTGTAAAAAGTGCCATATTGGTGAAGCCGACATGCCTTGGAAATATGTTTGTTACATGATGCCTTCACCACTAAAAATGAATACATAGAAAAGTGTATTTTGGGGTAAAGAACAAAATAGTGGTTGTAATTTTCTGCTTAATTTTGAGGTGCTACGTCTGAAATGAAAAGGAAACACATACTTGAATAACCAGTGAATATGATCTGCGATCACTGGAACAAAGCAGAATTATCACAGTACTGTACTGTTTAAAACAAAGGATGTTTATGAATTAATTGTTCTTAGACTAGTAATAAATTATTTTTGAAGGGGTACAGGAGTTACATTTGGATTGAGCTTTACACCGCCGTGTAATTCGTACAGTATTTACGGTCACTACTGTAACTCGTAGCATCGCATAATTTTGTAAACATGTTAATTTGTGTGTGTTGAATGTGTTTAGAGCTGCACTGATGAATCTGTATGGTGCTTTTGTGTTCGTCAGATGTATTTTTTAATCATTTTATGTATGGACACAGGTGTCGTACATGTAATACAAAAAATAAATATATGTAAAATGAAATTTTCGGTTGATTTGAAATGGGAAGGTGCACAGGCTTGTGCGACCACAAGGTGGCAGCATAGACAAAGACTGATGAATAACATCAGTCGAGTGCAAAGGCCAAAATCCTCTGAAACTATGATATTAAAACACAATCACAATGTTTATTAATGCATATGTGGATGCAATTCATTGAATTGCTAATAACGGTCTTTAAAAAGTTTGAAAGTCAATGGGGTCCATCAACTGTTTGTTAAATAGTCAACCTTCAAAAATAGGACTTATTTGTAAAGAAACTGCCAGACAATACCTGTTTATTTTGCGTCCAGTTTCCCAAAATAAACCAATAAAGTCCTATATTTGAAGGTACACTATGTAACAAACAGTTGATGGACCCCATTGACTTTCATAGTAGCCTATGGAGGGAGAAAAATACTATAGAAGTCAATGGGGTCCATTAATTTTTTCATAACTCATATTTTTCAAAGTATCTTCTTTATTGTTCAGCAGAAAAGGAACAACATAAGGGTTTGTGAGTGATGACAGAATTTTCATTTTTGGATGAACTATCCCTTTAAGTTTAATACGAGTGTATTCAAACCGGTAAGTGTGAGCATTCGTAGTGATATCATGCGTGTGGTCTGTATTATAGTTTTTTTAATTATCTAGACCAACACAGTACTCCGCTTGGCAACATGTCAATGTTCATTAATGCTGTTTACACACAAATACACCTGGAAACTCATTTTATCATCACAATAACCCTGAATGAACAGCAATAACTTGCATTTCAGCATTTACAGGCCTGTAAACCTCAGCAACACGGTCGAGTTCTCAGAAATAAGCACGTCTAAAACATAAATAGGACACAAAATCAATCAAAGTTTGTGAATACATGTGGAGAATATTGAAGAATGTCAAATCTGAGGAAACAAACTCCTTAAGGTTCTTAAATGGTTCCGTTTAGAACTTTTAACTTCCGTGGAATCTTTCCATTTCATAAAAGGTTCTTTAGAATGTTATTCACACTATGGTTCACTAAATGCGGTTTTAAAATTCTCTGAAAAACAAACCTTTTCACGTCCGTCTGAAAGAGCTGTTCAGATGTTACACTGAGTAAAGACGGCTCACGTCAGACACAGACACATGAAACCTAAATAAGCAAATCTTTAAAGTGTAATTTCTCACACGCGTGCCATCCCTCAGCCAGAGTCCAGTTTTACCATAAAAGGAGGAAGGACAGAGTGCTACATCTGTTTTTCATTCCCTCTTTCTTTCCAATATTGTGCCGTTCACTATAAATTCCTTCTAAAGGAAGTTTGGTGTAATGTGCATTCCAGCTGAAGGCCTGGATAAAGAAGAACTACTTCTATTGTGCTGTCTTATTTCACATAAAACTCCAAAATATGTTTTAGCAAAGTATGCAATGTGCACAGTCCTTTTTTAACATCTATTTTATTGTTTGAACATAAAAAACTTCTTTTCCACAAAAGTTCTGCTTGAAAAGAATTTCAATTAAATGACGATTGACTTGATATTTTATGTTTATTCTGTGACATTGGTTTTTAAAAATGTAGGCTACAAATACATTTCTGGGTCATTGTTGGTCAAAGATGAGTAGCCTAGATTTTATTGACGTCCGCCGAGCTAACAGAAATATTTAGCTAATGTTAAAACGTTAGTTCTAAATGTTCGACTTTCAAAATGTTTTTTTTTTTTATCTTGGTTGTGTTATAGTTAGCAAAAATATAAGGGATAGGTCACTTTGAAATTAATTTTTGATGTTTTAGCTTACCTCAAGGTCTTTGTTTCCGCAGTAATTTCAATTTTGATATTTTTAGGTCAAACCGTTCTTGTCTGTCAGTCATATAATGCAGGTCTATGGTCACCACCTCAAAGGGGCATGCAGTTTGGTTACCAACATTCTTCAAAATATCTTCTTTTGTGTTCAACAGAACAAACTCAAGCAGGGTTGGAAGAACATGAGGGTGAGCAAATTATGACAAAATTTTGCATTTTTGGGTTAACTAGCCTAGCCTAGCCGATGCCTTTTAGACGAACTTTTACTGTCTATGAGATAAACGGACACTCTACAACAGTAACGTTATCTCAGTTAGACTTTTTCTTGGTTTTATATTCTTCTTAATGTGTAATTAAACAACTGAACATTTTAATATAGAGAAAGAATGTGTTTAAAAATGTTATGTGTTCAAATATTAGTTTATTAACTACCGTCAGGCAGCATAAAGTGTGCGAAGTTTGCCAATGCCAACCTTTTTTAAACGGTTTAAGAAGTTACGTCATCGTGTGTGTGTGTGTGTGTGTGTGTGTGTGTGTGTGTGTGTGTGTGTGTGTGTGTGTGTGTGTGTGTGTGTGATGACATTCCAGCCTTTGCTGAAGTTCGCGCACACTGGATCAGTTTGGGAATCCGCTGGGAAACACACGTTAAGCTCAGGTAAGTTTGGACAGTTTTAAACAGGATTATATTGCCGAGTGTCTGTGTGAGAATCCGTTTTATATAATAAGTCATAAAGAAGTATAATATTGAATCGGGTTTATTCTTCGGATGATTTAATTCCCAATGGTTAAAAGTCAGGAGACGTAGCCTACGCAGCTCAGTATTTCAGTTAAAGTTTTATTTTTATTTTTTTGGATACGATCGCAGTATTTAAAATTCATATAATTAGGCTACTTTTCTACGTAATAGCCAACTTAAAACTGACATAATATACGACATAACCACATATTTAATATTTATGTTTAAAATTAACATTTATTATTTATCTAGTACTTGCCTGTTTAAAATGCACCTATTCAAAAGCTGTTTTATATTTATTTATTAAATAAATATGCAAACATTCCTCATCGATAACCATGCAATTTGCATGATGGGTGAAATACATTTGCTTAAACTAGCCTATTGAACTGACAAAAAGTGCTGAGGCAGTAGGCTACTTATCATATACATATTCATATTTTTTGTTCTATAGCTACTTTCTAAAAGATTTTCATTTACCTTTATGGTAGGGTTCAAAACAATGTTATTACCATGGAGTTTATGGTATTTTTGTAATGTCCTCCTCAGACTCATAGAAACAGTAAAACTCTTTAATAGTGGAGATCTAGAAGACACACAGTGATTTGGATATTAATGTTGTTTTGAGGCTTTGTCCTCTCTCATGTCTGGACATGTGTTCAGTGTGTAATCACTACTTTTATGCTTGTTTTGTGAAGCCATGAGAAACATTAATATTCTGAGAGTTATGATGTCATTTTACAGAGCTGCTCATGTTTTCCAGGAGTGTTCAAGTGTTAAATGCATGCTTATGAGCACTTAGCGTTTCTAATTTGAATATAGTTGGAAAGGTCTGATATCATTTATTTGACTGAACAATTGATCCTTTGAATTGCCGTGCGCAGTTGATCAGTTTTTATGAATGCTTTGCTTTATACTTCCAGACATTGTTACTGCAAAATATAGAACATTGTTTTGTTTTTGTTTTTAACAAAAGACTCATTTTGACCCATTGTCCTGTAGCTCCTGGTGGTCTCGGCGTGTTTTGATGCTGGGGTCTCTAGATGTCTACAGGGTGTTTACTGTCTGCAGTTTGCCTTTATTAGTCCAGACAGACGCAGTTGGTATTTATGGAGGGATTTATGTCCAACGATGCAAATTTTGGTCATAAGTGGTGATACGCTCTCACTAACACTTCTAGAAGTTCACCTGGGCAGTTTCCTGAGGTTGATCTCTGCACTCTGAAGGACGGATGTGTTTCCTGTCTTTTAAAGCTGTACTACTCAAGAGTCGATTGTTTTCTCTATTCATAAGATATTTATAATGCCAAACTGGGGTGGAGGAAACAAATGTGGTGCCTGCCACGGGACGGTGTACCACGCTGAAGAGGTCCAGTGTGATGGAGGGAGTTTCCACAAGTGCTGCTTCCTCTGTAGTAAGTGAAAAACAACACTTTACTGTTCAGGTAAAACTCACCATGATGTGTCCAGGTCAAATTCAAAGAAGAAAATAAAGGAATTAAAGGAAAACAGAGCCTTTATTTTTATGACAATTAAAAATGTTTTTCTTTTAAACTCTCGTTTTATTTTATTATTCTATTTTATTTCTCATTACTGCAAAAAAATCAATAAACAAATCAACAAACTGTATATCTAATGGTTATTAAATATTTAAAAAATCTAAATGAATATATAAACGATTATATACAAAAAAATGCAATGCTTAAAATCCTTTAAAATTGGCTTAATTGTCTATGAGCAAAATCATAGACTCCTACCTCATGACGACAAACCGGATCGAGAGTGAAACTCATTATAATATGCAAAACTGTTATCCACTCACACCAGTCTTCAATGCGAGACGCCCATAAAAACCAAACCGAGCGATGAAAAGAAATGTTGCGTTACTTTTGCATTACTTTTTCTCCTGGGCTGGGATTTTTCTTGCTTTTAGCAAAAATATAACTTTATTAATAAGGCCTTTTCACAACAAAAATGAAATGAAAAGGCCTCAGGCTGAAGGAAATGCGATTTCATTCATTTCCCCTGTACAGTAGAGGGCGCTGATCAAACAAACCACTGTGAACTACAGAACAATAGTAGAAGAAAGTTCAACACTCTTTCTTTAGTAAAAAATGAAACACATATGTGAAGTTTAAAGTAATTATTATGTATGAATTGGGTCATCGAAGGTCAACAGCAAAGACATTGGTTAATAAAGTGAGATTAAATACTAAAATATTAAATAATAAAGGCCTGGTCTCACAGCACACACAGGGCTTAGATTTGGCCTTAATTCAATTAGGACATAAAATGTGCTATATATAAAAAAACATTAGGCTACTTGAGAGTAGATATTTCAGTGCAAATTTCTTTCAGTAAAACATCTCAAACATGCATTTTGCAGGGGGAAAGTAACTTATATTTGTGTAATTTAACATTAAATTTAAAAATAATGCATCGATTTTCTAGTTACTTGAAAAAGTGACCTGTAACTGGCGTTACTTGTAATGCATGAACACTTGTCCTGCAGTGAACTAACTATCTCGCATGTTTTTGTGAGATCTCGCTCTGCTTGAATGCACATGCTTCACATTAGTGCTCTGCTACCAAAATGGCAAAAACAATCCGGCCCACATGAGTGGTGTTTACTCGCGGTGGGCCGCCACAAAAGCCATTCTGTTTAGAGCGAGCGATGATGAGTTAATGAGCTCTCTCTCTCTCTCTCTCTCTCTCTCTCTGTATTTTCCCCACATTTCCTCTAAGACCAAAGTTTTTAATCAACTGTAGATGTTTCTGGAATCGTAGTGGTCAAGTGTGAGGTTTTTATGTGTTGTATAATGAAAAAAGATGGAGTCCCGAGATGTTTTGTTTAGCTAGATGAATAGGAAAGGGCTGTGGAATCATGTTTGTCTCTCTTCGCATACTAAGATCAAGTCTGTTGATGAAACAGTCAAAATCATGTGCATTCTAGCCTCTAATCCTGGAGTTAAAATGATAGATTATTAGTGGTGGGATGACTGGTATAATTTTCTCTAACCTAAACTAAGGGAGATGCGTTATTCCTTTTTGCGTATTTCCTTTTTTTTTTTTCTTTGCCCGGCGGATGATAAATAAATGCTTAAATCCACTCGAAACACCTTGGAAATCAAACATCGGCACTCTAGCATTGTAGCATTGAGTTTTGCATGGGACGAAAACATTAAAATCCGTGTTTTTCCTCCTCCAGTGGTCTGCAGAAAAGGGTTAGACAGCACCACACTGGCCATCCATGAGCAGGAAATCTACTGCAAGTCCTGCTACGGGAAAAAGTACGGACCAAAGGGATACGGATACGGTCAGGGAGCAGGAACACTCAATATGGACCGCGGCGAGAGGCTGGGCATCAAACCTGAAGAGTGAGCGTTTTCACTTTTCATTGTGTATAGGGATAACTAATATTGTGTGTTTTGTTTTCCATGTGAGATAACATTTATTATCTTTATGCATAAGTGTGATAAGTAGCATTGTGTTGTGGTGCATTTGTTTCAATAGTGATTGTAATGAATGCACACATAAAAAAATCATTAATATATTAATGATTATTATAAACTGCTGCAAAAGCAATGCTCTGTATGCCATGTGTAAGATTTCTAGAGCATTTTAAAACTGGTTGCAAATCCATCAAGCCTGCCGTCAGGTGATTATTGTTATGAAAGCATGTATTATGTAAGCGGAGCTCCTGCACAGACCCCAGCCGACACAAAGCTGCTCATTCAGGGCCGTTTGTCAGGCTGAGCTCCAGAAAAGCACATCTGACCTCTCCGCCTCCTACCCAGAACCCAAACTCACCGACCCACCACCAACCCAAACCCGTCCAAGTTTGCTCAGAAGTTCGGCGGCTCGGAGAAGTGCGCGCGCTGTGGAGAGTGTGTGTACGCGGCGGAGAAGGTGATGAGCGCTGGGAAGGTGAGCAGAGACTGAACTGCACATCAAACATCACATCCTTAACCCTTGTAATGCATTAAAAGGCTTTATGCATTGGTTTTGGTTTTTTATTTAATTATATCAAGAAAGCCTTAAAACATAAAAACGAAATATAATCGAGGATTAAAACACAATAAAGTCCAGGACTTATTTCCATTGTGGTCCTCTTACACATAACGTCAAGACAGGACAATTACATATAGTGTGATAACAATGACAACATACTATACAAACATTTTCATTATCTCATGTCTATACAAATTATAGATGGTAACTGTCTCCTTGTTCTATTTCGCTACCCTCTCTAATAACCAATCCTTGGTCCGCTTTTTAAAAGAATTATTGCTTAAGATTACTTTAATTTGCCGGTCTAACATGTTCCACTGAACAGCCCCTATAAATGTTTTTTTCTCTAACATTGTCTTGAATGCATAAGGACAAAGGAGGTCTGATATACTGCCACGAGTGTAAACAATACATATACTGCATTGAAAGCATAAGCTTATAAAACAATATTTTTTGACTAAAAGCAAATCGTTTCTGATCCGTAGCTTCTCGTTAATAAGTGAATGTGCACATTTTTTTCAGTTTTTACAATGCTTTTACTACATTAACCCCTTTTTTATTAATTTTCCAATTTTACAAAAACTGCAGCTAAAATCATTTTAATGCATTAAACATTATCAATATTATGTGAGTTTCTATTTGAATATATCATTATATAAAATTTATAAGAAGATTATTTTTATTCTTCATTCATGTTTTTAAAAGTAAAAGAATTTGGGTGTTAGCTAATGGTCAATAAATATAAAAAATTAAAATGAATAGAAATACTGCTGCAAAAAATGCAACACTTAAAATCCTTTTTTGGAAAGTTTTGGAAAGTAATACACATTGATGTAATAAATGTAATACAACAATAATAGCAAACAGTTCCCAATCCCACTGAAATTATTTCAAATATTTAGAGGAGTGTTCTTGATATATTTCTTGATCTAGATGAATGAAGAGTTATCTAACTACTTCTCTCATACTGTCACAGTGACATCACCTGTGTTATTCACTGGGTTCAAAAGTTCACTTCAAGTGTGTAACTAGCGACTCCATTGACACTTATGAGGGTTTGCAGATGCTAGAGATCCACTGCCAAAAAAACAGATCCAAATGTGAAGCATTTGCTCCAGTTTCTCAGTTTAATCACTGAGTGCCTGATGTCAGCTGGTTATACTCATCCGTTCTTTATCTGTGTGTCTTCCAGCCGTGGCATAAGAACTGCTTTCGCTGTGCCAAATGTGGGAAGAGTTTGGAGTCGACCACTCAGACGGAGAAAGATGGAGAGATCTACTGCAAAGGTCAGCACTACATCCTAATGCAGTTTAAATGGCCAGTGGTTATGATTAAAAGCTTTTCTCAATCTTTGTTTGTTTGCCTGTCAGGATGATTCTCTGATAGCATAGCAACATCAAAACTTGAACATAACTAGATTAGCAAGAAATGCCTGAAACAAGATAGGAATCAGTCATGAGTTGCTGTAAAGATGTTACAACCTCATCTGTTCTCGCTTTACTCGTATGACATGTCGCTCTCTAATGCATGGAAGCTTGTTTCCGCCACTGAATAATTTTTTTTAAATGATTGCTACTTTTTATCTCATAATTGTGAGATATGAAGAATTGTGAGAAATAAAGTCGCAATTGCAAGATATAAAGTCGCTATTCTGAGAAATAGTCGCAATTGCGAGAAAAAAAGAGAATTGAGACCTTTTATCTCACAATTCTGACTTTTTTTCTCACAATTGCGACTTTACATCTCGCAATTCTGACTTATAACACGCAATTGCCAATTTATATCAATCAATTCTGACTTTATATCACAGTTCATATCAATCAATTCTGACTATTTCACGCAATTCTGACTTTATATCTCGCAATTCCGACTTAATATCAATCAATTCTGACTTTATATCTCACAATTCTAAGTTTATATCACATAATTCTGACTTTATATCTCGCAATTCTAAGAAATAAAGTCAGAATTACGTGATGTAAACTCGCAATTGGGAGAAAAAAGTCAAAATTGTGAGATAAAAAGTCTCAATTACCTTTTTTTATTTTTCATTCTGTGGCGGAAACAAGCTTCCATACTAATGAACTACATTGATGCTTAATTTCTTCTTTGTTGCTTTTTTTTTTTTTTTTATAGCATGCTATGCGAAGAACTTCGGACCAAAAGGATTTGGCTACGGTCAGGGAGCAGGAGCTCTGGTTCACGCTCAGTGATAGCGCTTTACTGTTGTTCAAGAGGTTGTTACTAATTTCAAATGACGAAAATAATTTTGTTATATTTTCATGACAATTAACAAGGCTCAACAGTGCGAGCATTTTCCTCGCATGTGCGAACTGTAAAATGTATTTAGGAGCACAAGTGTGAATAAAATGAAAATTAAATATCTTAAATGTCATTTTAAGAGGTCTTCAATTTGGGAGTGGAAACCCAGCAATACAGCCAAATGTGATTATTAAACTTCCAAAGTTTACACTTTATGTTAAGGTGACAAGTTACTACATGTACTACTGAACAGTAAATTATGCATAAAAAAAGCGAGTAATTAACCATAAACCAAACCCTAACCGTAACTCTATATGTACAGTACAGTGTGTACAATGTAACAGTCACCTTAAAATAAGGTGTAACCTCACATTATAATCTGGACTAAAACATGGCCTAGGTATTGATTGAAAATATTCTGATTCTTTATTATTGTTTGGTAACACTTTACCATAATGTTCCGTTAGTTAATTCATTAATTAAAACAACTAATAAGTTAAAATTCTTCTAAAGCATTTGTTAATCTTAGCTGATGTTAATTTTATGTAGGCTACTAATACGTTATTAAAATCAAAAGTTTTATCTATTTATATTATTTAATGGACCTGAACGAACGTGAGCAAACAATGAACAGCTGTATTTTATTAACTAACATCAACAAAGAAAAACTACAGCTCATTATTAATGTTAGTTAAAGCATTGGAACATTGTAAAATCTTCTTTATTTTGCTTGTAAATGTATCTTTTACATCTATGCATGGAAAATTCTTATTATCATAACTTAAAACCAGATTTTTAACTGCTTTATATTACTATATTATTGCTGATTTTAATTAAAAAATAAGATAAATACTGTGTACAGAAATGAGAATGAGAAAATATCACTATCACAATTTAACAAGTTGTCCTAAAAATAAGGTTAATTTTCTTTATACATATTCTTGATCCCTTTTACAAGATCATAGTTTAATGTCCATTAAGAAAAAGACCATTACGTTTCATATTTTCATAATTAAACACCCCCTCCTTCCAATTCTCATGACTAATGTAAAAGTTTTTTTGTTTCAATTTATGTCAATTTAAACAGAATGTTTTTTCTGTGATGCAAAAAAAAAATCTGTATTACAGCAATTAAAAGTTGGTAATGTCCATTTCCTTTATGCAAACTATTTTTTTCCCACCCTTTACTGGGTATTAATAGTTCATAGACTAGTAAATTTTACAAGCATAAACATGTTCAATGTGAAATAAACACTTGTTTTCAGTGCGCTTTGATTGAAAACTACCGCACAGGCCTTTCACCTTTGAATGTTTTATTAATAAAGCCATTAAAATTGAACCATGCCCAATAAGTTACATCTGAAGCAGAGTAGGGTGACGTCCTGATCTCAGCTGAGGCACTGGAGATGAGCATGTGCTTTTCACATGGTGGGAAAACAGCCGGACAGCAATATGTGAGTATCTTCCCCAAAACAGTGTCACATGTATGAATGACTTGTAACCGTGCCTAATCCGAAATATTTCAGTATCGGGGGCCCATCGAATGCGTCCATGAGTGATGATGTCATAACAATGTGCCCTCTTGAGTTAGAGCGTTTCTTACGTCTACTTCTCTGGCATTTACAATTTGTACATCCAGTGGTACATCAAACCCAGCAATGAAACATACAAAAGAAACCCTTTAAGTTGGATATTAATCAACGAGAATGGGACATTCAGATATAATACATATGCCGAGCGGCCTCAGGGACACGCAATAACGATACACACATTGGGTTTAAAATGTACAAACGAAAGGATAAAAAATAAAATAAAAAAACCCAGCTGCAAATACTGAACATTCACTATTTACAGATGGGAGCGTCTCTGGGATGGCAGGGTGATCACATGCAGTGGAGACTTGCAAGGTCAAAGGTCTATACACAGCAGTGCCAGACGCCACTAAAAGCTACAGTCATACACTTGGATAATAGTCCATTTTTTTTTTCTGGCTTTTTGGTAAGATAAAAAAATTAGGAGCAGCTTTAACTAACACAGACAAAATAAAAAAAACAAAAGTCAATCACAGAATAATGAATCTAGTTCATTTATGTACAGATGCACATTCTTTACATCAGTTCGTCCTGTCAGCTGTTGCAATGACAACAGGAAGAGGAAATGGAGGAGAGCAAAAGGGGAGGAGCTTCCTCTTTAGGTAAACGTGAAGATCCCTCTGCGACGGTGGGAAAGCGAGCTTGTTTCTTCAGTAACAATGAACATTAACAACAACAAAAAGATCAGTGCATTGTTTTTAGGCAGACAAACGTCATCGCCGCCACAAAAAAAAAAAAAAATGAAAACGAATGGAAGAAGCCCATCTGGCGTGATAAACGCAACTTCCATTAAGATCGTACAGCTATCAGGTGCACTTAATGGCTTTTCAACAGCATTTTTAACTTTAAATGTGTACACTTCCTAAAACTACACATACATAATAAATAGAGGTTCACATACGAGCGTATTATTTCTTGTAAATTCGGAGGGCATCTGGGTGAATCCCATAAACCCGTCGAGAACGTGTCCAGGTCACGTTTCAACCCAAAATCAAGTTTATTTTCATGAAACTGAAGACTGTTCTACATCGTGACATTATTTTGATGGAAATTAAGCACATTTCTCCTGTAGCGCTCATTACCGTAACGCATCCAGGCAATTTTTTGTTCGAATTCTCATTGTAATACAGTATTTCATTTTTTTTTTTACAGCAAACAATGTAATACAATTATTTAAAAAAAATAATTAGCATGATTTAAAGGCAGTTCAATAAAAATACTTTGCTATTTAAATGATTACAGTTATGAAGAGGTTTTTGTGCATTACGGTAATGATAATAAAGGGGGAAAACTATTAAACAGGACAAGCAAAATACAATTTTAGGGTGAAATATAACCCAGGTTCATGTTCTGGACACGTTTCACAGGATTCTCCCGTCTAAACTATTAAACATGCTGGAAATGTACATATATGATGAATGTAAAAACTGAAAAGACTTGAAAAATACTATATAAATAGGTTAAAATAAATATGTTGTAAGTCACATTATTTAACGAGGGGCTCTCTCTAGTCTTATGAATGTTTTCAGTCTATATGATTAATATCAGAGCATTCATACAGAATCATGATCAGACAAATCAAGGCAGCTTAAAGGAATCTTTCACCTAAAAAGGAAAAGTTCTGTCATAATATACCAACCGCCGTGTCGTTCCAAACCGGTATGCATATTTTTAGTGGAGAAATTTTAAAAAATCATCACACAACTCTTTTCACTTTCAATGTATGGAAAAGAACAGCGTGAACATTCTTCTAAACATCTCCCTTTGTGTTTAAAGAGAGAAAGTGACGACAAAATTCACAGGATGATTCGGCACAGCGGCTGTTAAGCTAGTTCTCATTCCCACACACACTTCCAGATTGAACCAGGACTTACGACCGATAAAGATCTGATATCACTTTAAAAGCAACAGAAAAGGGTCACTGGAAGAAAACAAAAGTCAAATAAAACGCAAGTCGATGTGCGAAAGAAACCAGAAACGTCTCTGCTGACCAATCGAGGAGAGTTTGTTGTACTGCATACACCCCTGAAGCCATTAAACTCCTCCTCTTCCTCACGGCCCTGCGTCTCAAAGTGCCGTCTATGGCAGGGGGGGCGGGTGGAGTTGGTGACGGTAACCAATAACAGCATGCGTATCCTGACTGGGTGAGGTTTGCAGTCTCAGTGAAGGATGGTCCCGGTGAGCAGCCTCTCCCCTCTTCTCTCTCTCGCTCACTCCTACACCAGCTGGTATCCTGAGCCGGACGTCTGGTCGTACTCTATTGTGTACTGAGAGGTCCAGTCTATGGCCACGGGCCGCAGCAGACCACAGCAGCGCAGCTCAAAGAAATCTATGAGGTTCCTCATACAGCCGTGACTGCAAGGGACAAACAGAGGAGCAGCGTTACTACTGGGAATCACACAAACACGTCTTTGGCTTAAAAACAACTGACCGAATCTATCTTTACCAAAAGCAACGATGGCTTCCTAAACAAAACTTGAGAAGTTTATAGTTTTGACTAAATTGGGAGACCCAATTCATGGAAAATGTTCAGGTTTGACTATTTATTTTATTTATTATAGACATTAGTCAATCATGCTGTGTCCTAAACAGTGTTATTTTATTATTTAAAAAAAAATATATATATTTTTTATATTTTCAGTTTATCTGGGTTTTTTTTTTTTAGTTTCTGTTCATTAAAAATATTTCCAAGTACTTTAATATTATTTCAGTTAGTAATTCTAATTTTATGATCATCTAATATTCATATATTTTTTCAGCTTTATTTCATTTAACAAATGTTTTTAATAGTTTTAGTTTTCAATAACAACTGGTTTAAAAGCAATTCTTCCTACAATGTAAAAAAAACATATTTTTTTTGGTTTTTCTTCTTCATATCTGGTTAAATAGTTTATGAGCACTGAAAAAAAACAAACCCAAAGCGATTTGTCATCATTAAACTATTATATTTTGGTAAAACATTGGCCATCATCCACCTTTTTTTCTACAGATATAAGCGTCATATAAAGTCCATCCCATGATGGAAGACTTTTTTTTTAATAACTACACATTCATTAATAATCTAATGGGATCTTTTTCTAAATTGTTGGCCAATAAAAAATCATTTTGAAGTTTCATAAAGATTATATTCTACAGAATACAAAGATCAATATGCTTGACAAATGAACCATTTGCCGCCCTCCTCTGTTCTGTACAGATAAACTGAGTTTAAAGGACTCACTTGAAAGGGCTCTCGATGGACGTGGCTGTAACTTTAAAGTGCTTATATCTTCTTGCGTTCATTCGCTCGTTTGTAGTGATGCCCAGAACAGCGATCTATCAAGAGAAAGTCAAACACATCAAACCACAAATACACACAAAACCTACTCCAACATATGAACGGAAAACCCGAAGTATACTTAGGGCGTAATGAGGATAAAGGCTTCACTAGACTTGAGCGTATCACCTGATAGAGCTGGCACATGATGAGCACAGCGACCCACATGAAGTGAAACACACTGTTGAGAAACATCCAGAACATCCACGGCGAGCAGGTGGCGATCTGCGTTATGTAGTTCCAAAAGCCATCTTTAGTGTAGCTGGTCGCACAATGAACACTCCAGTCTGCAGAAACAGAGACATATTAAGTCCAAAATAACTTTGGTAACGCTTTACTTGAAGGGGTGTGCATAAGACTGACATGACACCTTCATAATCATGACATATGTCTTGAATATGAAGTAAGGTTTATGCATGACAGGCATAAAGACAACTTAAACAATGTCATATTTGCATTAAAAATGTCAGAACTGAGCGAATGACACTTAATGACAGTTGTCATAAACATGCATAAACCTTTCTTCATATTCAAGATATATGTCATGTCATGATTATGAAGGTGTCATGTTAGTCTTATGCACACCCCTTCAAGTAAAGTGTTACCATAACGTTCAATTCATCAAGATTATTAATATGCTACTAATGCAAAATCAATAGTAGCAATTGAAAATTTATATTCATTTATTGTCACGTTGTTTGTGCAAAACTATACAAACTCTACTATACTTACAGCAAATGCATCCATATATCATCCAACAGATCATACACAACAAGAAGAATAGGTAGCCCATAAAGTAACGGTGGTTTCCACTTCCTGCCCGCAAACAATGAGGAAAGAAAACCAGACAAATTAAAGGAATGATTCATACCTGTTCTTATTCTCAAATTAGTACTAGAAGAAATGAGGTTTCTATTACGGGATGCAGATTTCTTGACTATTGTGAATTTCCTGGGGAACATTTCAGCAATCTATGACTTTTCATTTTAATGTCAGGAGGAAAAGCATGTGAGGTTGGTGGAAAATGTGCACTTGGAAAACTCACCTACGCAGTTGCCTACCCAAGGGCAGTGGTGATCAAATTTGGCGATGCATCGATTGCACACGGCGCAGTGTTTCGATCTGATGGGCTTCCGTATCTGTGGAGTACACAGGTCGTAAAATGAGTGTTTTATGTGCTATGGAAACTGCAATGCAAATCAGACCGTTGGGTTATCCGCCGGCCAGCGTGCGAGGAGAACGGAAAAGTCATAATTACCAAACAGGTGCTGCAGAATATGCTGAGATCCAGAGAGCCTGTCTCTGCCAACTCAACTATAGTCTAAATAGAGGAAAGAAAAGGAAAATGTAAGTGATGCTTTCTTGTGCATTCTTGTGGTTTGCAGTTAGAGATTTGACCTTTTTCTTCTGCTCCTCGGATGCTTTGATGATGCCGGGGTCAGACTTCCAGGACTTGCCAAAGTTGTAGAAGAGAGCCAGGCTATTGAGCAGGAACGGCAGGTGGATGGTGACAAACGGGAGAAGTGTGGAGGGTTAAGGAAGTTTCATTTTAATATGAAACAATGGTAGCCTGGTTAAAACCAGACCATTCTCAGTTGTAACTGAGTTATGGTCTGGCAAAGCGTCATAGACAAATCATTTCCAGAGGGGCGTCACCAACGGATAGACCTAAAACCAATCAGAGCAATGAAGGAGATGGCGGAGGAGTGTTGTTCTTTGCTCGGTTTTTAACAAAAAGGAAACGTTCAAATCGCGTAAAACAGACCCGATAGCTGATTCGAACGAGTGATGTTTGACGGCGGCGTACATCTTTGTAATGTAGGCTACAAAATCTGCTTCAAAATCCCAGCGCTGTTGTCATCGTGTAAAGCCCGCCCCAACGTTTCTGATTGGTGCCGCGATTTCTGCGGACTGGAAATGGGCTTGAATGAGCTCTGTGCCAGACTAACTTTCAGAGCAAATCTAAATTTTTTTTTTTTTCAACATTGTATTTATTGATTTTAGAAACATTTACATTAAAACAAGCACAGAAAGAAAAAAAAAAGTTTAAAAAAAAATTAAAAAAATTAATAAAAACAACAACGACAACATCTATACTATACAAATGTCAAGACAATGGTACATTTAACATAATTTGTTATTCCTGGTTACACCGAAAATAAACTATTTGGTTCAGCTTCCTTTAAAAATTCAGCAAATCTAAATTTGCCGGAAGTTGTCTGGGTTTTCCCAGGCTAAAACAATGGGACTCTGGGCCAATCAATTCCCAGGATCGTTTGTAATTACTTGATGAAAGTTAAAAAATGTTATTGTCAATCAAACTGATTTGAATGTATCGTTCCGACCATTTTGTGAACTGGTTCAAATGAGTAAGTGAACATAACCTATTCTAAAGAATGATCCAATAACAAAACAAACACTGAATGTGGGAATAATAACTAGTAGTCATTCAAATTCAAGAATCTTATGAAAAGTCGCAAGATGAGTTATTTCGTGAACAAAAAAAAAACAATCTGACAAATTAATTTATGAATTGAATTTATCAATGAATTATTCCATCAAAAAAGTACTATTTCTTGTTGACATCTGAAATGTAACACGAGTGCCTCCAACCAGAGAAAATTAAAGGACATACGGTCTAAAAAAAACAGAAAATCAGTTTTTTCTTCTGTAAGTGGGTCGGTGTTTTCGCTGAGCTGAGCTGCACACGGGCAACAATTACAGCAGGAAGAAAGCTCAATCCTCTGAGGAGATGCTCTATTGTCGGATGATAAGGGCGAGAGGGAAACGGATCCACCCAGAGCTCTTGAACTGATTTTTAGCTGCAGGGTTTGAGTGCATTGTTTCTATTCCTGAGCTCTGGAGACACACCTGGACACATGACACACTAAACATCACTCCACAACCTCCAATTACAGCACAGAGCCACACAAACCACATTTCAGCAGCTTCACTCAATAGGCACATCCAGACATGAGTCACGTCTTGAGCGGCTCCTTCAAAAGAGGAGGAAATGCTTCAGCTTTGGGCAGAAATCCTATTTTCCTGCTGTTTGACAGCAGCATAAACATAGAAATGCAACATGTGTCATTACCAGACAAGAGCTCGGCTTTCTCTCTCACACCGCAGAATCTTATATCACAGAATGAGAAATAATTATATATCACAGTGACCATTTTTTTGCTGGAAATGCAACAAAAAGTGTTTATTTTATTATATAACTATGTAGAAATGCCTGATTTTTCGATATTCCAGCTAAATAAATACTTAAAAATGATAAGCCCTTCATCTAAATTTGATTATTACTACTTTTTGATAAAACTGATGGGCAAGAGACCATATTTTGAAATGCATTAATTTGTTAAACTGTTGTTTTGTCTCTCTCTCTCTCTCTCTCTCCTCAATTCAATAGATATATATAGCAGATATATGGTGTGTGGCATAATCTCACATTGACGAGACACAATAAATAATGTCAAGCCGTCCAGCCCCCCTCTCACCCACGCAATATCACTTAAAGTGTCAATTTCACTACATTTAATGTGTGAGTCACTCCTGATTCCAAGGCAAATAGCCATAGCCATGTTAAATCTGTCCAAGATGATTTTCACAGTATGAAGCATCAACACAACTAGAAACAAATCAGCTCCAGACAACCGTGGGCGAATTATGGATATTTTCATCTCGGTTTGTTGTTTAAAATAACGTAACAAAACAAAATGTCAGACACTGAAGCATACTGCTAAACTTCCCATTTATATCCTCGGCAGTGTTGGATGTAACTAATTACTAAGTAATTAGTTACTGTAATTTAATTACTTTTCCATTGAAAATGTAAAGTAAGGGATTACTCTTCATTTATCTGTAATTTAATTACAGTTACTTCTGATGTAATTGAGGTAAATACTGTGTATAGATCAATCCGATCTCACAGCGATTCGTATGCATTTCATGAGGTGTCTAAATTGTACTACAGCATTCGTATGAATTATTGTAAAATATGTATGAAAAAAGTGTGAAATGTCATGAGATCAGACATAAAAACAATAGTGGGTTTAACATCAAAATGTATTGTCTGATGTTAAAAAGTATGTTTTTATAATGTAACCTGGTCTGTTTAAGGATAATTCATGCAATTTTATAGTATTTATTTGAAAAAATTAAAACAGATTCATGTCTATTCTTGTATTATTCAGCTGGTTGAGATTGATATGGGATTTTGAAAGTAATTAGTAATTAAAAGTAATTAAATACTTTTTAAAGAGAGTAATTAGTACAGTAATCTAATTACACTTTTGAAGAGGTAATTAGTAACTAGTAATTAATTACTTTTTTAGAGTAACTTACCCAACACTGATCCTCGGTTGCTTTCATTAGGTCCATCACATCAAGAGAATGTGTAAATAAAGGACTTGTGAGCTTGTCTACAAGATTTAGACCTTTCAACATTGAAAAGTGAGATATAGCCAGGTAAACTGGGTCAATTCAGTGACCCAGATTTAAGTTTCATGCAGGGAAAACAAAGCCAAACACAGAGAGAAGATGTTTGCTTTTCCTGCTGTGTCAGCGTTCTTATTCGGATGCTCATCGACACATTAGAGCCGCACGATTATGGAGAAATTAAGAATCACTTTTTTTTTTTTTTAAACAGAGATCATGATTCTTGCACGAGGAATTTGAAAAGAAAAACAAAATAACATTCTGACAAAATGTTGCCATGTGGCCAAAATGGCACAAAAATTGTTCCCGCATACCCCTCTGACACCGTGTAGTTTCGCCCCGTCTGGATAATGATGATTTTTTTGGAATACAATACTCTTATTAAGTGGATTGTATCAACTTATTTAGGTTGCATCAATTCCATATTATGATCATACACTGAAAGCACAGGAAGTGAAGTAAATGATGGAGCGACTGAAAAGGATATCGTTCCAGAACCAATAAAACCAGGTGATGTACATCCAGAACTTAGTGGCCATATAGATGCCCAGAGGAAGAGCGCTATGCATGGAGTGATCAAAGAAAGACCTAGAAACAGAGACGAAATGTTAGCCATGATGGTCCACACTCGCATCAGAATCCATTAAAAGCCTGAGCAGCACCACAGATGGCTATAATGGCATGCACGTCATACTTGGAAAGGAACTGCACGACGAGCCACACCGCCGCATACATCACACCCTTGATGAGCCAAGAGTCAATGTCCAGATCGGCGATAAATCCCACCAACCAAATCACCATGAACGGAGTTCCCAACATCACCTTCTGCCTGAACTCCTGCGAACAGACACAGAAGTCAAAGTCTGGGGGCAGGATCACAAAAATCTTCTAATTCTAGGAAGTTCGGAAGTAAATCTCACATTTTTAAGCTCTTAAAGGGACACTCCACCCATTTGCATTAAAGGAGAACTCCGGCGCAAAATGAACCTTTGGTCTAATTACACATTGCTACCTAGTCAACCGTTATCTGAGATTTGTTTTCATGATTGCCGATGTAAATAGTTTTATCTCAAAAAACAGTTTAGCCTATAACGCTAGTATAATGCTAGTATATAGGGCATAGAGTAATGACAAATAAAAATCGCTTGTTATTACCACTAACAAGGCTCAAAATAGCCCCACACCAACACGACAGCATAACAAGGGTCCTTACATTCAAACCGAAGCATTGAGAACTTTGTCAGTGTTTAATAAGCAGATATTTTATACACACAGTCAACTTCGCGAATACAGGAAGAAGCCATCTTTGAAAAATAGTCTCTACCAGTCGATCTACGAACGCCGATCCAAGTGCGCTCAACTGTGCAGAATCTCATATGGTCCATTGTTTCCGGAAGAAACACAAACCGCTTTCTTCTCATCAATATGTAGATGTAGACTACTGTTCGCGCTCACCTCATCACCTTATTCACATCTCACCAGTGCACTTGGATCTGAGTTCGTAGATCGACTGATAGAGACTATTTTTCAAAGATGGCTTCTTCCTGTATTCGCGAAGTTGACTGTGTATAAAATATCTTCTTGACAAAGTTCTCAATGCTTCGGTTTGAATGTAGGGACTCTTATTATGCTGTCGTGTTGGTGTGGGGCTATTTTGAGCCTTGTTAGTGGTAATAACAAGCGATTTTTATTTGTCATTACTCTATGCACTATATACTAGCATTATACTAGCGTTATAGGCTAAACTGTTTTTAGAGATAAAACTATTTACATTCGGCAATCATGAAAACAAATCTCAGATAACGGTTGAATAGGTAGCAATGTGTAATTAGACCAAAGGTTCATTTTGTGCCGGAGTTCTCCTTTAAGCTTTCCATTGTTAGAAACCTAGTCATACAATTGAATGGTCGTGCAACACTCTAATTTTGAGACGAGAGAAATCTTTCAGTTGCTTTACCTTGTCCATTTTGAGTCGTTTCAGGTACGAGGGGCTGTCGTAACCTTTGGCCTGTCTGGCCTCCTGCAAATGATTTATCATCCACACATTTTTCCTCTGTTTGGCCAGATCCAGCGGCGTCTCCCCCTGCCACCCACAAATACTATCAGATGTCATGTACACACATCATTTCAGTGTGCTGGTGTGTCCGTCTGGACTTTACCTTGATGTTCTGTGCATCGACGTTAGCATTGGCGTCCAGCAGCAGACTGATGACCGTAGTGTTTCCGGCCAGAACCGCCCAGTGCAGCGCCGTGTTCTTATGATATTTATCACCCAGATTCACCGACACGTTAAACGTCAGCAACAGCCGTGTTGGGTCAACACTGCGGGAGATCACACCTATTAGCTTTACATTTTAACAATGGAAAATGAAAACATTTCCTCTCACACACACACACACACCTGTGCGTCCGATAAGCCGCCCACATCAAAGGGGTCATGCCATTCTGATCCATCATATCAACATCCTGGAGGACGACACATAAAAAATGATACATTAAAGTAGGATCAGGCTGAGATCAAATGCAATGGGTTCATGTAATAGACCATTTTGCAAGATGTAAACAACACTGGTCCAGAAACACTTCCTGTTTCAGTTTGTAACTGTTTTCTTTATTTCACATGTAAAGAAAAAATAACTTTTTGATTCAGTTTTATATGTTCTGTTGGTTGTATTTTATCCCAGCTTTTATGTAGCGTTAAAAAACTGAAACAGGAAGTGCTTCTGGACCAGTGTTGTTTACATCTTGCAAAATGGTCTATATCTTTCCTAGAGGTCAAACTGCTGTGGATAGAAATGTCACAAACGCCCCCTGCAGGCTGAAATGGACTAAGCAGGAGAAAAAGCAACATATAATGAATAGACTATACTACATTTAAAGGGATACTCCACCGTTTTTTCATATTAAACTATATTATTCCCTTAAGTAAGACAAGTTGATAGCTCTTTCGTCTCAGTGCGTGCACCCATTCGCTCTGGCACGCGAGACAGCAACCAGACAGTTTCTGGTCTCATTGACTTAATAAGACCAGAAACTGTCTGGTTACTGATATTCTTCAAAGTATCAGAAAATCGACTGAATGCATTGGAAAACTGTAAAACTCAACTGTTTAACTCTGGGGGAGTTGTAAATTGAGCCTATTTCCAAAAAAAAAAAAGTTGAGTATCCCTTTAATTATTGCTGGATGTTGATCCAATAAGATGCAGGAGATAAAAGATGCACACTAACATCCATTAAGGCTATTTGAGACTTATTATGCCCTTAAATCTCATACAACTTTTTTCGCACACATCTTTTTTAATCCCAAATGCAAATGAAACCCTGCGCCCTGGATGAGACATTTTGATGGTTACTTTATTTTCGTCATGTTTTCCCAGGTAGCTCCGCCCACAAGGAAATCCCGTCAGCTCAAAATAGCTACAAGATAATGAAAGGTATTCTGACTGGTTTTGGTTTTGATGAGACCAGCGTCACACAGAACGTTTCATGAAGAGTCTTTATATAAACAAGCGTACCTGTCCCTTGGCAATGAGGTAAGCCACAATGGAGGTGTGTCCAAACTGAGCGGCCAGGTGCACACAACTGCAACCCTCCCCATCGATGAGAGACGGATCAGCACCATACTTCATTAACTGCACCACCATGGAGAGATGGCCCTGTCTGAAGGAGAGAGAGCGGACGAGTGTCATTCACAGATATAATTAAAGGAGATTGTGGACAAAGCTGGTACTGCAATCACTTTCAAATTAGGGTGTAGGGTGGCGCATCAGACCAAAACACAATACCATACAGTATGCACAATATGATTTAATACTTACATGTATTTGATTCAGATATACTGTATACTTTGTATACCTACCAATTTATATGAAATCTGCTGTATACAACAAATCACACACCACTTATGCAATTTAGAATAAATATAATATTAAAGTATTTTTTAATATTTTAAATTAGCTTTCATCAGTTTATTTCATTTTTAGTTTAATTTACAGTAATATTATGTCCTTTTATTTGTATATATTTAGCTTGAACTTTTACTAGTTTTTGTAATAAAAAAAAATCTATTTAATAATTCAACTTAAAGGGTTAGTTCACTCAAATATGAAAAAAAGTCATTAATTACTCACTCACTCATGTCTTTCCAAACCCGTAAGACTTTTGTTCATCTTCAAAACACAAATGAAGATCTTTTTGATGAAACCGGAGTGATTTTGTCTCTTTCGCAAATTTGGACTAAACCACTCCATTCAAATGAATTAGTTTTACGATCTCTTGACGTAAACTTTTTGAAGCGTCAAAGAGGTAGCTGTCAATGGAGGTACAGAAACCTGCCTGATTTATTTAAAATTAGGGATGGGCAATGATTAATCGCATCCAAAATAAAGGTTTGTGTTTACATAATATATGTGTGTATAATACATTTAATTTGTATATATAAATACCCACACATGCATGTATATATTTAAGAAATATGTGTTATTAATATATCAAATATTTATATTTATATATAATATTAATTGTGAATAAATATATACATGCACATATTTCTTAAATATATACATGGATGTGTGGGTATTTATATATACAAATTAATTATACACACTACACAAACATATACCATGTAAACACAAACTTTTATTTTGGATGCGATTAATCGTTGCCCATCCCTATTTAAAATATCTTCATTTTGTTTCAATGACGAGTGAAAGTCTTATGGGTTTTGGAACAACATGATGATTTTTTAATTTTGGGGGTGAACTAATATTTAATATTTTATTTCCGCTTTTAAAAAATGCTTTTAGTTTTAGTTAAAGTTAACAATAACACAGCTCAACTTGAGCATCCATGTCCAGTGTGATGAATGAACCAGAAAGCTCAACAGCATTTTAGTGTATTGATGAATGCTTTGATAAATAGTAAGCAGTGTATAGTATATAGTGGTTGCTCTGCAATAAGTCACCTTGTAGCCCAGTGTAGTGGCGTAGAGTTGAGATCTCCTCCCAGCTGGTCAACTATGGCACCTTTAGATATGTAATGCCTACAAAGAGCAGACAGACAACACTTCTGAAGTGAGACATCTAGGCTTTATCATACAGCTAAACGTCTGTCTCAGATTCAGGAAAGGAAGTGGAATGTGTATACAATACGCAAATAAGACACAGACAGATACGTACTTGACCAAGTCTATGCGGTTGTTAATTGCCGCCCAATGCAGGAGTGTGACATTTTCTTTATCCGGCTGGCGCACGTCATATCCGGCATCCACAAGCTCACGGCAGCGCTCGAATATGCCATACCTGACACACAAACAGCTCAAATTACACAATAAAACACACAAGCACTAAAGAAACATCCGTTACAAACACAAAAACAATAGTTTCAAATGTACAATGTTAAGCGCTCACTCACAGTACCAAAACAGGACAGAACCAGGCTGCTCAACTGATGTCTTTTGGATGATTTTTTATATAGCTAGATGTTTCTGGGCGTGTGTATGTGTGTGTGTGTATGAGAGACTCACTGGGTGGCTTTGACGATGTCCCAAGTGCTGTAGTCGTCCACGTGGCTCTTGCGGCTAACGCTCTCGCTGTAGCCATGGCTATAGTGACTCGGGGTTTTAATTTCCTGTGGGAGAGAAAGACAGTCAGTTTATCTCTATCATCTCTAGAGCAAACGGATAGAAGGATGAGTGATGGATGGCACAGAGGATCTTGGACACGACATGTCTTATATACAGAGAGTCTCTATCTCTGCTATCTCACTCAAACACACACTGCTGAAATAAAACTGAAAGGTGTTTTTATAGGGGCTGTATCCTGGAAAACAGGATTGTCTTGCTCGTTTGAAATGTGTCGTGTAAAAACTTGAAGAAATCCAATAAAAACTAGAAATTAGTTTTTAAGATTTCAAAGTCTTCATTTGG
Source organism: Pimephales promelas (assembly GCF_016745375.1). Next base: position 132,843 of record NW_024121910.1, read on the forward strand.
AGACTTTGAAATTGGTAGAGATAGGTAGGCCACGCAAAACAAAATCTTACAAGTTATTGCTTAACTTTAACAACACTAGCCTGTTTTTTTCCCCTCCGGTCTCGGTCTTGGTCTCGACTTCAACTTGGCCTTGGTCTCGACTTGGTCTCGGTCTTGGTCTAGACTTGATCTCTGCTCTCGGTAGTGTCTTGGTCTCGGTTTAGGTGGTTTTGATCTTGACTTGGTCTCGGCCTTGGTCTAGACTTGGTCTCGGTATCGACTTGGTCTTGGTCTAGACTTGATCTCTGCTCTCGGTAGTGTCTTGGTCTTGGTTTAGGCGGTCTTGATCTTGACTTGGTCTCGGCCTTGGTCTAGACTTGGTCTCGGTATCGACTTGGTCTTGGTCTGGACTTGATCTCTGCTCTTGGTAGTGTCTTGGTCTCGGTTTAGGCGGTCTTGATCTTGACTTGGTCTCGGCCTTGGTCTAGACTTGGTCTCAGTATCGACTTGGTCTTGGTCTAGACTTGATCTCTGCTCTCGGTAGTGTCTTGGTCTTGGTTTAGGCGGTCTTGATCTTGACTTGGTCTCGGCCTTGGTCTAGACTTGGTCTCGGTATCGACTTGGTCTTGGTCTGGACTTGATCTCTGCTCTTGGTAGTGTCTTGGTCTCGGTTTAGGCGGTCTTGATCTTGACTTGGTCTCGGCCTTGGTCTAGACTTGGTCTCAGTATCGACTTGGTCTTGGTCTAGACTTGATCTCTGCTCTCGGTAGTGTCTTGGTCTCGGTTTAGGCGGTCTTGATCTTGACTTGGTCTCGGCCTTGGTCTAGACTTGATCTCGTTATCGACTTGGTCTTGGTCTGGACTTGATCTCTGCTCTTGGTAGTGTCTTGGTCTCGGTTTAGGCGGTCTTGATCTTGACTTGGTCTCGGCCTTGGTCTTGACTTGGTCTCGGTATCGACTTGGTCTTGGTCTAGACTTGATCTCTGCTCTCGGTAGTGTCTTGGTCTCGGTTTAGGCGGTCTTGATCTTGACTTGGTCTCGGCCTTGGTCTAGACTTGGTCTCGGTATCGACTTGGTCTTGGTCTAGACTTGATCTCTGCTCTTGGTAGTGTCTTGGTCTCGGTTTAGGCGGTCTTGATCTTGACTTGGTCTCGGTCTTGGTCTCGACTTCAACTTGGTCTCGGTCTTGACTTGGTCTTGGTCTAGACTTGATCTCTGCTCTCGGTAGTGTCTTGGTCTCGGTTTAGGCGGTCTTGATCTTGACTTGGTCTCGGCCTTGGTCTAGACTTGGTCTTGGTATCGACTTGGTCTCTGCTCTTGGTAGCGTCTGGGTCTCGGTTTAGGCGGTCTTGACACCAAGTCTACCACATTTACATATAAACCCCTTTCCAGTCCATGCTGAGGTTAGCTAATCATAACAAACTGCCATGTATGCATCATCTTAAAGATACAGCAGTAAAAACAGTCTGTTTAATACTCATATCATAATATCACCAAGAAGGGAGACAATGTTTCTGACCTGTTTTTGTCTATTAACTTTGTCTAACATTATAATTAGAGTAAAAACCCCTGAGACTGCTGCTGATGCTCAGGTCAGGGGGTGTTTGATGACCAGCAGATGTTCAGAAGCTTCAGCTCTATTGATTGGTGGGGAGGGTCTCTGTCTATTGTATTAAAGGCCCAGGGGATGCTGATGTCCGATAGAAACCCCCAAAATCACCCGAGCCATTTTGACATGAACCATCTTTATCCTTTTCACTTTTCCAGAAACCCGTATTTATTCATTCTATTACATATTTCCACCACTCAGAGACAACTCAACTAGCGCAGCCCTGCCCCTTGTTGATTCATTTTTTGTCTCCTTTATAAATTCAGATTTTGTCCCTCCAAATTAACATAGAAAATGTAAGATGACAAAAAATCTATGTATATAAAACCTTGCGTTAATAAACCAAATACTATACTTTCTAATTATAAACCACAATCGTAGAAAAAGTCCTCAATATACAGTAATAATATCAGACTAGTTGTTACTCTTCTGAAAAACACAGTTTACCATATTACACACCAGAAAATTCAAGTATATGTCTAAAAACACAGTAAAATTAGATTCCTTCTAACAAAATCTTGAAACAGATGCAAAGGGCAAACAGAAAACCCCCACAGGACACAGGGGAGTCCTGGCAAACACACCGAGCTCCCTGTGTCTGTGTGTGTCAGAGAAATGCCAGGCCAGCAGAGATGAGACATGCACACACACACTGGCCAGAGATTCACATATAAAAATGACAGCATGCATTCATAATCGGAAAATAAAAGTCTGACACTCACTTTATCAACACAAAGATTCAGCGAGCAGTCACATGACTACACACTTTCAGAGGAAACCCCAGTGAGATTATCTGAATGTCACAGTTACCCTCCAGCAAAGCATCCAGAAAGAGAGAATCTGCGTGAAGGGGATATAAATTGACATCCGACCGAGTCAAATTTTCATTTCTAAAAGGCTCTCCAATAGGTCAGAGGTCAGTCCAACAGTACTGAGATGATGATCCATCACAATTTACAGCCACCAAGCAGCTGGAAAAAATCAATAAGTCCAAAAATATATTGAATATACAACAATATACCGTGCCACAATATATATCGCAATACAAAAATGCAACAATACGTATCCTAAATAGTGACAATAATATGTATTGTGGATAGTCCCCCCAAAATAAATATTAGCCTACTGTGTGAGAAAAAAGAGTTTTAGTGTCAGTACTATATTGAACTAGGGATGGGCAACGATTAATCGCGATTAATCGCATCCAAAATAAAAGTTTGTGTTTACGTAATATATGTGTGTGTGGTGTTTATTTTATTATTTTATTTATATTATTATTTATGTAATTATTTTGTATATATAAATACACACACATGCATGTATATATTTAAGAAATATTTGCATGTATATACTTTATATATATTTATACATAATTAATATTATATATAAATATAAATAATTTATATATTAAGAACACATTTTTCTTAAATATATACAAAATAATTATACACACCACACACACATATATCATGTAAACACAAACTTTTATTTTGGATGCGATTAATCACGATTAATCATTGCCCATCCCTAGAACTACTATATATAATGTTGATTATAATGTATAATAATGCAAGGAGGAATACTTTAATATCAGCGATGCCGATATATCGGTCAACCACTATTCTTCACATTATATTTCAAATGTATACAAATTTGTCAGTACAGTATGCTATTACTTTCCAAAGCGTGGTAATACCACAGTAATAGTGACATTACAGCAGGGTGGGCTGAACTGAGGAGCTCAAGGCTAGCAGATGTGCACTTAATCCACATCTATTAGTCATACACATAGCATTAGTGTTAATACAGGTTTTTATATTCCGATCAGAAACGGATCTCATGAGCAATCCTGTGCTAAATGTCTCACAGTGATCAGTGTGAAAGCACACTCAGATGTGTTATATCACATTTAGCAAATGACAGACCACCAAAAAGAGCGAAACTGATAAAGCGAGCAGTTGGGAGATTCAGCACCACCGGCAGGCCTTTGGAAAGGCGTTTGGTTGTTTCGTTCAATATTTTTGTGCCTGGTTTCGGAACAGTTGGTCTAATTCAATACGGGCCTAATGTTCCTCTGCCAGTGAGAGGAAACAAGCGCTTACAGCGATCTGTGAGACCATGTTTGACACACACTCAGATGCTTGGCTTCCTATTACCACAGGAAGACGTTTATACTGCAATTCTTAATGTACAGATCTGATCTCCTGATTTTTTGTCCCAGTCTGTTTACATTCACTTTAGACACGACTGGTGGTATCTGATATCTGTGTTTACATTAATCCAGGATTAATGCATTTATATATTAATCCCGTGTTTACATTTACATTAAGCACAACTAGAATGATTCACGTTGATTATTTGCCAGCATAAGTTAAAAGAAAAAATCAGATTTTTGTATTTACCCGTGTGTAGCAAATTCCGACCTGTGTCCAGATATAACACACATCAAAATATCAAACACATTGTGGCAGTGTAAACGCAGCTTAAGAGTGTGTGCTTTATCAACAGCTTCTGTTAATGCGGTTAATTACGCTGCCATTTATATCTTTAGTTCATGTCAACGTCCATAAACACGTCTGGACTGACCGTCAACAGCCATTGTGAAATTATATTCACACAGTCAAGGCAATGCCACAGCTATGCAAGGCCCATTCACACCAATAATAATAAAGATATAGTTATAAATTGTTAAAGAATAGCCACATCACAACTATAACGATGACAACACAGAGGAACGATATTCGATGTTTTTTTTTCATAATCAATCCTGCTTTTAATTTTTATCTCAGTTTTTACAACTTAACTCAGACTTCTTGTTTGTAGTGTGATTTCACACATCATTTGTTACAAACAAAACCACATATAAAATAACACCCACAATGCAGAAACAGGAAGCGGAACTGCAGGAAAATTAAATGCCACAAAACTACATTTGTTGCACACAATCCGTGGCCTTTCCTCCAACAAGATGGTACACTTTTGACTAAAGCAGACACACACCTTCCTGTTGACCCCCCTGGACATCATCTGAAGAGGAAACCTCAGGTCTGATGGGTGCCTGTAAGGGACAGATGGCTGACTGCCACCAATCAGGTGACAACTGGACCCTGCCGACTTTCCACTAGTTAACAGCATTGATTAACTAATAACTAAAGACAAATGCACAGACTGTGTCTTTCATAGTAGAGGGGTTTCTTTTTCTTTCTTTCTGTACAGTATCACATTCAAATCCAGACTCAAAACACTTCTGAAACAATTCTTTGCATGATAATATAACCTTTTGATTATACATCACAAGAGAAATATTGAGGACAGCTAATCTATATCTACCTCTCAAACAGCCTCATGCAAAACATCACCTATCATGGTTTCATGTTCTAGCCTCTAAATCACCCAGCTCGTCCCACTGAACACCAGGGCACACACAGAAAACACACAAACGATTACATAATGCATTCATTGCACTTCTGTTATTAAAATTGTATGTATTTGCAACCCTGCTCAACAGATATCAGCATTAGCATTGGTCATTTCAAAACCCATATTGGTCGACCACTTATTATTATTAGTATTATAAACTATAATATTATGGCCCGGTTTCACAGACTTAGCTTAATTAGGGCATTTAAGTAGCTTTTTTAAACATGCCTTAGAAAAAAATATTACTGATGTGCATCTTGACACAAAACAATGACCCTGACATATTTTAAGATATACAAGTGTGTATATGATATAAGAAACAAGTTGTTTTCAGTGAAGACAGTTCAAACATGCATTCTGTGAAACCGGCCAAATATATAATTATAAACATTGCAATGAAAAGAACAGCTTAGGTCTGCTGAGAGCTTCCTTTCACTCCAACAGGTCAGCGTGTGTTAGTATGACTTTAAGCCAATTGCCATTCACTGAGACTACATGTGTGTGATCAGCTGTAAGGTCAGTCAGTGTGAGCATGAATAATTTACAGCAGGAGGGCCCATATGAGCAAGCTGTCAGGAGTCCTACTATTGCACACATAATAAAACTAAAGGTCTCCTGTCAATGCAAAGTCACTATTATACAAGTCCTTATACAAAAATGCATATCATCCATTGCAGATCAAATAATAGAATGTATTAATGACTATTTTTATGCAATTTGCTAGCCTGCAAATAACTCACAACAATGACAGCTCTGAAGCAAATCTGTCACATTTGCGAAACAAACACCAAATGCAGTCAAAAAGAATCAAGACAGACTCTTATAGTGCACTAAAACCATACTGCTAAAAAAAATATGCCAACATTAACGTTCAAATCTGAAGGTAAATGGATGCAAATGATGATGTTTGTGAATGGTGTCTGTCATTTAGACGCAAACGCAGCACAACACACTGGGAATACTTCTATAATACCGTAATGTCAGGTGTGTCATTGCACAGTATGGAATAAAAAAAAAAAACCTGTCTTAAAACATGTTATTAGACGTGCGATGAAGCGAAAAATAAAAACAAAATGTATGGATATGAAAGGCTAACGTTAGCAGCAATGCTATTACGCAGCAGTGGGGGGGATTCAGCCCCTCTCCTTCATTGTGAGAAGTTAACAGTAGAAATGGCGCTTTTACTGGACGTGAAATCCCTTCGGCTTCGTTTAGGATTGCAGCAGTGCTGCAGCTGGATAAACGCCGTGTTTTTACCTCGGGATGGAGGATCGGGACGCATCCAGCTTCTTTCTCAAATTCATCCAGAGCGTCCGCCATCTTGCTGCTCGACCACGCGGAGCATCATGGGAAAAAACTTTTAGGGGGCGATAAACAGGAGACGCGCGCGCGCACATGAGGAAGCAGTGCGCGCTCGCGTGTGATTTGACCTGGTCAATATTCAGTGTTCTTCTTATATTCTTTAATGTTATCTTTATCAGTTTTAGAATGCCCTATATCCATAGCGTTTTTAATTAATAGAAACATCAATTATAACCAAAATGTATATATATATAGGCTATATATATCAATTTCACATTCTCAGTCAAATCATAATGCATAAAATAGGTTAAACCGTCAATATTTAGCCAAAAAAGAGAGGATTGATCAAATCTAACTTTATTCCCTGATTTATGACCTTCAAAAACAAGAATTATATTCTCAAATACTAAGGAGACATCAGAATTCATACGATATAAAAAAAATCCAGAATCTTTTCTCAGGGGGCTCTTATAATTACAAGATCAAAACAGAGATCACAGAAAGAGCAATTGATATTAATGCACCGATGCCTAGGAAATCATATCATATCATTCACATGTTATTTGCGTTGCCTGTACTCCTGTTGCTGCATTACGTCATCATCCTACTTTATCACTTTATAGCTATAAATATATACAAGTCTTTCTACATGTGCGTATCGTTTTTTAACTCTCATCTATGAAACCATTTTTGTTTTTATTTATTTTGCCCTAAATATCATCCTCCGTTCATGGAATGATATGAAATGCAACGTGGTTACGTCATGGCTGTCAGACGGAATGTCGTCAATTTATTTATTTATTTATTTATTTATTTATTTATTGCCATGTTTTGGACGCCCAATACCACGTGGCGGCAGCATTGGCTTGCTTATATATTTTTCTAGCCCTTTCCATGTTCATTAGTAGCTAGGCTATGGCATGTTAACCAAAATAAAAGTTATGTGAATGAAAATGTTCAGATTCTTTAGATCAGGTCCAAAGTTATTCTGCTATTATATGTGTAAAATATTTTTGTGACATTGTATTGCACATTCCATAAAAAAAAAAAAACTGTAAACACATCCGTTACATATGAAACATAAGGATATGGGCCATCTTCAACACGATTTTCAGTAACATTACAGTTCATAACACGTTAGACTTTTAATATGATTTTTGATTAAAGGCTCCTCTGGATACGTAACAGGCTCCTTCCTAACAGCCGGAAAAACGGTCAACTGATCTGCGGTCTGCCTGAATGGTTAAATAAAAGTGGCATGACTTCGTGTTCCATCTCAAAGAACTGATTCCAGACCTGCTTTCGTGCGTTTGTTTTATTTTTAGCCCAGTCGAACGCCGATCCCTCGAGCGCAGCAGACAGACAGAACTCAACGATCGCAGATAAACAGTCGCGCCGAAGAAGGAAGACAGACGTGCGAGCGAAGGCGGCCAGTAGTATAGCACTTCATGGCTTTAATATTTCAACAAAACGCGTTTGTGGTTGACAGTTAGAGCGTTTTAGATCTCCCCTGCCTATTAGGATCGTACCTGTCAGAATACGTCTGAGAAGTTTTAACCCATTTACTGATGGACTGACAGACGGATTCTCCTCAGACGACGCAATCTAACGTACACAATTCACGTTTGACCTTATTCTCTCAATTCTCTCAAGCCCGTGTTTTCCGTCAGGAGGACTTCGGACAATTAAGGTTGGTGTTTATGTTTCTAACTGTAATTTCTGTACGAATAACCCGTAGACTGCACTCTACTGGCTGTGTCTTAAAACCTAGTGAGCTGCCTATGTAGACAACATGTTTGGGCCACAGGTTTGAGCATCATCCGTGCGCGTGCAGCGTCTTTGGGCGGGAATCATTGGTTTATGCAGCATATTTGCGCAATATAGACGGTCTTTCATAATACAGTCAGCTGTCAGACTAGATAGTATTTTGGTCATCAACAGCACGTGCAATATTACTATCCAAAAATACCATGGAAAAGCATAGTAGTGGTAGGCTACCAGTGTTTTGGACGTGTCCAAGATCCCATGGTATTCCTTAATGTAAGTTACCTTATATTCTAACTTACCTAGAATATATAACGTTATATACAACCCTGATGCGGTCTAGTTAGGCTGCAAACTGTTTTTGAAACACTGTCTGCATTTTGCAGGTCTTGTTAATGCATGTATGATTCATCCTGTATCATTTAGATCGCATTTTCTGTGCTTTTTAAATTTTAATGTCTTCAAATCTATACGAAAAGGCTGTTTTTAGTGGTTTAATTGCAGTGAGCATGTATGTTATGTAATAGCTAACGTGACACACTCAGGCTGTTTTTTGTCCCTAACATAAAATAAACAATAATATTTATCTGGAATGCAGACGTCCTTTATAAATATTTACAAGGGTTATCCAGAGTTTACAATACCATTGTTATGAAAGTGAAATAATAAACAAAAATGGGGTCTTCTTCAAATAATGTGTTCTGCCCCATTTTTCCAAAAGCGCCACGGACAGGCTTGACAGTATCACATTTTTTTATCACATTTTTTTTTCATTCTATCACATTTTTTAGACACTACCATGGTGTCATTTGGGTTAGTTCACATAAAAATGAAAATTATCCTGTCCAGGCCATCCTATGTGACTTTCTCCTTTCTGCGAAGCACAATCAGAGTAAAACTATATCCTGTCTCTTCCTAGCTTTATAATGGGAGTGAATGGTACCTTAGATTTTGAAGCCTAAATATTGGATCCATCATAAAAGTAACTCATACGGCTCCAGGGGTTAATAAAGGCCTTCTGAAGCTAAATTATGCGTTTTTGTTAACTTAACTTTAACTAATAAAGTTAAAGTGGATATTTTTCTCACATGGATGTGTTTTTTGGGCTTACACTCCCATTATAAAGCTTGGAAGAGCTTTTATTATATAAGAAGAAGAAGAAGAAAGTCACCTAGGATGGCTTGAGGGGAGTAAATTATGGGATCATTTTAATTTTGGGGTGAACTAACCCTTACAAATAACATTTTGAACCTCACATGACATGTTAGGCCTATATGATTATGATAATCAAGCAGTGTTATGATGTAGCCTATGGCAAAGTGTCATTGTATTACAATCTTCATCCAAAAGTAAAGCATGATGGTACAAGCTTATGATTTATTTTTTGTAAATGACACTTTTTTTAATTTTCTTTTTTAAATAAATATGGTGAAGCAAATCAACCAATGGTTACCATTGTACATTTCTGGCAAAGATATACAAACTAAACCACATCATGTTTGCGACTGGATGTGAATATTTACCTCATCCCAATGTGATGATTTCTATGTGATGTGTGGTAAATCTCTAATTACCATAAAAGTAGCCTAATTAATGGATAACAACGTTACGTATCACAGTACTAAATTACTATGTAATAACAGTAAATGTGTGTCATTAGAAGCAGCCTCACAAAATGATTTAGTTAATTAGTATTCAGTAACATGAACGCAATTTGGCCATTTAATTTGACCACAAAACGTATTGTCATTTGCACAGTTGAGCCTGTTTTGTTGTCTCGTGCTTTAATGTCTTAGGTTAGACGAGAACGGATACACGTCCGCACCAGAATCCTGATGTGGATAATGCTTTTGTGTGTATCTTTGACCTTTGCGTAAAGGTTCGTGTTTCCACTTTCCCTTCTAGAGGCGTTCAGAAACCCGAGCACACACTTCCACATCGATTTCTGTGTCACTTTGTTGGATTGAGGTTGTGAAATGTGAGATGGAGCACCTATAAGAGTTTCAATGCATGCATGTATGTTGTAACAAAGTCCAATAGAAGAGAGTGCATCTTAAGGAGAAGAACATGTCATCCTAAACCCGTGTTAATAGTGTGTCAAACACGGTCTTCCGACTCTGATAGTGTTCAGGATCCAAACTCCAGAAGAACGTGATGTTTGTGTCATTGTCACCTCATTATTCATCAGCAGTTTCCCAACAGATTGTTTGTTTCGTAGGAAAGTGTGGATGTGTACAACATTACGAGAGACAGTGATCGTCATTTGCATGTCAAATAGAGTTTCCATTCCTGCGTTGTTGTGCGTTATTGACGCTGCCGTCGCCTTATTTTGCATAGTGTTAGCAGCTGAGGACAGAATCTAAATCGTTGTCCAACTATTTCTGAATGCAATTGCATAATGCATACCATTTTACATTAGAAGCTGGAAGATGTAGTTCCTGACAGACTGAGGTAGTAGTTAATAATAGTTGGACTTCAACAAACGTTCATGACCAGCGTAGTCCCATTCACAACAAACGACTCTTGTAATTAGTGATGCACTGATCATGATTTCTTTATGGCTGATTCTGATCTTTTTTGTCTTTGTTTAAGCAAAAACAGCACTGTGTTTCTGAAGTTTCCATCAGAGATACATTCATATAAACCCCCACCCTCAATTCAGTATGTATATTTTTCATCCAATATTTCGTTCACTGTGAGTTGTGTTGTCCCAAATCCCCAAACCGAGCCATAATTGTCCCAAAAATGATACTAAAGCAAAATTTTGATATAAAGCATTGAAAACTGTCCGTAGAAGTTGAGTCCCCTCAAGTTACAGCAGCCGCGAGGACAATGAATGTGCATGCAGCTGGTCTAAACTTTTGATTTTTACGCGTGTATGGATTCAAAGTGTTCACGCGTATAACTAGACGCGGTTGGCGTGAATTTGACGTGCTATTCGCGTCTGGTGTAAACGCAGCATTAAAGGAGCGATTGATTGGTCCTGTACCACGAATGTGATTTCTGATGCCATTTATACGCCAAAAATGTTTTTGCGTGCTTATGCTAAGCACCGAAAACCCATTGGGTAGGTTTAGGGGGGTGGGGAGTGCATGCGCATTACACGCCATAAAATGCGTATCATATGTTCAAGAAAACTGCATGTCATATATAGATGCAAAAACTATTTTTGGGTATAAATGGCACGAGAAATAACATGATGTCGGGTTACACTTGAAACAAATCATCTACATAATTATCAATTGTCCTATTTAATAATCAACAATTTACTTGTAATAATAATTTTGGCATAATTAGCGTTAGGCTATAGTCTGAAAGGTGTGATTTAGCCTATGCACTGTTACAACAGTGACATTTCACAATGAGCGTCCCGAATCTCATCTGGTCACTCTACCATGAGCCCATTGCAGTATTTTCTGCTCTCCTCTCCTCATTGAGTGTCCCGTCTGGCCTGCTAACGTCCTGTTTACAGATTTTGTAATATTTCCACACAATTTACATTTTGGGAAATGATTGCATTGCCGTTTGTGTACCAGTCCAGAACAGAGATTGGCCAAATTAAAACGAAACAAAACAGTGCATCTCTTCTTAATGACTTATTCAAAGGCATGTTTGTTAACAATTAACAATTGAATCTTTCTAGTACCAAATGGTAATGTCCAGCTTACAAATTCACAGCTATTTTGGGCTGGTCATGAGGCACGAGCTCAGGTGCAAACCCTCGGCACCCCAGCAGAGTCACTGCGACGCTTCATTTATATTAATGATCCGTCCTGCTGACACGGACGCCCTTAAGACTGGCCGTAATCTCTCGACAGTGCCTTCAGTTTTGCCTGAATACCAAATCAAATGGAGATTTAATCCTCATTAAGCTGACGGTCATAATGGTTTCTCTTGTGTCCTTCACAAGACTCTGAATGTCAAACCTGCGAGGGGCGCCTGAGATCCGAAGCTGCCTTTCGTGATTTGAGAGAGTGAAACTGGCCTGAGTACCTTGGGAAATGTGTGAATCAGTGCTCTATAGCTTTTTAATAATAAGAATGTGACGTTTTGTGTGTTGTTATTTAACATAAACATACTGTGACGTGCTAGAAATGCTTCCTTTGTTTGAAACGATAGACATCAGGTGAGAACAGAAGCTTTTTCCTGTTTCATGTTGATCTCGAAACTCTTAAAACAGGAAATGCACAACATATAATCTGATTAAACGCTTCCTGAAATTAAGTGTATAATGTAATAGAAACGTTTTATGTAGATTTGTCATTTTTCTGTAGAAAATGTGACTGGTACTTGCCTTTTTGCATTTATTTATTTACATTTTTTTATGCATTTGGCTGACGCTTTTATCCAAAGTGACTTGCATTGCATTTCAAGATGCACATTTACATTATCAGTTCTTGCTTTCCCTGGGAATTGAACGCATGACCTTGGTGTTGCAAGCGTTAGATCTACAGGAAAGCCAGATTTAGCAGATGCTTTTAGCCAGAGTGATTTACAAAAGAGCATAATTAACCACAAGCTATTTATCATAAGAGCCAACAAAATTTCCAGAGCAAAATGCCAAGTTTAAAGTATAAGCTAAAATAGTGCAGAAGTGAAGATTTCTGTGGTTATCTTGGTGGTTGTTCATTGGCCGCTTGCCAAAATATCTTTTTAAAATAATTATGACTGTCATATCTCTTTTTTTCCCATAAATCATTACTATTGGTAACCCTTTACGTCTATCGGAAGTGTTTGCAAATATTTAACCAATGAAAACTATTAAAAGGAGTTTGTGGCTGAACCTCTTAACTCCATTGGATCCTCAAACTGTCAGTCAAAATCTCATAACCGCACCCTTCCTCCATCGTGAAAGAATTGCCGCACATATTTCTCTGCTTGTTTGCAATGCAAGGGTAAATAAAGAACTGGCTGTTTGAACAAGGACAGCATTTTTACTCAAGAAGCATTAGGCATATATATATATATATATGTGTAAATATATACATGCATACAGTGTCATCGAGTCATAGCTAATACTGCTGTTAAACAGCCAAAGCACTTCATCTTTTTTTAATGAGATTTTGACCAAATGACAGAATGAGCTCCTATATACCTTCAGTAAACTTTATTACCTGTAAGTTGATGAAAACGTAATACAATGCACTTACTGCCTCAGATGTGGCCCTTCTCTAATGACGGACAAAACATGTCTGACATTTGAACTCCATATGAGCTTGGTCAAATGTTAATAATATAATAACACATGCAAGTGTCTGATTATTTATAAAGCTACAATATCAGCTTTGACACCATTTTTTTTTTAAAGTAGCCATCCGACAGCAACAAAATCTTGGACTAAATGAGGATCGAGAGCCAGATTTTAACTAGAAACTTAAGATGGGACGTTTCTGTAAGACAGCTCGGGGTCATGAGTTGTTTGATTTATAAGCACACGGCATGCCTTTTCTTGAGTCTGTCATTGCGCAGCCGGCTCAGTCTGTGCTGTGGTGTCAGCTGAGGTTAATGGTGTGGACTTTCCTCCAGTTTGGGCTTGTGTGAACAGAACGGTAACCCAGAGCCGGGATGTCAGAGGAGTGAATAATGTGTTTCTCGACAGACGAGCTGGACAAGGGGTCGGTTTCACAAAGATAGACTTAGACAACGGCTTCAATACAGACTTCAGATAGACATCTAAATCAGAACATTGCACAAAGCACTTAAGACACAGACTAGCTTAAGTAGGACTACACTGCAATACATTCTGGGTAAAATAAGACACTTTTCAAAACATGGCAGATCGACGAGTAACCGCATTCAACCGCTCAGGGCAGTTTACACTCAAAAATTGCTGGGTTGCTGGATCAAATATGGACAAACCCAAATGTTGGGTTAAATGCAATTAAAACATTTACAGTTGAAAGTGAAAGTTGATGTTAAAATTTGAAATTACATTTTTAACCCAACATTTGGGTTTGTCCATATTTTACCCAAATTTGGGTTCAAACAACCCAGAATTGCTTAGAGTGTACCCCAGCGGAAAATATGTGTTTGTTGGAGGAGTGTAACATTTACAAGGACATTTTACTTGGGAAATTTATTAGAGAATGTAGTAACAAGAAGAAATGTTTAATTTGGAAAAAGATCGTTACGTCAGTTAACAGCGTTAATCCGACCAATGAGCGGAGCGTTAAAGATGTACAGAAAAGATACAAAAACATGGTACAAGATGCCAAAAAAGAAATATTTAAGAGAAAATATCCATAAACGGTAGGAGGACCCCAAGAGAAACCACTGAAATGGTGATGGATATATATGGAAAGGGCTTTTCTTTTGGCTGTTTGTAATGTAACTGATTGTTATTGCTGGTTCCCAAGGTATAGAGTCTTAGGTGGTAGGTAAGGTGTCTCAATTTGGTCCAAATTTGGTCCGTCTTTATTTTTGTGAAACAGTCTAACTTGCATTACAATTTTAGACTTAGTCTAACACTATAGACCGGTCTAAAATCGCTCTGTGAAACCGAGGCCCCAGGCTACGGTCAGATTGCAGGCAAATCAGATCTGTTCAGGCAGACTGTCCGCACTATTAATTGCAAGTGATCAGATAAGATTTGTGTGTCCAAACATAACCAACCTGGGTGGGGTGCTTTGGTAATGACGGAGGAAAACCCATACCCAAAACTTGCATGTGACGGATGCTGGAAAAATGGAGGATAATGGATAGTTACCAGTTCATCTGACCAGTGGCAGTCATATGGGAAGAGTGTTTGACACTTTATTTTTGTAAATTCTGTTTGGTGAGCAATAGCAATATATGTTCTGCATGAAAAATTAATTCAACAAAACATTCCTCTGCCACCAGTGATCGTGCCCTGACTGGTTAATCTGTGCAGAAAGGAGAGACGTGTTGCTGCAATGCACTTTCAATCCTCTTTGTTAAATATATTGTCATTGCTTAGCTTGAGGCTTTTGCTGAGATGCTTGACAGAGAAAGAACTGAAGAACAGATTCGCTTTCATTGTTTTCTCCTTGAGAATGACCTAAACCTCATCATTTTCTTTTGGTTGTGAAAAGTAGAGTTCAAACTACTATGATCCAGGCTAAAATCAGCTCTGTTTTACCTTCACTAAACCCTCCGGTTAAGGGGTCAGTGTTTGTTCGTTTGACTGAGGGACGAGAAGGTTACTTGATTGTCATGTTAATGAGGGTTTGTTTCGACTGAAGGAATCCCGCTGTCCCGGGTGGCGCATATTCTCCGCTCAGAGCTGTTTTTAGGGGCTCCTGGACATGTTCTGTGGGCTGAACTAAATATATGTCACTTACAGAGGTGGACGGTAGGGAACACCGCCGGCTGCGAGGAGAGGTGCAAAAGAGGAGCTTTATCTAAAAAAAAAAAAAAAAGGTTCTTGTTTACACCAACGTCTAAAACGTTTTTGAGCTTGTCCACTTTCAGAGCTTGTCGAAGACGCATTCGACCGGATTGCATTGCATTTGTAATGTAAACGCTCATGTGAAACATCGATATGTCTTTCTCTTTCCTTGGTGCTTTTAACTTTTCAATGCGGCGGACTCGAAGAGCGGCGCGCCGTCCTGTGACTCCGTGTTGCTTCAAGCGCATCATTCAGCGCTGTGTTCAGCACTGTTTTGGAGTCTTTCACAATCATGTCATAATACTTTTGCGCAATGAAAGCTTATTAATAGCCTTTCTTGTTCTGTCCTATCTATTATATGTTGCTGCCTCACTAAACAGCTGTGCTTTACATTTAAAACAGCTGTGCATCTTATTTTTACGTTGTTATTTTACAACAATACAAAGTGCAATGCGTAACGTTTTACCAAATTTAGTGCTACACTTCTTGTCTCTTATTTGTTCCCCACTAAGGAATGTTTTTTTTCACTAAATGTTCAGATTTTATACAATTATTGTGCACTTGTGATTTTTCTAGGCTAAGTTGTGCCGAGTTATCCACTAATCTAGTTTTCAATAGTATTTTTGTCATAGGTTATGTTCATATATATATTTTATTTGTTGTTTTTCTTTATAATGAAGTTGTCTGTATTAAGTAGATTTTAACACACAAAATAGTGATTATCAGATCAGTGAGGCCTCACCCTGCTCGCCACAACCCTGATTTAGGGTTTTATTTAGTTATAATTAAAAAAAAATGAAATATAATTTTTATCCGATTAATCGAAAAAATAATCGTCCGATTAATCGATTATCAAAATAATCGTTTGTTGCAGCCCACTCTCACCATTCCTGATTTCTAACACACACTCAGTCAGAGCAGAAACTAAAGCTGCTGCTCTCTGTGTGTTTTACCGTCATCTCCGGTCGTGTTCGTAAATTGCGTGAGCTTATTTCAGCCGTTAGATTGAAAGATATGAAAAAGCTCCCATACACTCAAAACCAATGCTGGGTTGTTTGAACCCTAAATTTGGGTAAAATATGGACAAACCCAAATGTTGGGTTAAAAATGTAATATCAAATTTTAACCCAACTTTTTTAACCCGTACATTGCATTTTTAACCTAACATTTGGCTTTGTCCATATTTGACCCAAATTTGGATTGAAACAACCCAGCATTTTTTAAAGTGTAGTGCTTCCCCTGGAAGAAATTAAATAATTTAAGAAAATTGTATTATTAAAACATGGGAATTGTGTCTCTTTCGTCAATCTGATCGACCAAAAACACATCTTAAAACCAGGCGTGAACAAGTCCTTTGGCTCCATGAAGAACCTTTAACATCCATGAAATCCGTGCACTGCACAAAACGTTCTTTGTAGTGGACTTTAGATTTTAAAAAGCACACACACACACACAAAAAACACGTTTTATGTGAATGCCCCCAGATGTTTTTTTTTTTTCACCTTTATTTTTGGCACCAAGTCTGTATCCTTCCCTGAATTAATCTTCCCTGTTTCCAAATTCCATGCTTTCTAAACATATTTATTTATTTAATTCGTCATAATGGTAAGTACGTTCTGTTCTATTAAGTTGTCCTGTTCTGGCATGCTGCGTTGTGATTGGTGATTGCACACTGGCAGAAAAATCATGCTTTCTGCAGTTTAGAAATCATGCATGCTCTCACATCGTGATTTTAATACGAATTACGATTAATTGCACAGCCCTAATAAATGGGTCTCGCTCTCAACTTTTAGTTAAACCAGAGTTTTAAAACAACATAGGATAGATAACGGATAAATGTTGTAGTTGCATTAAAAATAGTGCACAGAGGAATGAGAAGGGTGGGGTGCGCTGAACGCTTTACTTTGGGTGTGACTCTCTCTTTGATGATTGGTATGAGTGCGATTCTGCACTGAATAATCGAGTTTTGTGTGGCCTTTAAACACATCACTGACACATTGACACAGAGGGTTGATTGTTGTTCTCGCCGTCTGTCTTTAGTCTGTGTAGATTATTGCATCGCCTCGGGCAGAGGTTTAATTTCTCTTTAATTGAAAACACCCTCAGGTCACTTAAAGATGTGCACATCCTCGTTCGCTAATCGAATATTAAAGGATGAAGAGGCTTTTATTTGGAGGGAAATCTTTGTAAGTATTTGCAGCTGGTTCCCTTCCCTGAGGTGAAGGGTGTGCGACGCAGTTTGGCTTTTGTTTGGCTCTTATTACATAATTCAATTTCCCGGCTCTGTTATTAAATGAGTTTCATAAAGATGTCACATGGTGATGTCACAAGCTTGCTCAGTGTCTGTCAGGACGGGGGACTTGTGTTATCTTAAAATAAAATCTGCCTTCTGGCATACGAGGAAGTTCACCTGAATGCTGATAATTACTTTAATATTTTGAAAAGCCTTGTTTCCAATTTCTGTTATGTTGAAGCTTTTATTCTGTTTAAAGTGCTTCACTCACTTCAGACCAATACCTTTTAGTTCCTCTTCCTTCCTTTTGTCTTTTAATTCATTGTTAGTTCAAGCATTACTTGTGTTAAATTAAATGTAATGGCAAAACTTTGGTGCATGTTTTTTCACAAATCCTAATCTTTGGGAGAATTGACTCCTCGTCTCCTGGTACAAAAACACTTGATAGTCTTGGAAGTTAAGCCAATTAAAGTCGTATAACAGTTGTCTAGTGGTCTGTTCATCATTAGACTGAATTAGATTTAGTCGACACTTGTTTATCCCTCGGCTTAGCTGTTTTGCGTGCTCTATAAATGCTTCAGTGGTGGGAGACGGTAATGCAGTAGTTTTTGAAGAACCATCAGGGTGTCTAACTGATGAGGTTACGTCATGGAAACCCGCTCTGATGTGGACAGAGACTTCTCCCTAGTAACACCGATCTGACCCGCTAATCTGTCTAAGCCGGTGCTAAAAAGGAAATGAGAATGAGAAAGCACGAGAGAGTGACTTCGGCGTGCTGACAGGCGTGTCATCAGCTTTGTGGAGTGAGCGAGGAGTGCGTCGAGTCGAGAAGAGGAAGGGTTGAGGGGTTATGCCTTGAGAAAGACTTTAAATCACTTTAGATAGAAGGTAGAAAAATATGAAACATAAAAAGAAAAGAAAAATCTATTGTATGTATAGTATAGTAATTGTACTTTGTTAAAAAGGTAATGTTACTAACAGTTTTTGATTTTTTTTGTATTTCAAAATGTATTTTAATTTTAATATTATTTTCCAAAAATCAATTAAATAAATTGTGTTATGTATGTATGTATGTATATATATATATATATATATATATATATATATATAAAATTTTATTTAGTACATTTTTATATATATATTAGGGCTGTGCAAAAATTAATTGCGATTAATCGCATCCAAAATAAAAGTCTGTGTTTACATAATATATTTGTGTGTGCTGTATATAATTATTTTGTATAAATAAATAGCTATGCATGCATGTATATATTTAAGAATTATTTGCGCTTAAATTCTGTATATATATATATATATATATATATATAAATACAAAATCTATATTATATAAATATAAATATTTTATATATGAATAACACATTTTGTTAAACATATACATGCATGTGTGTGTATTTATATATACAAAATAATTATATACAGCACACACAAATATATTATGTGAACACAGACTTTTATTTTGGATGCTATTAATCGCAATTAATTTTTGCACAGCCCTAATATATATATATATATATATTGATTTGATTCAGTGAGGGTGGGGCCTTGATTTCGCGGCTTTATTTCCTGCTCACGACTGCGTATGTCTGGTCCCGAAAACGCAACGCAATATCGGGACACTCGCGGCTTCACTTCTGACCAATGAACGAGAGCGAAGGGCCGCCGTCCATCTTTTTTTACAGTCTATGATTTCATCCATTAGATCTGAAAAATTCCATACGTAGACCCTCTGCTTGAAGAAATCAGGATGAAAGTGGACAAAAGAGAAACGGGATTAAAACACGGGGATTGTCTCTCGTCTACTTTTGATCCGATCAACCAAAATCTTAATACCAGGTGTAAACAGGGCCTAAAACATAAGCAGACGCGCTGTAACCGTCTGTAGAGTAAGTGCTGTTAGAGACGAAAGCCTCCAGCGGCAGAAAAACTGGGTCATGTAGATTGAATCAAATTAGACCGTCTACCTTAATGTTTTTATTGCTCTGGACATTTTCTCTCACCACAGCGATCTGTATCTGCTCACACATTCGACGTGTCCCATGAAGTTCTCAGAGTTTGTCACGTATGTTCACACATATTGAGTGTGGGAGTGTTGACTGTCACAGGCTGACATCTAGACTTACGCTTCAGCCGTCTGTGTTTTTTACTTCTGCAAAGAGATATTCTGTTTCCAGTTTTAGCATTTCCCGATTCTCTTTCTTCCTCTTTTGTGGTATGGTCTGCTAGCAAATGGCCTCAAAATAATTTGTTGTTTTTTTTCTACATATTTTTCTTGTCTCTCTTATACAGTTCAGGTCCGGGAGTCTGTACTAACAAGTTGGTTCAGGTGTCAAAATCTTCAGAGTCGATGGTAACCACTGACCTAAACCAGCTAGTTCTAGTTATACGCCACTGTTTCTACACCCTGACAGGACGCCAATAACTCAAATTAAGAATAAATGTCCTTGGAAAATTGCATTGAGGCTCAATAGGAAGAAATACACTTCGGGGACTTTTATTTTGTCTTTTTAAGGTCAAACAAAACAAAAACACACAATTTTAATGTGACTTGAGAGTGTTAAGACGAGAGATATTTTAATAGTGTCTCTAATATGATTTGGGAGGTTTGATTTCAGTTTGTTTTGACCTCAGTCAATTTTTGAAAAACGTGAAAAAAACATGTCTTCTTGATTTATTTTTTAAGTACAATTTACTATTTAACATTTTGAAGTGAATTTACTGCAGTGGCTGTTTGATTAATATGGGTTAATATATTTATTTGTGCCATTTTAGAGTAAATGCATCAATATTGAATGTCATCGATACTGCCCGATGCATAAGAAAATCTGAAGGTTTGTGCTTTCGCCGACTGAAATTAGCATGCTAAAAGGGCAGAATAGGTGTTAAATAAACAGGGGCGTTTAGAGAGCTAAATATTCCTCTCTGCTCCTTGTAGACGGACTTCAGTCACTGTTCTCAGACCAGCGCGTCCCTCCACAGCCTTTCACCTGCACCGGCTTTGTGTTTCACAAAACGCATTGAAGTTTCCTTTGAAGTCGTGCCTGCAACTGTTTCTATTCCCTTTGGTCTGTGGCGTGTGTGTGTGTGTGTGCGCGGACCATTATCTCCAGCCAGTGTGTTTCAGCCACAGGCTCTGGATATTTCCCAGCAGTTGTGTTATTCAGATTCAGATTGGCATGAATGTTGGTTCAGAAGAACAGTTTTCTACCACTTTCTGGTTGTGGTTTTGCATCCGGCTGGGGAGTGTTAATTTGACAAGGTCTTTCTAGAAGTCACACACACATTGTGTTGACTAATCACTAAGCTGTGACTCCCAAACTATGTTACATCTTTGTCTGAGACAGCCAGGAATGGGAAGAGTTTACAAACTGGAGAAAAGTTTGAAATATTTAAGATTTTTTTGTGTTTTTGAAACATCAGTCTCTTATACTCACCAATAGTATCTTATACTATTTGATCAAAAATGAAATTGAAAAATTGTGCGTAATATTATTTTGAATTAAAAGAACTGTTTTATATATATATATATATATATATATATATATATATATATATATATATATATTAGGGATGGGGCCGATCCGATCCAGTATCGGTATCGGGACCGATACCAGCGTAATTCACGTATCGGATTTTTCCGATCCAACCTGCGGAGAAATCCGATATTTATGATCCATGTCTGCGCTTTAACTTTGGCTGCTGAAATGACTCCAAAAGGGATTCCCCGGGGCTGCTAGTCTGTTAGCTGGCTGCAAACTGTGGAATGGATATCCTGAACGGAGGTGCAGCTCAATCATAGACTGTAAAAAATAGGGCTCAATGAGACACACAGACGCCCGCTCAAGAAATCCATGCCGCAGTTTGCAGCCAGCTAGCAGGATAGCATTGAGCTACCAATATGTTCGCTGTGTGGAAATCCTATGGTGGAAATACTTCACACTGGAAACACCGCAGCAGAGCAAGACAGCAAAATGCAATGTTTGCAAAGCCGTATAAATTAAACTATTTGTCTGTGATGCATGTTTGCAATTCGCAGTCCAGAAGAGAAAGAGAGAGCTCTCTCACGCGGTGCCACAGCACGCACAACACGACAGCCCTGCTTAATGAGTGACGACAGAGAAAACATAGCCTGGTTACACTTTAGATCTGTGATATTAGTCTGATTTCCAAAGATTAAAGAATATATTGAGGTAAAAAAAAACATTAAACAATAGCCGCATTCTGTGTAGCCAACTTCCTTCCCATCGCGGCGGTGCACTGTCATTTCTCCATAAAACTCAAACTTTAAGACAGAATCAGCACGATCGGTAATTGTTGTAAAATGCCGTCTCTGCTGTTGCTAAATTGCGTGACGCTTTTAATAATAAAAAGAGCTAATAAAAGCAAAAAATTTGCGCAAGAGGGCGGCGCGCGCTCCGAAACAGACAAAATTATACTTTGGGCTTCATATGCGCGTCTAAACGATCAAATGTAGCCTGCACAAAAATGTCAAAACGAACGGCTTGGAGATTATCACTTAACTACGTTCATTTTAGACATAAACGGTTTATGGAAATAGTTGGGAGAAAATATGGTGCATCAGTAGACTATGAAATCCGCACTAGTTCTTAAAGGGGCAGCAGTATAAATGTGACGATTGCGACATTACTGCGAATCAAACAACAAAAGGCAAAGAGAAAATCACTCACAGCTCTTGAATGAATAACTTCAACTTTAATAAGCATAAATCTATCTATGATAAACTTTGCAGTGCTATTTTACTTTTGATTAGTTTATTATAATTCTTTTTAGACGATATACCTGAATAATGTTAGTAGACCTTCCTGAAATTAAAGCCTGTATAATGCGTATATCTTTGTTTAATTGTCTATCTATTGTTTAATATATCTATTATATATATATATATATATATATTGACATAGGCTACATACGTACGTATCATCCTTGCTTGTAGAGAGGTGTTTATTTCAGCATCATATAAAATCAACAATAATGATAAATAATGTTAAAGCAAACACAGGTCTGGTATCGGAAAAGTATCGGTATCGGCCGATATCCAAAGTCAGGTATCGGGATAGGATCGGAAGTGAAAAAATGTGAATCGGTGCATCCCTAATATATATATATATATATATATATATATATGTATACATATTTTTTTCCTTGAATATTTTTTCCCTAATTTATTCCTGAATTTCCTGAATTTCTCACGATCCTTTGGAAATGATTCTTAAATGCTGATTTTTGTTGCTTGGTCATTCATTATTATTGGTGCCTAGTTATTAATAATCTCCCATATTGTCAAAGTTATGTCTCTTGATATTTTTTTAAAATCTGGATTTCAGGATTCTTTGATGTATAAAGTTCAAACGAACAACATTTATTTAAAATAGAAATCTCTATATACGAATCTTTTTCCTGTCACTTCTGATCAATTTAATATGTCCTTGCTGAATAAACAGCACTGTATCACATTTTCCACAAAGATATTAAGCTCCAAAACTGTTTTTGACATCAACATCAATCAGAAATGTTTCTTGAGCATCAAATCATCATATTAGAATGATTTCTGATCATGTGACACTGAAGACTGAAGTAATGAATGATGCTGTAAAATTCATGCATTTTAAAATATAAGTCAAAAATCATTGTAAATTATAAAAGTACTTCACACTATTACTGTTTTTACTGTTTTATGAAATACATTCGGCCTTGTGAGCATAATAGACTTCTTTCAAAACACTAAAAAACATAATTATTCCACACTTTTGACCATTAGTAAATGCACACAATAAAAAGGCAAGGACGCCAGGTCAGTTTAAGGGTGTCGATTGAGCCGTATCACGTCACACTGTTACAATTTCACAGTCTACAAGGCCTCCTGGACCGCCTCTGCTATCTCCCCATCGTTTTTTCCCCTCCATGACCCACTTTGCTAATTATAGATCAAAAGTTTCCGCTTGTGAAAGTTTGGTGTGAGCTGTTGACAGGCCTTGCGTTGAATCCGGGTCTGTGTGTCACCTGAGGACGCTTGTGCTGCTTATTCTCGCTGTGTGGACTGTTTGACTGACTCACTTGTATACAAGATCAAATGATCTGAAGGACCTGCCTGAGTGCCATCGATGTTTGAGCTGTCTGCATCAGATGTTGTCATGAAATGTACTGGTTTGGTCTGTAATTGTCTACAGACTAGCAAATTGTGAGGCATTTTGCTCAACAAATTTAAATTGTGGTTGGTTGCTTTAAAGGAACATTGCATGCCAACTTTTTGGCACTTTAGATTATTCACCGTATCCCCCAGAGTTTGATAAGTCCATACGTACCCTTCTCACATCCGTGCGTGCCGTAACTCTGTCTGACGCGACCACTGCTAGCCTAGCTTAGCACAAATACTGGAGGTAAATGGCTCTGCTACTTCTGCTGAGTGATTTGATCGCAGCACCTGAGATCAACGATAGTCACGTTCGCTACTATAGCTAGCTAGTCACGTTGGTTTTGTCGAGGGAAGTGCTTTTCAGGTGTTGCGCTAATCACTTGAGCCAGACCGATATATATCGGCAGGCTGATATTATCGGCCGATATTAGGCATTTTCCAAACTATCGGTATCGGCAGTTATAATGGCCGATAAATGACTATTTCAAAAAGAAAATAAAAATGGACGCAACACGCTTGAACCATGTCATGAGTGTTGGATTTGTATCGTTTGTCCACCAGAGGGCACTCTACACCGTCCCTGTTGGCAACACTCGTTGAGTTGGTCACGAGACATACATTGCTTGAATAACAATTAAAAGCACATCCCCATCAGTTCCCTTAACTCAAATAAGCATGACAAAATTTGTGACTATCATGTCCAGTTTTGCTGCTGTTATATAAGCTGAGAGTGAAGCGGAATTAGCTAGTAATAGTCAAGTTACGTTGTTACAGTGCCGTTGACTGACTGTCCTTTTAACTTTTGACAATGTGACTGAAGTATTTCTATAATAGCGCGTGACCGTTCACATGACGTATCATCTCTCCTTGGCCTGTTATATTGAAAATGTATGTTTTACAATTTGCCATATGACGTAATCCATTGCTAAATTATGGCTCAGCATAGACTAGCTAACCATAAAGCTAGCTAATGCCACTATCATCAGTCTGTTCTGTTGTGACAATAAAAGAAACAAGTTTCTTTTTAAAATGCATTATCATATTATTTTAGATAAAACTCATAAATTACTACAAATAACTAATGTTAATTAGGGAAATTAAGGGAAATCTGTTAATGTTTTGTTGCGCCTAAATAAAAAAAAAAAAAAAAAAAAAATATCGGCCGATATATCGGAATATCGGATTTTAAAAACAAAAAATATTTGTATCGGTATCGGCCTTCAAAATCCTTTATCGGTCGGCTCTATTAATCACAGTTTGGAACACAATCTCTGTCTCGCGTACACGCTCGCTCTAGATTCTGGGAGAATTAAACTAATTTGTTGCATAACTACTCGAACACGAGTGGCTCAACAGGTAGATATATATATATATATATATATATATATATATATATATATATATAAAAACTCATCTTCCAGGCATTTGACTGACCAGGTTGACACTTTAGCGTGAGAAATTCTGTGAGTGTGTGAAACGCTCAGGTGTTAGTCACGTGACATTTTTACCTGTCCACATTACTCTTGGTAACCTCAAACAATGCCATTGAAAAGGGCAGAAAACAAGAACAAAATGACGGTAACAGAAAATATGAATTTATGTGATTCTTTAATAATAATTTTCATTTCTGGCTGAACTATTCCTTTAATAACGATTAAGGCTATCATAATCATGCAACGTAATAATGTAATTGTCTGAAGTGAGTCTGTTTGTGTCTCCGCAGACATGCAGATCTGGGAACAGCGTTGACCGGCGCTCTCTTGGAGAAACATGGAGTCTTGTGCCGAGTCTCAGGGTGATCCTGAGAGAGCTCAGGTGAGTGTGAATATGAATTATGTGAAATTTAATAAGCCATTAGAGCTCACACAAGCATGTATCGGCCTTCACAATGACAAGAAGAAAGCTACCGCTGCTGACGCCAAACACTTTCAAATCACCACACTTTCTCTCCCATTAGCGACTACAAAAGACAGAAATACACCTCAGCTGTCAGTGTTTGAGAGCGAGCCTGTGAATAATGAGGAGTACAAATGACTAATGCATGCTGGGATACTTCTTAGTGCCCCAAAATAATATATTTAATGTTTTTTTTTTTTGCATCATGTGAAAAATTTCATGATAACCGAGACATTTTTTCGTATTAATATATATGTATTATTAATTTATTATTATTTCAATTAAGAAAAGCATTTTATGGTAGAATTTGTTGCGCCGCCTTTAATGTATGCTAATTAATTTTCAAAGATTGTGTCAGTTTCAGTACGAAAAATACTGTTAAAGGAAAGAGAAACACTTTAGATAAAATATAAAATGCCTGACATGACATTGTTTGGCATTGCGATAATGAGTTAAAAATTTTAATTGTGATAAAAATAAAGTCACAAATGCATCGGTCCAGAAAAAAATGAAAAGCAAATGTTCACTATTTGTATTGCGTTTCTGGTTGTTTTGCTAGCGCGCAAACCACCAGTGAATCATTTCACACACAAGCCTCTGGTGTTACCCAGCATGCACCAGTGAGCCACATACACAGAAGTGGTTTCTGTCACTTTCATTAACCCAAATAAATGTGTTGAGGTGGAGTTGTGTAGGTGTTGTGTGTTTACTTTATTCATGAGGCATTAACACCGTTTACAGGAACGAGAGCTGTGAGGGGTTTGTTTATTTTTTGTTAATTTTATTAAAGTGTGGTTTATATTCATCCGGCTCTATTTGTTTCACACGTGACGGAAAATACGTAAAGGTTTAGTGTCCAGCTCTCTGAAGCGGCAGAGAAGGAAGTCGCTGTGTGCCTGACCATTTTGGCTTTTAGTTCCCTGTAAATGGGTTGTCATTGCACACCGTTCATTCATTCACAGAAACATCAGCATCGAGGTAGTATTAACTAATTCATTGCCGGTGTTCATTACAATTATGGGTGAATCTCACAAAAAATATTTATTAATAATCTGTTTTGTGCAAAGAAAAAAATATAAATGAAATGTGAATGAAATGACATGCATCATATTTCTACTGAAATAAGAAGATATTTGTTTCTGTCCAGATACATTTAAAAATAATTAAATGTAGCACAATTAATAATATCTTTTTTTTTAAATACCATAATTTACTTTTAATTTCATTTAATGTAATATTGCAGTAATTATACATTATTGCACATTATTAATGTCACGAAAAATATTTATTAATAATCTGTTTTGTACAAAGAGAAAAATATAAATGAAATGTGAATGAAATGACATGCATCATATTTCTACTGAAATAAGAAGATATTTGTTTCTGTCCAGATAGATTTAAAAATAATTAAATGTAGCATAATTCATAATATCTTTTTTTTTAAATACCATAATTTACTTTTAATTTCATTTAATATAATATTGCAGTAATTATACATTATTGCACATTATTAATGTCACGAAAAATATTTATTAATAATCTGTTTTGTACAAAGAAAAAAAATGTAAATGAAATGTGAATAAAATGACATGTATCAGATATATATGAAGATATTTGTTTCTGTCCAGAAACATTTAAAAATAATTAAATGTAGCATAATTCATAATATCATTTTTTTTATCACTTTTAATTTCATTTAATATAATATTTCAGTAATTATACATTATTGCACATTATGGTAATTAGAATTTGGAGAGTATTTAATAATAATATAATAATGGAACAATGCAAAAACACCAATTATTCTAGAAATAGGCTTCATTTTATTATTATTTTTATTTTTGTAGAGTATAATTTTAACAAAACAAAATAATTTCTTTTTATTTTGGGGGTGTTTTTGTGAGATTCACCCTTATTCTGAGAATGAATCTGAATTGAATCTTTTCCAGTGTTTTAGCACTTCTCAGTTTTATTGTCATTCCAGTCCTTGATTCTCTTCTTTGCTGTTAATGGGCACACAATGAAACAGCAGTTGATCAGCCATGATGCCTAAATTGGATTGAAAATGAGAATCGACTGGCGTTATTTACTCTGCTTTGAGTTATAAATCTCACACCCTTCCTCTCTGAATCATCTGAACGGACAGAGACACGATGAGCTGTAAAGTTTGGAGGGATGTAAAATTACAGCTACTTTATGACTTCTGCTGGAAAAATCAGTAAACCTTGACCCGAGAGCCAGACCTTATTTACAGGATCGTTTGTCATACTTTCGGTTTGAGCCCTATCCCAAGATGCACTGGAGCTTAGTCTTATTTTTTTGACTTCTTCCTATATTCACAACCTGGTCTCGACTGTATTGCTTCTTTACCTCAAAAATATTCAGGGTTTTATTTAATTAACATTTAAAAGTATGTGAAACACAATAGTCATCGTAGTTTCATCAGACTGACCCCGTGACCTCGTCTGATGTGTTTATATGCACGCACTGATAAGGAAACACAGGATGACGCTGGTGATAATTTTACATCAGATGGTGGAAGACAACGTCTCTCTGTTTGGCAGGAAACCTCTGCCACAAGTTTCCTGTCTTTGGTAGATGACACAAACTGTGAGCGTCTCGTATCTGAGAGCAGATGAGGCCATGAACGGGATGTTTCGACTAAACACAGATGCACCAGTGGTTTGCTCATCGTGACCTTCTTCGAATAGCCTCATGTTTATGGAAATGTGAAGTTTTTATTAGCATATTGTGAGTAATTACTTCTACTGAAGAACAGAGAACAACACTTCCGCTATTTATAGTTTGTCAATATCTTCATATTAGTTCACTAATGAGCCTCTTTTTACTGATTATTACATATACATAGTGAAGCCGTAGTCTTTAATGGCATTGTGAAGTGAGTTTTATATTCTGTATTTTCTGTAATGGCCTCATGAAGCGGTTTATACTGAATGAATGAATGAATGATGAATTATTAATAGTCAGATGGAAAATGGAAATGAGTCATGATGGGTTGGTGCAATTATCCAGATGTCAACTTAAGGGTGGTTTATAAATATAAGGAGCTTTCTGGTAAAGTTTGAATGCCGTGTCTAAGTAAACTTGTTAAAATAAGGTCAACTTGGTCAAGTTTTGGATCTCTTTTGTTGTTTTTTGAAAGAAGTCTCTTTTTCTCACCAAAGGTGCATTTATTTTATTAGAAAAAAATAAGTAAATACAGTAAAATTTTAAAATGTAATTTATTCCTGTGATCAGAGCTGTATTTTCAGCATCATCACTCCAGTCTTCAGAGTCACACGATCCTTCAGAAATCACTCTAATGTGATGATTTGATGTAATCATGTTCAAGAAACATTTCTGATTATTATCAATGTTGAAAAAACAGTTGCACTGCTTCATATCTTTGTGGAAACCTTGACACGTGATTTAATAGTAAGTTCAAAAGAACAGCATTTATCTGAAATGATAATCCTTTGTAACATTAAAAAATGCCTTTACTGTCACTTTGAATCAATTTAATGCATCCTTGCTGAATTTAAGTATTACCCACCTTACAGAAACTATTAGCCTAGTTAATAATGTTTTTTGCTTTTCTGAGTGCAAGTTTTATTTAGTTTGTTTGTAGTGTCCAGACAGTTTCATAAAGTAACTAATAATTAATTAGATCATAATCTAAATAAAACGCTTCCTAAAAAAATACTTTTTTTACTGCATGTCATGTAAACATCAGTGTGTGTGTTTGTGTGTTAAAGTGCAGTATATGGTGTCTGTTAATTGTGTCCAGTTCACTAACTGTCCAGTCATGAGAAACACTGAGCAAACAGACGATCATTTGATGATCAACAGGGAGGAGCAGCGTCTAAGATGGAGGAGTGTGTGGGAAAGAGTAGATCAGTACTGAACGAGCGGGAACACAGCGATTTGTGTTGTCCTGCACGCTTAGTGTGTGTTTGTATGATCTCTGTCTGCGCAGACGGCTCTGGCTTGCTGACGGTAGGATAGTAACTCTCATGATACATCCAGACGGATGATGGATCGCTGGGTGGTGTAGACGGCTCTGATATACGAGTGCTCTGTGTCTTGTAGGATCTTGAATGATCTTGTATGATTTTGTTGGGCTGTGGACGTGATTATTGTTTGTTTGTTTTCTGAACAGTTACTGAACTCTGATCATCTGTGGGCTCTGGTAACTTTAGATGCTGTTGTTTTACTATAGTAACAGCATTTGCATTGTGTGTGTGTGTTGTGAATCCTGGACACGAGACAGCTGTTGGGTAATCTGTGCGAGTGGTTTGTCTCCAGATGGTTGGCCAAAGCATGACCGTACTGTTCAGAAAGCAGGGCTCTGGGATTGTGTGTGTCCGTATCAGGACATCATCATATATGGAAAGTCCCGTCTCATGACCCAGTCTCACAGCCTGTGTGTTAATAATACAACAGAAAACTAGATTTGTACATTTTCTGAAGAAATTGTTTTTTGAAATGCCTATGAAAATTCTGATTTACCTTTCACTGTAATCTATCCTATAATTTGTTCCCCTATTTATCAAGTTATTTTATTCAATTTAATTCTCAAACGTGTAAAACATTTCTGAAATATATTTAACAAAACATTGAATTCTTAAATATATTCAAAAAACTGAATTATTACATCTTAATATTTATAATAATATTATATCTTTATAATTCTATTTAAAATATGTATATATTCTCATATATAAAACAATGACATTTCAGTTATCAAATATTCTAATATATATTCGAGAATTCAGACTATTTTATGCATTTGTTTTTTAGAAAGGATTTTTTTAACTTGTATATATATGAAGAGTTCAGATGCAAAAGCCTCTAAATGCCATTTGAAATTTTCTTCTTTAATGATGATTTTTATCAAACTTATATATTTAAGTTCAGTAATTTCACTTAAATAACAATTAATAGGTAATTATCATTGCCATTTAAGTGAAATTACTGAACTTAAATATACAAGTTTGATAAAAATCATCATTAAAGAAGAAAATTTCAAATGGGATTTAGAGGCTTTTGCATCTGAACTCTTCATATATATATTATATGTTATACAAATATATATTATATATTATATTCCACTGCTTGCGCGCAGAATATAATGTCTTGCATGCTCTCAGACACACGCTGCTCTTGTAAGAATAGGTCTATTTTCTCAGAGAAATCTGCACTTAAAACGTGTTCAGTGCAATCGCAAATCTCTCCTCTTCCCCAGATAACAATCTTAGGTTATTAGAACGTTTTCATAATGTTCCCAGTAAGTTATAAAAACGTTATTTCTGAATGTTCGAGGAATTTTTTTAGTCCAAGTTTTTTAGACGTTGAACTAACGTTATTTCTTGGCTATACGAACGTTTTTCAAAACGTTATAAGAACGTTCAGTTCTCCCGTTATATAAACATTGTATTAACGTTCTTGCTTGGCTATAAAAGTTTGGCTTCTAAAAGTTTTAGTCTTTACGAGATATTATTCATATTGCATTTGAGACTTTGTGTCATTTTTTTTATCTTAAGCATGTGAACACGGTGTCTAGGGTGCTCTTACTCAGGTCATTTCAAATGCAAAACAGAATTTGTATATTTTCCATCAGTATTTGTCCTGCTGGCTCCTGTTTGTTTGTATTTGCCAGTAAAACTACACCTTTCTTCCATTCCTCTTCCTTGGCATCTTCTGCGCTTGTCATCCACGTCAGCTGCGTGTGATGTTAAACGTCTGTCATTAGCAAGTGTTTGCCGACTCCTCTCCCACCAGCTGACAGACAGCATTAGCTGATCAGATGCATTTGCCTTGTCAGACTTCATTGACATTTTCACTCCCCTGAAGTAGATGGAAAGTGCTTTAGTGACATTACCACACTGCTGTATCCGCAATGTCCTCTCAAACAGAACAATTTAAAGGAGATTTGGAGCTGAATGGGCCCGCGGTCGATATTAATGCTGACTGGAGATCAGCGAGAACACGGCAGAGGTAATAGGATCCTTCCCCGGACCATAGGGATCCCAACCTGTTACCAGCCAATGAGAAGCGTTTAAAAGTATCCCGGTGATAGATTGATACTGTATACACCAACTTTACCTTCCTTTCTCCATCTTCTTTCTCTTTTAGCATTCTTGTTAACAAAACACTTATTTGCATAATGCATATGTAATAAGAACGTTTTTGACTGTGAAAGAGTGTAAACATTAAATAATGCTGTCAATGGCAGTGCATCCCTCAGTTTGTGTACACGATTACTGGATTAATACTTATCTAACGGTCAGGCAATGCATTTATAAGCAAGCAATGAATGAATAAAGATCAGCAGCTCATGAATATTAATTAAGTGAATTACAACATTACCATTTGCCAAGTTGTGTAACATGATTTGTTGAAAGGCATGTTTCAGCAAAAGTGAGTTCTAGTTATTATTGCACACCACTTACACACCCATTTAACCAAGCCTGGCCATATAAATATAATGTTACACACAGTTTGCTATGTTTTTCCTTGCACAACAACCTAAAAATGTAATCTCTTAAAATATAATAATTATTCAGAAAGAATAATATAGGTGGATCAACAGAAGCAGTGGAGAATATACAGAAAGATGGACTAAAAATGTTCTGGCAGCAAAAGTTAACGTTAAGAAACCGTTTAGGCCTAGAAGTAATGATAATGGGATAACAACACCAAACCAAATATGCGACTCAGACCAATTGGCTTTGATTGCGTGAAAGTCCCGTTAACAAGAAGTATAATCCTCTATATCTAGAATTCAATTTATGTCTGATTTTTTTTATGCAATTTTTGTCCAGTCGCAATCATTTTGCTTTTAAGATTTGAGT
This sequence comes from Pimephales promelas, assembly GCF_016745375.1. The sequence continues at coordinate 165,417 of NW_024121910.1, forward strand.
CCGGTTATAAGCTATTTTTGAATGCACGTCTCATGCTAACAGCCTAATTATCCATGACTTTCAGAAGACCGAAAATAATGTGCAATACATATATTAAAATGATCTAGTCAGTGGTTTGCCTGAATGACTGAAGAGAGTTTTGCACATTCCTAAAAGCTTTTATGAGTCATAGTGCTTTATTTCTCTTTAATTGTGCCCTCAGGACTGACTATACCGCCTCTGGATGAGCGACGACTCTTTCTAGGTGTTTCAGAAATCTTCCGCCTTGGCTGTCGATGCTTCTGTGGTTTTTTCTTGTTGTTTTGTGACTTGGTGTTAAGGTCATGACAGTGCTGATCCAGCAGGAATCACGTATCGGCTTGTCGACACGTGTGTTTGTGCACGCAAGCGGACGTCGAATGCTCTTGAGTGTTTCACATTAATCTCCCTGTGGATTTGCTGGAAAACACCCGAACACTGAGGGTTTAAAACATCAGCTGTCGTCTTTGTTTCGCCGGCCGCTTGACTCATCTGAATTCACTCCAGGAGATGCTTCAACAGTCATTTACGGGACTGTAAATCAAGGTGGTTTCACAAAATGTTGGCAGCTGGGGCAGGAAACATAGTTAAACTTTAAACAAGACCGCTGAGCCGAGTGTCGAAAGCACCTTTAGATTAATCAGTGTGAGAAATGAATTACAAAATAACATTCACTGAGCATGTGCTTAATAATAAGACAATGCATGTGTTTGTCATCTTTACATCAGTCTTGATTTTGTTTTTGGGCTCTGCTAGGATAGGTTTTCATGCTTTAATGTAAAATTGTTGCGGCTGCTCTCTGTCTCTCAGTCTGTCAGTAACGCTTTGTTTAATTCTCTATGAAGCCCCTCCTTCTGAAAAGCACACTGTGCTCTGATTGGTCGGCTGGATCAGTGTGATTGATCGGATCGATGTGCTGGATGCTATTTGGAAGGTCATTTGCACCTTGTTTGGGCCTTGCATGTTCATTGTGTATCTTGCCTAATTTGACCATATGTAAAGTCATTTAGCAGAATTATGTTGATTTTTCTCTCATATTTAGTGCCGAAGAGGGAATAAACAGACTCCATGTGGTGCTGGTGATGAGCCATTGCATTGATTCATTCGTCCAGACAGAATCGAGTGTCATTACCATAATTTTGCATCAGACCGGCACCACAGGAGAACTAAATATGTGTCCGGAGAAACCTTGAGAACGTCAGCATTGCATCAGCGTTTAGTTTGTTCTGCAATCTGAGAATGCACTGACTGACGACTTTGTGAGTCTATCATTCAAAAACAAATTGTGGTCGTTTTAATTTTTTTTTTTTTATGCTCACCAAGGCTGCATCTATTTATTTTAAAAAAATATGTAGTAAAAAGTAAACTTTAAATTTGTGAAATAATATTATTTTTTAAAAGGACAGGTTTCGATTCGAATACATTTTAAAGTGTAATTTATTCCTGTGATCAAAACTCTATTTTCAGCATCATTACTCCATCTTCAGTGACACATGATCCTTCGTAAATCACTCTGATATGATGATTTGCGGCTCAAACTAACATTATAGTTAGTTAACATCTTTACTGTCACTTGTAAACAGTTTAATGCATCCTAAAAGTATTAATTTCTGCAAAAACAATCAAATCTAACCGTAATGTATGACTGAGTCACAGCAAGGTTGTTTGTTTCGCTTCACTATGTACATTTTTAGGTGCAATGTGTAATCAACGTTTGACCACTAAATAAAAGTTCAGTGTTTTTTTTTTTTGTTTTGTTTTTTTTTAAATCAGTATAAACGCTCACATGAGAGGAAAACTCATTCACATGCTAATGAGCCGACATCACATGACCAGCTGAATAATACTTGTACTATCTTGCTAACCGTCTTATTATCGGACACTTTTGCTCACTGAATAAATTAAAAAGGGCTGGCTTTGAGTCGTGGCATTGATGGCCGAAACGCTTTAGCTTGATGCATGTGGCAAATCAGTAGAGCCCGACCGATAAAGGATTTTGAAGGCCGATACCGATAAAAAAATTTTTGGGGTTTTAAAATCCGATATTCCGATATATCGGCCGATTTTTTTTTTTTTTTTTTTTTTTTTTTTTTTTTTTTTTTTTAAATATTGTTGGATTTCACACACGTGTAAAAGAAAAGCTAACTTTTCTGCACAAGATACGTTTGATACTTTTTCTCTATGTCTAAATGTTCACTCCTCGCAAGTATAACTTACATTTTACAATGCAGGGACTGTAACTAGAGATATGCTAGCTATAAATACTGTAATCATTACTTTATTTAGGCAGAAAAAGTTCATTGTGGTTTCCAAGCTCATTAATGTTAACGTTAGCGGTCTTCCACTGATGATAGTGGTATTAGCTAGCTTTGTGGTTAGCTAGTCTATGATAAGCCATAATTTAGCAATAGATAACATCATACTGCAAATTGTAAAACATACATTTTCAATATAACAGGCCAAGGAGAGATAATTAAAGCGTGTTTCGTCCGTTTTTATTTTATTTTTTAAATATCCGTTTATCGGCCATTATAACTGCCGATACCGATATTTTGGAAAATGCCTAATATCGGCCGATAATATCGGTCTGGCTCTACAAATCAGTGCACCTTTTAATATTCAAATATAAATATTCACAAATTCTTAAAGAGAAATGTCCCATAGAAGATATCCTAATGGAAATAGTCATGGCTCAGATGATCACTGCAGTGAATGAAAACTTTTGGGGCCTTCGGAGTCATCAGGAAGTTGTTGCATGTGACAGTGAGTTTTGGGAGGGCGTCAGGAAGCAGAATAGACAAACATGGGCAGTAACATCAACACAGACGCTGGAAGCTTCTTGCAGGAGGAAGCGGAGCAGACATTGAGTTGTTTAAGGATTATCGAACAGATGCTTTCCCGGCTGTGCAATGAAAACATGCCGTTATTCATGATAGAAGCACGTTTTGATAAGAATGGCTTCGGTTGATCTCATTGGCTGAGCTGGAGAATGGGATGGTACTAGTAGTGCAGTATGTGTGCATTGTATATTATAGTTGCTGTTTACATTAAATAGCCTCCTGCAATTGCTTAAAATATGAAGTGGAGACACATTATACAATCAGTGTTGATTTAGTATTATTACATACTATTATAGTATAATATTTTGAATTGGTTTTTGGTTTTATATTTTAAGTTTAGTAATTATTTTGTGTTTTGAAATCTTAAGAAGTTTTAATTTTATTTTAATATTTCTGTTTATCTTAACATAACTCAAATAATATATTATCAAAAAATATTTTATCAAATAATTTATTTTAGGTGATCAAACTAGCTTTGGTTTTTGTCAACAATAACAACACTGCCCAGAATTCAAAGTGAAAGAGGCTTTTGGATTGACTGTGTTTTATACCCTTAATCCCAGTAATGCTGAAACCGCTTTGATACTGTCATAAGTGGTCAAACATCATAAATCCTTGAGCTTTTCAATCCGCTCTAACTGTTATTAAATTATATTTGTACAAAGCTAAAATATTTTAACAGATTAGGTAGGCTGGTTTATCGTTAATTCAGACAGACGGACATGATTAGACTGGTTAGTTGAATGCCAAATATGTTGTTTTTGATTATGAACATCAATCCTCACGATTTGAGGTGTCATATACGCTCATGATGAGGGCATTAACATAGCACAGCTCTGAAATGTTCATTAATCAAACGGTAACCTACATGACCTCAAATCAGCTTCATTTGCCAATTACTGTCACAAGTGTATTGTCGTACTGTGATTGACAGATGTGCCGACCAATTAGAATCCCAGAGCTATAATCTGTGCTAATCCACATTGTCCGGTGTGTGTGTATGTGTGTGTTCTGCTTAGTGTCTGTTCAGTTTGATTTTGTTGCCAGTGTTTTTCATTGTATTTGTCATTTTTAACTAACGCTGCTTTTCTTTTTCCCCCTGTTTGTCTTTTTTTGTCCTGTTATCCCATGCCGTCTTTCTGTCTGCTGCCAACGTGTCCCAACGCACAAAATCTCACCAACACCAAAACCAACACTGCCTGGCGGACCCTTGATGTGTGTGTGTGTGTGTGTGTGTGTGTGTGTGTGTGTGTGTTCAGCATCATGCAGAGAACAGAGAGAACCCTGTCACCGCAGGTAAGAAGCTGACATTCACCTCTCTGTGTGTGTGTGTGTGTGAAAGAGAGATGTACATGTTCACAAGAAGCTTGTGTTATTTCCCCTTACACATTTTTCACTGCGTCATTGTGTCATTCTAATGCAGATTTTGATGTGCATTTAATTTTCTCATCTGAAGACGTGCACAAACACAATCATTACTGATTTACCGCAATCTTGTCGCAGTGAGAAAATTAATAAGTATTACAGATAAGAGTTTCAGCACAATACCGTATAATAATTGTGCCTATTTTTATTCTGTGCATTGGCCACTAGAGGGAGCGCTGCACAACTAAATGTGCATCGCAGAGTCAGACAGACAGCAAAAAAAATGGCTTTTTGGTGTATCCAGCTAAAAGCTATTTAATTTGACATCAAAAGTATCACAGTGTTTAAATCCAATTAAGGGAAGATGCCTTAAGAATAGGGTCAAATCCTAGATTTCACAATACTTCATTCCCAATTAAGTATCAAACGTTTTTGTACTAGTTTTCTGAACTGCAAATGCAGCATTATTTAATTAAATATGCACTCATTTGCATACATTTCCAAAACAGAAATCTAAACATTGGAAGTCAGGTTTTATTTTGTTGATATTTTAGTGTTTTCTCTTTTTATCACTTCATAAATCTGAAAATATTGTCAACAGCCAGAAAAAAATAGAAATAAAATCAGGCAAATGAAACATGTACTGTCCCCTCACAATTATCCTAATCAGTGTTGGGTAAGTTACTCTAAAAAAGTAATTAATTACTAATTAGTAATTACCTCTTTAACAGTGTAATTTTTACTCTCTCTAAAAAGTATTTAATTACTTTTAATTACTAATTACTTTCAAAATCCCATATCAATCTCAACCAGCTGAATAATACAAGGATAGACATGTTTTAATTCTTTGAAATAAATACTATAAAATTGCATGAATTTTATATTTTTATTATAATTTGTATTATGCATGAATCCTTAAACAGACCAAGGTGGAGAAGGTTACATTATAAAAACATACTTTTTAGCATCAGACACTTTTCACACTTTTTTCATACATATTTTACAATAATTCATATGAATTTGTACGAGTGCGGTCGTAATATTTAGACACCTCATAAAATGCATACGAATCGCTGTGAGATCGGATTGATCTATACACAGTATTTACCTCAATTACATCAGAAGTAACTGTAATTAAATTAAGAGTAATCCCTTACTTTATATTTTCAAGGGAAAAGTAATTAAATTACAGTAACTAATTACTTAGTTATTAGTTACACCCAACACTGATCCTAATTTATAGACCAGCAAAACGAACTCAGTGAACTGCTAACATCGTCTCAAGTAGTCTTGCTCAGTGACTTTACCATCCACGTCGACACTCCCTGTTCTAATAGTATTTAATTGAATGTAGTTTTGGACTGCTTTTCTCTCTGTAATTACAAATATTGTGGTTTCTGTGTGTGCGATATGCGATATGCAACTGCAATCACTCATGTCTTGGACTTGGCAAATGTCTACGGTCCATTTAACTGATTATGTTTAATAAAAATAAAACTACAGACTTTAAAAATATAGTGTATTATACACAATTTTTTTGGTAACACTTTACAATAAGATTCATTAGTTAACTGCCTTAGTTTACATGAATAAAGAATGAACAAAACTTCTACAGCATTTATTAATCTTAGTTAATATTAATTTCAACATTTACTAATATATTATTAAAATCAAAGGTTGTATTTGTTAACATTAGTTAATGTACTGTGAACTAACATAAACAAGCAATATGTCTGTTTATCTTTTAGCAATTCACAAATGTTAGTAACAAATGTATTGATCATTGTTAGTTCATGTTAGTTAATACATTAACTAATGAACCTTATTGGAAAGTGTTACCAAAGTGTTGTAAAGTGTGCATCTTTTTTCTTTGTGTCTTTCTAAAATAAACATGTAATGAAAAGCCAAATAGCCCGAAATCTCAAAATTGACCAGTACATAAAAAACAAAAAAACCTTAAAACCAGATATTTCCAGATCAATCCTAAAAATGTGTGTGTGGAGTGAAAAACAGCCACTGATTCAGCGTTCAGTTGTTTTATAAATGCATCTTCTGTCCCTGTTATTCTTCCATAGCTGCCTTAATGCCCGGTGATGATGCGGCGCTTCTGACCCCGGGAAGGATGAGTCAGCGTGGGAAGGAGGCGGGGCTTCACACGCCCAGTAAAGACCTGCTCACAAGCCCCTCCCTCAGCCCGTGCGTCAGCTACACCCACGGTAAGAGGACACACACCACCACAGCTGCGGACACATGGATTTCCCACACAAGTCTCTATGGGCTCAAGGCTCTGTGGTCCGTTTGGCCGAATTTTTTTAAAGGTCGCATCTGCATGATAGTGGAAATCTGATCCCAGACCAGTTCAGTGTACAGGTTACATCAGCTGTAAACAATCAATCACTTTATTGTCATTACACCATGAACACATGAAGTGTACAGGTGATGAAAGCTCCAAAGCATAATATGGATAACAAGTATAGGCACACGTGTACAGTAGCAAACAATGCAATATTACACTATACACACAGTCAGAGCACAAGGACATCTAGTTAAAGTAATCGTCACAGTACAAATATTCATTACAAAAAAGAAAACAACAGTAGATCATGCATAATGGGAACAGAAGCGAAGTCCATGTTGACTTTAACACTTTGTTGACTTTATCAGACCAGTGTTGCTTTTCACCACTAGAGGCTGCTGAAGTGTCATGATATATTCGTGCAGCCTTTTATTGTTTAGTTTCTAATTAACACAGTTCCTTAATTCATAAAAATCACAATTTTATTGGCAAGATATCACTCTTTGAGCAATTCCTTCATTGACAACAGTTTGAATGAGGAAAGCAATTTATTTGTCATAGGATCCTTTCAGTTGTTATGGGGATTAGTAATCCAACATTATTATATAAAATATTAATTGTTGAATAATAATAGCCATTAATAATTTAATATGTATTATTAAATAAGTTGTAAGTAGTATGTTGGATACCTTATATCTGTAATTTGAGTAAAAAAAAAAACAATACAAATTAAACAAAATATTTCTTAGTGCAAACAAGCATTTATATATATATTTCTTCAAATTAGTCTTTTAATAAGAATCGTATGAGAAGCACTCTTGCTCTTCTCTTCTAGGGATTTGTTAATGTTCTATTCCAAAATATTGTTTTATCTTGGATGCGATTAATCATTTGACAGCCCTATTTATTAGTATATAGTATAGTCTATTCATCCTTTTTAGGGTTTGAGAGATAATAAAGATATTGTTTGATAAGTGCGATCTCTGATTGTAGTCCTTGAAAACCAAAAGGTCAAAAGTTCAAGCTCACTGTGATGTTATGCGGAGTGTCATGTGTTCACCATAATCCCTATGTCATTTACAGCCACCTGTGACACACACACACTCCAGTCTCACATCTGTACACCGCAGTTATTAATATTTTCAGTGGATTTGCCTTTTATAATGATGATTTTAATCTGATTAAATGCACCGCGTTCCTGTTTGTGGAGCTTGTTGTGGTCCCTGATTCAAGCACTCATGTTTGGAGCGTCATATGTGTGGCGTAACAGTTGTTTGGCTTGATGCTGACACACACACACCATCACATCTGCACAAAACCTTTCAGTGCCTTCGCATCATGTCAGATCTCCATAGCAACAGCAACTGCACCTCGCCATTCTTTTGAAAGCCCTTTCAGCCTCTTCTTTATAGTCTCGGATGAATCACGGCAGTTCGGGTGTGTTCTGATGATATATAATAGAAAGTTTCTTTGTGAGTTCATCTTCCAGATGTGGGCCACGTTTCACTCAATTATTCAGTGCCGCCGTCACCAGCAACCCGACACGCGACGCACCTTTCTCCCGGAATAGCATCAGTACACCAACTGAGATGCGCACAAATCCTCTTTACTGTCCCTCTTGCTCTGTTTGAGACGAGAGCATGTGTGCTCGGCCTGGATTTATTGGATTACAGCCCATCAGTAAATGAGGTTAATATGCACACACAGCATGCAGCTCAGCCAATCAGAAGTGGCTTTTCCTAGATGTTCCGTCACTGTGGCCAATCAGACGCAGGGTAATTTGCATAGGAGAGGTCAGGTGTGAGCATGCTTTTCACATTTCGTCTACTGTCTGGGAATATTATGGCAGTCCTGTGGACCAATGAATGTGTGATCGTCAATGGAGAGGGTTGGACGTAAAACCTTTTGTATGAATGACTTTGTATATTAATCTTCCTGCACTCAAGGCAAGTACTCAACTAGTGCTCTAATGCTTAGAGTATGCTTAGTATAATTATTTAATGTTGTTTGTTTGTATAGGTATAGCCTTCTTTGCCTGCAATGGTACCTGGTGAGAACAGAATTCAAGTTTTAGTGTACATTAGTTAAGGTCAAAGTGGTTTTGTGATGGAGTATTTCGACTTGAAGATGACAGATGAGATTGGTTCCTTTGGTGGTTTGTTTAGTAGAATTAAATGTTGTCTGACTCATAACGCTTATTTGTTAGGCTTGTAATCCAGGCTCATAGCCGGATTGCATAAGGCTTCCAGTGGCTTCCAAGACTTTAGTGCATTGACCAGGCTGGTCGGAAAGCATCATATTTGTTGCTTTTTCTTATTTTTATCACTCATTTGGAGTCGTATATTTGAGCTTCTTTGTCTAGGTTCAACCAGCTTCATGAGGTGCATCCTGGGATGCTTTTTAAACAAAACTGAAGTTCAGAAATGCATGGCTGTAAATTTACAATTTACAATTTATATCTTATATTTTTTTAGGGATGCACAATACATCTAGCCTGACTTCGTCACACTCATATTACAGAAAGAATATGAGTCTGAAACTCCTCCATTGGGCTTTGATTATGAGGCGTGTCGTAACCGAACCAGGACAAAAAAAAAAAACCTCTGCACTCAATTGGATAGTCGGTAGACCAATCAGAGCAACACATAAGTCAACTCCTTTGCATAGCGAAGTTTTCAAATACAGAACGTAGCCTAACTTTATTTATTTTAGAAGTTAAATAACGAGTGTTGCTTCTTTTACTTACTTCTCCATGAGTGCCACCAAAGGATAAACCACAACGACCACAGGCTTTTCATTACGTCCCATCTTCTTAACGACCGTCAGAGCCAGCTGATAAGTTACACTTTTCCCGAATCATGTAAGAAGGACGCCAAAAATATCTTTCCGATCGACAAATGCCTTGATTGCAGTTCTCTGTTTGTCTATTAAAATGAATGCGCTCTTTTTTTTTTACAAAAGACACGACAGCGGACTCTATACATCTCAATTCTCCAGCTGCAGTCATCTTTGACAAGCGCACTTTGATGACGTGAGGATTACGTTACTGAAGACCACCTGTCAATCATCGTATAAAGCCCGCCCTGGCAATTTGATTGGCCCGATGATTTCTGAACCGATCATAATTACTCCTCAATGGATCGAGTCCAGACCGAACTTCCCGTCCAAAAAATGTTGTGGGTGGAGTTCAGGCTGGCATCCAGGCTACAATACATCTGCTCTAGTGGTTTTCAATTCATGAGTCAATATTGCATATATCAGCTGATATTAGATAATTGTGCTTGCTTTTTCCCTCTATTTATACATTTAGATTACTTTGCTGTCATCTAATGATCGCGTAAACTACAGTCAACCAACAGTTACAGCCTCAAGCACAGTTATCAATTCATCTTTGTGAATAGTACAGTGGTCTGAATCATTAACCGCTCGGCTGCTGACACTAATACGCTAGTTCAGTTTAACCTGCTGAGTTACTCATTTAGTTGAGTGGGAAAGAGTTCGAAACGTAACTGTTTTTCTTGCGGAGATCAGTTTCACATGAGAAATTCCCACACCTGCTCACGTTACTACAAAAACTCTCTCACACACACACACACACTGTTGCAGGGAAGGAAGCACAGATAGCACACTAGAGCCCGACCGATAAAGGATTTTGAAGGCCGATACGATACAAATATTTTTGGTTTTTAAAATCCGATATATCGGCCGATACTTTTTATTATTATTAAATATTGTTGGATTTCACACACGTGTAAAAGAAAAGCTAACTTTTCTGCACAAGAAACGTTTAATAGTTTTTCTCTATGTCTAAATGTTCACTCCTCGCAAGTATAACTTACATTTTACAATGCAAGGACTGTAACTAGAGATATGCTAGTTATAAATTCAGTAATAATTACTTTATTTAGGCAGAAAAAGTTAATTGTGGTTTCCAAGCTCATTAATGTTAACGTTAGCGGTCTTCCACTGATAATAGTGGCATTAGCTAGCTTTGTGGTTAGCTAGTCTATGATGAGCCATAATTTAGCAATAGATAACATCATACTGCAAATTGTAAAACATACATTTTCAATATAACAGGCCAAGGAGAGATGATTAAAGCGTGTTTCGTCTGTTTTTATTTTTTTAAATATTCGTTTAACTGCCGATACCGATATAATGGAAAATGCCTAATATCGGCCGGCCGATATATCAGTCTGGCTCTATGGCACACTACTGAGAAAATGAATTGAGCTCCATGAATATAGCACAAAATAAGATACAAAGGGTTTAAGAATTAAAGGAACAGACTGCACTTGAGTACAAATCAGGTGGCTTTTTATGGAAAAGATTAACATGGTGTTGACCTCGGGTGTTTTTCCACATAGTTTACTATATGTGTGTGTGTGTGTGTGTGGGTCAGATGGTCTGACATCCCCCTCCACGGTGGATAAACAGATCCTCGTCCCCAGAGGAATGTCCCCAGATCTGTGACTGCCGTCATCAGCTTACAGCTCAGAGCTAAAGTGGGCATGTTTTCACCGATCTGCGGCTATAGGAACATCACCTGCCATGTTTGATTGTGCTCGGTAGATTTACGGATTACCAGCAGAGATACCTCCTGAAATTAGCCGTTGACTCACCTGCCATATCACTTCATTCAGAGACACAATCAGCCCATAAAGACTCTCCTGATGTGGCTAGAGTAGTAAACCATTCAACAGCCAAATTCCTGAATCCGATGGATGGGTGGATCTGTAGATACATTGATAGACAGATTGATAGATAGATCTGTAGATACTAGGGGTGTAACGATACACAAAACGGACTGTTCGGTTTTGACGTCTCGGTTCAGTTCGGTTTAGAACGCTAAAATTGCTTCTTCTTTTTTTAAACAGTGGTTTAATGAATAATTGTCTTTGTCTTTAAATTAATTCAATTGCAATTAAACGTTTCACAAGGTTTAAAAAAAATTGCTAATGCTGTAAACTATATAGGTAGCAGCACATTACTATAACATTAAAGGTTGTAGCCTAGACTTTTAACCTAAATTCAGATGCTATTCATTTTTTAGATATATTAATGAACACATTGAATGAAAACATGTAAACTGAAAATTACTCTAATTTGTTATTGAAATATATTTTAAACATACATTAAATAATCAAGATATCATTAACAGGTTAAGTGAAATATAATATATAGGCTAACATAGTGCATTTATTTAGTGCAAGAGTTCATTTATAAGTTGTGGACACTGAATCACTTGCCTGTTGAGCTAAATATAATGCTAGTGACAAGCTATGCTGTTTTATTGACGTCTTTCCGCTGCTGAAACACTGATTACAAGAGTTATGATGCCTTTCAGTAAGTATACTGTATCGTTCAACATACCTTCAGGTGTCCATTCTGTAACGGAGGAAGAGTTGATCGCGTTTACTCGCGTGCCGCGCTGCCGCTTGACATGAGGAGCTACTACTACAGCGATCTGTCACGCCACATCAAAGAGCGCCAAAACGCCATTTATTGTTTGAATTTCGTGATCAAATAGACAGAATTTGAAAGATTACACCTGGCTTATTATCCAAAGTAACAAAACACGGAGCTTGTTATTTGATGTTAATGGTGGATAGGATACAAAACTGAATTTGTTGTGTACTATATACATAAGACATGAGGTCCATTGAGCCGGGCTGGGCGGGGCCGGGGTAGCAGGGGGCGGGGCGTGTTCGGTTCACAATAGACTGCCGAAGTTACGACGTCACTCTGTAGGCCAAAACGCGGAAGTGAGTTAGCATTTTAGCACTACGGTTCCCTCGCTCTAAAGCCTATGGGATTTTTGAATGGGTTTTTGCTAAATCGCCTGAAATAAGGTCTGTGGTGAACAAAGCCTCTAAATATTTTCACGTTTTGATATCTGACATAGAACACACGGTTATAACCAGCTTGTGGTTTTTTAAACTTTATTGTGTCTGATTGTGTTTTTTAAAATCTTTATATAGGCTTCAAAATGTATAAATTTTGGATTAACTTGTAAAGATTATCTTGCTAGACAAAACGTGTAAGGGTCACAACCGTTTGTTAAACACAGATCTTATTTTTTGCGATTTTCCAAAAGTCTATGGGGAAAATGCATTGCTTTTCGACCGAGGGAACTCATGCGCCGCTAGCTTCCGGGTTGTCCTACAAAGTGACGTCATCACTTCGGCACTCTATGAGAGTATCACGATTCGAATCGTGAGTTCTGTATTGCGTTTTTTCAATTCGGTTCGAATATCGTTACTCCCCTAGTAGATAAATTGACAAATAGATGATAGACAGATTGATACATGGATGGATGGATAGACCGATAGATAGATCACATAGACAGATAGACAGGTGGATAGATTTGTAGATACATGGATGGATTGATAGACAGACAGGTCGGTAAATAGACTGGTTGGTCAGTAGGGAGAGAGAAAGAGGTCTCAGGTTGTTAAATGCTCCTCAAATGAAGCAAAACTTCCGTTCAGCACAGGACAATGAGCAATAGGCTTTGAATTATACATCCACCAGAGCATCTTAATTAGTTATGTTAATCAGGGCATCATTCACAGCCATCCTGCTGTCTCATCCGTTTGGTGCTCTTGGTTCTTTTTGGTTGCCTAGCAACTTCAGAGTGACATCAGCAAGACACTGGGAGGAATGCTCTGATTGGTTAATATGCCCAGTGTGAATTATGATTGGAAAGAAAAAAAGATGAATCATGAAGCCTCTTGAACTGCTTCATTCTTTACTTTGATTCATCTGGAGCTCTTCTCCAGTTCACTGACCAAAAACAGGCTGAATTTACACAAGCTGTACCGAAACATTGAGTTTCTTGTTGGAAGAGATCAACTTCTAAACTCTCTTTGGATCCTAGTGTGACTAGCATCGTTTAGGACAGCCTGTTAGTGCTGTTTTGCATATTATCGTCATAGTTAGGGTCAGGGATTCAAACTAATTCCCTGTACTTAGGCATCTTTGACAGGCTGATGTAGATGTTATGCATATGTATATTTAATTAGTGGAGATTGCTCATGTAGAGCTTAGGTTAGTGATTTGAAAAGCACAGAGCTTTAAGTATTACATTTCACCATGTAATGTTTCTTATTGTCCGTTATTTGAAAGTCAATGATGCTTGATTGGAAAAGTTTGAAGTTGTAAGACTATGGTAAGTTTGGTTTGGCTCTGTAACATTGTTTTAGTACAGGATAAAACCTGAGTTTTACGAAAGGCTCGTGAAAGATGGATGTATATGCGGCTGTATCTTCGCTAGGGTTGGGTATCGTTTGAATTTGAACGATTCTGATTCCGATTCCTTGTTTCGATTCCGGTTCCTAACGATTCTCGATTCAGATTCTTTTAAGAGGCAGGGTCAAAAAAGTTTAGCTAACCTTGCTAACCAACGGCCTTTCTGAAGGAAATACTCCTTCTGTAAAAATACTCCTTTTGTCACAAATTTTGCATTTTGCCGAGATTTCGTTATTTTTAGAAAAGTGAAACCACACTTTGGATCGCCGACGTAAGGTACTCATGTTCGACTCGCGTGGTTATGCCAACACTTCCGGTAGACGCTTCTTCGTTGGTGTTGTTCAGCGGTTTCTTCTTCCGCTCGGCGGACTGTGAATATCGAAACTAGGAATCGAAATTTTAACTTTTGAACGATTCCGGGAAAAACGAAAAGTTAGTCTCGGTTCCAATCGATACTCGATTCTCGATACCCAACCCTAATCTTCGCCGTGTGAGATTTGACAGATCGGGTTAGATGTGTGTCTGCGTCCGGAGATGCCGATGGCTTGATTCTGTTTTCACCAGCACTGTCAGCAGAGACGGTTTGAGAAGGAGGCGTGAGTGTGTTTTAGATATTCAGCTACAGTGTCCTTCGTTACGCATTCTCTCTGAACGAGACGCAATACAGGATCTCTGGAAGAGAAAATCCAAACTGAGTCATAGTCACAAAAATATAGAAACATGCAATGGTTCAGTCATGAAGTCAATCTGCTGACAAAGGCTTATTAATATGTTTTAAGAACAAGTCATATTTCAAATTATATTTTGCATACATGTATGTGCTTTTGCATTTCACATTATTGTCATGAGATTGAGCTTAAGCACATTAAGCACAATTTTCATTTCCATAATTCGTACAAATCTCTTTCTTAATACTATAATGGGAAATATATTATTTAAATGGAAAAGTATTTATGAGACTTTTGTTGTCATCTAATTTATGCTGATTTAAATAAAATATCACGGTGAAAGAATGAATGAAAGAAAGAAAGAAAAAGAATGCAGGATAAGATCAGTGTTTTTCATTTCCTATGTGTGTGTGTGCGTGTGTGTGTGTGTGTGTGTGTGTGTGTGTGTGTGGAATGCAAAAAAAATGTTTTGTCCTTAAACAAAATATATCAAATAAAACACTATCCATCCCTGTATCCTTCCATCCATCCATCCCTTTTTCCACCATCCCTTTATCCATCATCCATCCCTTTATCCATCCATCCATCCCTTTATCCACCCATCCATCCCTTTTTCCACCATCCCTTTATCCCTGTATCCATCCATCCATCCATCCATCCCTTTATCCACCCATCCCTTTATCCATCCATCCATCCCTTTATCCATCCATCCATCCCTTTTTCCACCATCCCTTTATCCCTGTATCCATCCACCCATCCCTTTATCCACCCATCCCTTTATCCATCATCCATCCCTTTATCCATCCATCCATCCATCCCTTTATCCATCCATCCATCCCTTTTTCCACCATCCCTTTATCCCTGTATCCATCCATCCATCCCTTTATCCATCCATCCATCCCTTTTTCCACCATCCCTTTATCCCTGTATCCATCCATCCATCCCTTTATCCACCCATCCCTTTATCCATCATCCATCCCTTTATCCATCCATCCATCCATCCCCTTTATCCATCCATCCATCCCTTTATCCACCATCCCTTTATCCATCCATCCATCCCTTTATCCATCCATCCATCCCTTTATCCATCCATCCATCTCTTTATCCACCATTCCTTTAGCCTTCCATCCATCCATCCCTTTATCCATCCATCCATCTCTTTATCTACCATTCCTTTATCCTTCCATCCATCCATCCCTTTATCCATCCATCCATCCCTTTATCCATCCATCCATCTCTTTATCCACCATTCCTTTATCCTTCCATCCATCCATCCCTTTATCCATCCATCCATCCCTTTATCCATCCTTCCATCCATCCTTTTATCCATCCTTCCATCCATCCCTTTATCCCTGTATCCTTCCATCCATCCCTTTATCCATCCATCCATCCCTGTATCCATCCCTTTATCATCCATCCATCCATCCCTTTATCATCCATCCATCCATCCCTGTATCCATCCATCCATTCATCTATCCATCCCTTTATCCATCTATCCATCCATCCCTGTATCCATCCCTTTATCCCTGTATTCATCCATCCATCCCTCTATCCATCCATCCATCCATTCATGTATCCATCCCTTCATCCATCTATCCATCCATCACTGTATCCATCCATCCAATCCATCCATCCCTGTTTTTGTCAGATTCACCACATAAATCATGCAGTCAGATCAGAATGAAACGTACAGATCTAGTGACGTAACAGCTCTAAGCTTTTTTTTCTCCACTGATTGTCATTGCCGTCCAAGAATCTGAGACAGGGCTCTTTCTCTCTCTCACACACAGACGCTCTAGAGCGAGCGAGAGAGAGAGAGAGAAAGAGAGGGAGGGAGGGCGGGCTGCAGTGAGTAACACTGAGAGAGAGAGGCTGTGTGTTTTCAGAGTGCAGTTGGTCAGCTGTAGTACTAGCAGCAGTGGAGTATGTCTGAGCGTGTGTGTTTGTGGTGACTGCCTAATTACCACAGCAGCCCCTCAGCCTCGTCCTCCTCAGGGCGAGGCCGTCCAACGCCCGCCCTCATGATGAAGCAAG
Organism: Pimephales promelas; assembly: GCF_016745375.1. Next base: position 181,889 of record NW_024121910.1, read on the forward strand.
AAGGGATTCTGGGCCGCCGCCGGTTCTCCACCTGTGGAGGAACCATCTCAGGCCGCCCGCCCCATCCAGACGGACGCAAACTCATTCGCAACGCCTCGTTTGGGGGGTACAACGAGCTTTCTGTCTGCTTGCCAGGTGGGTCTCATCAACACCCTGGTGTGAATCAGGAAACTTTCACATGTTTTATTTCTCTGGCAGTGTAGTTTCGATCACATTCCTCTGGATTGGTTACAGTGTGAAGCATTGAGTGTAGCCGAAGTCTGTTAAGTTTTATAGTTTTGGCAACTTGCTGTCGACTGAATGTGTGCGTTTGACTCTTGACTGCCCTCCAAATTAAAGTGCATCTATTAACCGACAGCACGTTAGCATCTGTTACTCATTGCATCGCTATCCTTCAAGTGTGTGACGCACCATGTCTCTTTCAGCCTTCAATAACACCTCCTGCTAATGCACATTTTTCAGTCGTCAATTCTTTATATCGACATTGTTCCTTGTTTTAATTATTGAAGAATTTATCCTGACTATGGATTTATCCTAACTATAACTCAACAATATGCCAAACAAATATTTGATTGGTTTTGTTTGATATTTTGTTGAGTAAATTATTATTTACTCGTTTAAAGAATAATAAAATGGAGCCTAAATTGTAATAATTTTGTTACTTAATTGTACTTATTTAAGTCTCATGATTAAGTAATATACGTTTGACTCCAGTTTCAGTGAAGATCTTGTCCAGTCTGAATTAGACTCGCTGATAAATTTGAGACTTGCCTTTAATTATATTATTTTACTACTGCTTTCTGTCTTCATTGACTGAAGATTAATATCCAAGAACTAAATCATGTTTTTTTTCTTTATTATTAAGATAAGCCAAGCTCGTTCTGAATAAGAGCCAGTTCTCAGTTGCCAAGCGTAGGTCTCATAAAGCTCATTTGATGGTTGACATTAGGGTTGGAATAGCATAAATCAGGACAGTTTTTGTTCTTTGTCGTCTTCTCAAGGTCAGTAAATCGAGCTGTTCAGCCGAACGCAGATGTTTCTGCCCCAGCTTTTGAGTAGTTTCAGCTCTCATAGTGAGTTTGACTCATATCAATGTGGCCTCCGCTCATGATTATGGCTTTAAGAAGAGAGGGATGCATTAAATGCACAGGCTCTGGATGCTGGCTGATGCTAGTCTTCATTTAGCATGCTTCAGAGATGGTGTTTTTATTTTAATACTCGCATTTGTACGCTTACCCGGGATTTTCATGATTGATATCCTTTTTAGTGTTTTAATGGAGTCCATTGAGCAGAGATTAGCTAATGGACCCAGAGTGTATTGCATTTGCACAAATCTTGTCCGCGCGTGACGTTCACCTGTGTGAAAATAGCAGAGTTCGCTTAAAGGGTAATAGCTTTGATTTAATACTGAATCACTCAAATCCGGATTGGATTGATGGATCATAATAATGGAGTATTTTTCGTATGTAAATTCTTATTAATTTTCTCCATAAGCATAACTAAACTGGCCGGCTCAGAAATGATTCACATTTCTTTCAAAGTAAAGTGTGAATTACCTTCTCATCCCATAAGGAACAGTGGAATTTGATTGGGTTTTGGGGGTTTTATTGTGTTAATAAAATATGCACACAAAAAATATATAATTGATGTATTTGAATTTGCATGTAAAATTTCCATTTACTTTGATTGCACAGTTTAAGCTAACAAGCTAATAAAGCTAATGTGATTGTAAATTTATTTTTACAATCAAGGAAAGTTGTTTAAGAGGTGGAGCAAGTGATTATATGCTGATGAAACGTTACTTTTCATTTGTTTGATTCGATTCGAATGACATTTTAAAGGGATAGTTCACTTTGAAATTAATTTTTGATATGTTTTAGCTTACCTCAAGGGCATCCAAGATGTTTTCAATTTTGATTTTTAGGTCAAACCGTTCTTGTCTGTCAGTCATATAATGCAGGTCTATGGTCACCCCCCTTAAAGAGCATGCACAGAGAAGTCCAAATTAAACGATTTAATGACTCGTAAATGTAAGTACACATTGATGGCCTAAGACACGAAACGAGCGGTTTGTGTGAGAAAACGGTTTGACCTAAAAATATCAAAATTGAAACTACTGCGCAAACAAAGACACCTACATCTTGGATGCCCTTGAGGTAAGCTAAAACATACCAAAAATTAATTTCAAAGTGAACTATCCCTTTAATTTTCAATTTTAATGAAAGTGAAAGAAGCTGAAAGAAGCATATGTCATTTCTAAAAACGAGAGTGCTTGGTTTATCCTGAAAGGTTGTTGCTTTATTAAATCATTTTGAATAGTATTATTTACTTCCGGAACAAGTTAAGCTTTATTATCCCACAGACGAGACAAATGAATCTCGCTCCGAGGATCATCTGCACTTTACTGTATGAGGTGGCAGATTAGCACAGATGTGTGATTATTAATAGATGGCGTGCACAAAAACACAGGTGCGCTTCCCCTCCCGTCTTGACACCCGTGTGCTGACCGGATGACTCGCAATAACACCCGTTTGTCATTATGCTGTGTTGTTTTTGCGTTATACTATATTAAAATGATGTTTGGCTCGTTGCTCGTATTAAGTGTTATTTGGAGTAGTTTGTCTCTGTTTCTAGACGATGCTCTCTGCCCTTCAGACGGACTGAGCCTCCCGATCGGGGTGGAATTACACACTCCGCTGCTGGTTTGCCGTAGTCAAGGACGCTGCAGGAGTGTGAAAATATCAGACACGTCTCTGTCTCACAGCAGAGAAACACAAATACACAAGTAGACCATTAATGCACAATGCTTATTAGGGTCATTTTGTTTGTGGGCTTCGCTAGAAAAGGTTTTCAGGCCTGCATGTTCAAAAACACCTTATTTTTTTTGTTGGAGACATACATATATATACAGTGTTGGGGAAGCTACTCTGTAACTGTAGTTTGACAAGCTACAAGCTACTCGTAAGTTAAAGTAGTTAAACTACAGTCAAGCTACCCTTTTGGAAAAGTAGTTAGCTACACTACAAGTTACTATCAAAAAGTAGCGAGCTACATTGAAACTACTTTTGCTTTTTTTGAACAACGTATATTATAAATAACTGAATACGTGTCTGAGGAATGTTTTAAGTAAAATATTTAGTGTTTAAAATAATGCAATACAATTATGATTTCAAAGAGTAGGCCTATTGTTTTATTACACACAACACTCAAATATCTCAGACTGTTTGTCAAAAGTGAAATAGCCTACAACATTGCAAGAACAAAATATTCAACATAAATTGCATGTAGAACATTTTCTCAAAAATACCGATTGAACTTGGACATTAGTTGTTTCCCCATCCTCCAAATCTGCCGTCACGTCTTGCTCCATCGTGGATAATCACAATATGGGTGTGTCAACCCACTTCTGTACGTCAGTGAACTGTTAGCAAGACGCGTGATTAAACAACAGGTGGCGGTAATGGCAAAAAATGAGTTTGTAATCTAACAAGAAGAAGAATATCCTTGTATTGCGCTGATTCGCGCAGGCTCAAGAAACGCAATGTAGCTTTTGCTCGCGCTACACCGCTACTTGATGCAAAAAGTAGTTAGCTACTGGAAAAGCTACACTGTTTAAAAAGCAACTGAGCTACTGCCAAGCTACTGAAAATTGTAATTAAGTTAGTAGCGTCGCTACTTGTAGTTAACTACTCCCCAACACTGTATATATAAATGTAGAAACCATATTCGACCGCTACTTTGATGCATCCGCCATCTTGGAACGATCAACATTTCAGATCCTGTCATCACTCACAGTAAATATATCAATTAATTTTTCAAGATGCCACAACATTACACAGATTTTGGTTGTAAAAAACCGGCAAGATTTAAAGCGGCCAATAGAAACAGCCGCTAATGAGGCATCTATGCATGTGTATATGGTTGCAGTGCCTTAGTTCCTGTCTTTATGAAGCCCCTCCTTCCGAAAAGCATAATGTGCTCTGATTGGTCAGCTAGCCTATCTTGTGATTGGTCAAGCACTTTGAGCATGTTTTGGAAATGTCAGCTGAGTTTCAACACTACCAATAACTCAACCAGGCCCTGCACCATTATTTAGCACATGCCTTGGCGGGAATTATTTAAATGAGGAATATCATGAGGCTTTTCAGAAACACTGACACTGATATAAAGAATAAATGTAACATTGCAGGCCCTTTTCATGCTCAAACATCAACATTACGCACTAAAGATAGTTGAAGATGTTAAAAAACATGTCTTTTTAATGCATTTAAACAATGCTGGGGGTCATTTTGTGTGCATTACTCGAATAAAAGAGTTGTGTAGCCGCCAGCAGTGACTGTGTTTTGCTGTATTTTTGCCTGGACTCTCTGCATGTAACTGTAGGCACGCGTGTTGAATGTTTAATAAGCCTGCAGTGCTCTCTGACAAGAATCTATCAGTGGCAATATTTAGTTTTAAGTTTATGTTCTGTGTATTTCCAGTCCAAGCTAGCTCCCTCTCTCTCTCTGGCTCAGTTTTGGCTAATGATCAGAGCTGTCTTTGAGCTCCTGCTTTATGAGTGTATTATTACTCGCACAGCGTCATGGCTTATTAAACAAAGACACACACAGATGTCTCCTCTCCCTCCTCGTGGAGTGAGCTGTCATCTTCCCGTGTTCCTGAAGCTCAGTGGTAAATGTCTGTGTTATCGCAGACAATATTTACAGATGAACTCGACTCACTCTGGGAATGTTAAAATGCCTTCTGAGTTCCCAGTTTAATATGCAGAGAAAACTGTAAGACATAAAAGATTAATGTAAGATGTAAAGGCGTGTTAGGGATGATGTTCAAAGCCTTAGTGCGAATTTGAAAAGCATGAAAAAGCCCCTAAAAGGACATGATGCGGTATTCTGTTACATTACAGTACATCAGATTTCACTTTTCACACATGTAGATATTAAGAGAAGATGACTGATGTCGGAAGATTTTGTGCGGATTCGATTCTTTCAAATAGCTGATTCATTCATGAATGAAGCAAATGGCTCTCTTTATGAACGGGCCATTGAATCATTGGCTCACCCGATTGATTCGCTCAAAACGCGGATTCGTTCAGAAACGGACGCGTGTTACTCGGAGACGCACAAGCTGTCCTCTGGCTCGTTGGTTATATTTTCTTTGGCAAAATCAAGCAAGAATAGACAACATTGTCTAAAATAAAACACAATATTAACTGTTGCATGACATCAATATCCCATTTGCACTCATGCTTTTCAGGACATAAACAGTAGAGCCAGACCGATATTTTCCATAATATCGGTATCGGCAGTTATAATGGCCGATAAGTGAATATTTAAAAAATAAAATAAAAACAGATGAAACACGCTTTAATTATCTCTCCTTGGCCTGTTATATTGAAAATGTATGTTTTACAATTTGCAGTATGATGTTATCTATTGCTAAATTATGGCTCATCATAGACTAGCTAACCACAAAGCTAGCTAATGCCACTATCATCAGTGGAAGACCGCTAACGTTAACATTAATGAGCTTGGAAACCACAATGAACTTTTTCTGCCTAAATAAAGTAATGATTACTGTATTTATAACTAGCATATCTCTAGTTACAGTCCCTGCATTGTAAAATGTAAGTTATACTTGCGAGGAGTGAACATTTAGACATAGAGAAAAAGTATCAAACGTATCTTGTGCAGAAAAGTTAGCTTTTCTTTTACACGTGTGTGAAATCCAACAATATTTAATTAAAAAAAAATATCAGCCGATATATCGGATTTTAAAACCCCAAAATATTTGTATCGGTATCAGCCTTCAAAATCCTTTATCGGTCGGGCTCTAATAAACAGCACTGTGTGTGATATTGCTTAACTAGCCTATATCATATGATATAAATAAACAACTAAAACTCATATTGGGGCATTTTTTTTCCGATATGTTGAATTTTATGGGCATTTTAACGACGTTCTATAGTATATATACATACATCATAATATTGAGCTGTCAGTATTATTGTTTTTGTTATCAAAAAATATTACAATAATGATAAAGAATTTTTAGACAAAACATTTGAATGTTTTAGGAATATCATTATTGCTTTCATTTTTGTTCAATATTGATAATGCTATTTGTTAGGGTTTTTATGTGTCTGGAAGGAAAAAATAAAACATTATTATTCGGTTCTGCATGTCTGGAAAAAAAAATCTGTTTTGTTTAAAAACAATGTTGTTCACTCTCTTCCTTAGACTATTATTCTAAGTGCATTTTCATTTTGTAAATTTTATTTAAACTCATAGCACACTAATTTTAAGGCCATGCTTATTGTTGATATTTTTAAGGACAGACTTGAGGTCAGACATTAGATATCAGAGAGAGAGTGTGTGTGTGTGTGTGTGTGTGTCTGTCTAATATCATACATCACATGTCGTATTCTATACTTAATTTCTCAGCTGTCCCATCAGCATATTGAGCACAAGAGGAACTATTACATCTGATCTGAGAGCTGCTCGTCTTTAGACCTCCATTATTCACAATGTTACCTCTGCTCACTTAATCGATAGGATAGCAGTGAGAAGATTGACGATAGTGACGTCAGATTGCTCAGTAAATCTGAGCCTGTTGTTAAATGAGAAGCGAGGTTAATGCAGATTTATGCGGCAACAGAATAGGTAACTAATATGCTAACAGATGCTCTCATTAGGTTGAGGACGTGTGGGTTTTTCTGCGTATGATTAACATGTTTAAGAGCTCTTGAGATGAACACAATGCTTGCCCCAGCAATCGACAACGGAGACAATAGACCCGTTTAACCTGATCGATGGGTCGTCGTTTACGTCCATCGCGGTTCGGTTGGTCCAGAAATGTCAGGAGTGCATCTTTGATCTCGGCCTGTTCATTTAGATGCAAATGGTCCCGTTCTGTCAGTAAAATGCATTTATTAAAGCATCTTATGTGACTCTTATAGCATGAAAGAGGTGTCTGCTGTTGTGCCTTTGTGATTAAACTGGCCTGAAATATCTTAAAGATATCTTTTATCTTATTGACAATTTTCTCTCAGTGCATTTCACATTTAATTATAAAGAAATGTCAAGTGGACTGTAATTGTATTTTATTGCAAAACATACATTTTTGTTTTATTTACAACTTCAAAAACTTTTGTTTTTATTTTATAACTTATATTTTTTTGTGTCACACCTTAGGGTCCATTTCTCACAATTAACTATAGTAAGGATTAAGGTATGCAGAATAAGGCATAATAATAATTAATAGCTCTTAAAATGTTTGTCAGTGTGTCCTACCCAGTCTTACTGCGTCAATAGAAAATATGTCAGCATTGGACAGAAAACTGTTTATTATTAAGCTTTTCTGTAAGCTCTTTAATCATAACTTGAATTAACTTGCCAGCTTTTTTTTATTACACTCCCAGCCAACAAAGTCAAGACAATGAAGTTATTTAAATTGACAGTTGTGTTATTCATGCCTAAGAAACTAACTGGTCTTGACAGAGTGACATTGACAGATCGTCCTCGGCCTTATCTAATGAAACCGTTCTAGTTTTTTGCTTATGATGAAGTGTTATTCTTTTCTCAGGGCCTTAGATATGGGACACATCCACCAGTGTTATTATCTCTAACAAATTAAAATCATTTAAAAAAAAAACATTTTTGTTATATATATGATTTCTTTTGCTAAATAATATTTATGCATGTATACATTTACACATTAAACATGATGATTCCTGCTACACCTGTTATTTTCAGCCTGTTATTTTTGGTCCCCATATGGAAAACAGCTTATAAGTCCTACTAAATGCCGTACCATAAAAATGGAAAAAAAATGCAGTTTTAGTGGTACATTTAGGGTTATAAATATCATTATGTCTATGTAAAGACTCCATAAAACGTGTGTGTGCCCTCCAGCCGTTGTGAATCTCATGACTCACGGCATTCGGATGTGTTGATACAGCCGTCACTGAGATGTTTTCTCAGGGTCGTGGGACTGAAATAATCTCATATTCTGCTCTAATGGAAAGATGTAGCCTCTAAGTGCAGGTCTGGGATCAGATTTTAGACCTTAGTGAACTTTTAACATTAACCAATACAGGTTTTTCTATGAGAAATGTCTCTTAACCAAAGTATAAACTGCACTTGTTGTTTATTAGCAACACGTAACCTGCCTCAAGTTAATGATTAGACTTAAGGTCGTATCAAAAACAGTGAAATATCAGTGGTGTTGCTAGCATGAGAATCCTACATGTTTGTATATAGACATCATCTTATTGTAACATTATTATAATTGTAAATTACTATTATATAAAACTTTTTTTATTGTATAACATGACTTGTGATATATTTGGTGATACATTTTACACAGGTTAAGGAAAGAAAGGTATTTTCACAGTACAAAACACAGTATTTTATATTTGTATTTGATATGTATGTGCCCACTAATCTAAATGGTTCAATATCAGCCTAGCTAGTCGAGTTGAATTACGATGTCTTGTTTTTTGCAGGGTTTGAACGTGGCAAAGAAGAAATCCTGCCTCTGAAAGAAGACTCCTCACACTCCATATCCAAGAGCAAGGTAAACTCACACTCACACTTGTTTATTCTCCCTGCCCATGATCCTCTGAGGGCTGGAATCGGATCAATGTGGGTCGGCTGGTCCTCTAGCTATCTTGTTTATTAATTATACATAGTCAAGAGCGTCTCAGAGGTGACAGGACTGTCCATTCGTTAAAAATAACCCTTGAGAAGATGCTGTTAACAACCAACACTCGGTAATATGATCCAATTGCTTCAGGTTTTGGATGTCGTTAGACGTGCCGCCACATCCAGACAGACCATTAATACTTGCACTCGCAATCCCTAATGAACCCCAAGTCACAGATCCCGTCAAACACGAGCGCAGAAGAGCGTGAGAGTGCCGTGTGGATCTAGCTGATATCTTTCAAAGCCTTTCAGAGGCATATTTAACCACTGTTTGCGTGAAGATATTTCTCCTAATCGGCTTTGAAAGGCTTCAGTGTGAAATTAAAAGACAGATCTTTATCTGACACCTGGGTCCGAAATTATGTTTTGACCCACCTGGTGATCTGAGTAAATGTTCAGACTCGAAGTGCTTCTTACTATTCATGAAACTCTATTTTGCATTCTTTCTTTTAAAAAATCTATTTATATTTGAGCTGTTTTTACTTTGTATTTTTCCAAGAAACATTCATATTATATTAATTATATTATGTGTGTTTAGTACCATTGAGATACTGTTATAATATTGTGTTTATATTTTAAATATTTTTTAATATTTTTATGCGATCTTATTCTTAAATGGCAATTCACCTTATGAAATTTACTTGATGCTTCAAATAACGATTGTATCAATTTTATATTTACACCAGTAGGTGGCGACAAGCAACTGTTAAAAAATCTGAAGAAGTCTGACAAGCAACTGAAAAAATTAAAAAATCTTTGTCATTATTTAAGAGATTCATGAGTCATTGAATCATTAATTTTACAAAAAAAAAAAAAAAAAATGAATTGCATATTTTTAAAATAGATTGGAGCAATAAACATTTGTTCGAACCCCTAGTAAATTACATGTTATTTTCTTTAGCTGTCTATTCAGAATCGTGGGAGAATCGTGATCTTTATTTTAAACCAAAAAAAAAGTAATTTTTTATGTCCTTATAGTTTTTGTGTTTTAGTTTATTTATAGTTATTTTAATACTTCAATAAAAAAAAATTAAATTCAGCTAGTTGCCAAAGTAAAATTTTGCTCGGTTTTATTCCATGTAATGACTATTTTATTTCTAATAATGAATATTTTTTTATGCTTTTGGTTTTATGTGTGCATGTATAATGAATTATGACATTTATTGAGGCCAAGCTTGCTGTGCTAATTACTGAAGTCTGTGTCGGTTTCACAGTCGGAGACCAAGCTCTATAATGGCTCAGACAAGGACGTATCTGCGTCTGGAAACAAACTTACAAAGAAGGAGTCTCTCAAGGTAAAGCCACACTCATTAATGGCACCCAGAGTCTCATTGTGTTTCTCTTGCATTTAATAGCTGTTTATGCATTATGAGTGTTAAAGACCTATAATTATGACTGATGTTTGTTCAGGTGCAAAAGAAGAACTACAGGGAAGAGAAGAAACGGGCCACTAAAGAACTGCTCAGCACCATCACTGATCCGTCTGTCATCGTCATGGCCGACTGGCTCAAGGTGTGTCATTAAAATGTGTTTATTCCTATAGGCTGGAGGTTTCAACGGGAAAACATGAGTGTTTTCGGTACAGTTGCACAATTAATCGCTAAAAGATATTAGTCTCGATTCAAACGCCCACACGATAGTCATAAATCACAGCGATTCGGCTATATGTCCATCACAGTACAATCACAGCGAACCCAGAGATAGCAGTTAGCAGTTGTCATGTATTGGTCTTTTCAATCACACAGTATCATTCAAATTATCACAGAAGTACTGGGATAAAAGTTTATAAATAAACACTGATCATGATAAAATAGAGCAAATCACCATTTGAAAGTAACTTGATGCTTCAAATAAAGATTGTATCAATGACATCGGTGCACCAGTAGGTGGCGACAAGCAACTGTTAAAAATGTATTTATCATTAAATCATTCAGATTCGTTTAAAACGCTGAAGTCTTTACAAGTGAGTCATTGAATCAATCACTCGAACAGTTTTTTTTATTTTTTTTCTCAATTACACTGCAGCAATTAACATTTTCTCAGAACCACTAGTAAATCCATCCACACCAGACAGATGCATGTGCTGTGCTATTACGTCTTGGTGGTTGAACCCAACAAGACAAAAACATGATTAAAAAGTCAATTTTCATTTTGACGTCTCGTCCTCTGTCTTTACATCGCTGCAGGGGTAAACAGCTGATTTTAATAATCACAGTGACACTCACATTGATTAAAGCACTGTGATAGTATACAAAAAAAGACCTGCAGGGACAGGAGAAAGGGGAGTTAAATCGATCTTATGTTCGGATCAAGTAATCACACCACATCCTTAAAATGACCTCCAGTCTCACATGAGCCCGTTTTCTCTCTCTCAGATCCGTGGCACGTTGAAGAGCTGGACCAAGCTGTGGTGTGTGCTGAAGCCAGGCGTCCTGCTGATCTATAAGACCAATAAGAACGGCCAGTGGGTCGGTACTGTGCTGCTCAACGCCTGTGAGCTCATCGAGAGACCGTCGAAGAAGGACGGGTTCTGCTTCAAGCTCTTCCACCCCCTCGAGCAGTCCATCTGGGCCGTCAAGGTACATGAGAAAACTCGGAGTAACCTGAACCTTTTTGGATTTGCATTGTTTTGGATTATCATTTGAAACTTGAAATGTTTAGACATACTGTCATGATCACCTGTGAGAGTTCCCCTTGATTACCATCAGGGGGCTCCACCTCAGACTAGCAAAGACTACATTACCCATAACCCACTGCCCGGACCATCAGCCATGATTGTATTCAGCTCTTGCTTGTTCGTTTCTGCCTATAAAAACCTGGTTAATTGACCGTTTGCGAAGCCCCGCCCCCTTAGTTACTGTTGCTATGTTCGCCTCTCTCACACCATGTTCTCACGCAGTGAAAAATACATCGCGGAGCACAAAAGACACTGACCGGACCGGGCCAGACCGGGTTACTTTTGATTATGAAACAAAGTCTCACCTTTCAAACTTAGTCATTTTTTAAAGAAATTTAAGCAATAAATTTCCGTTTTGTGGCTCTTTAATGTGTCTGACAGATCGCTGTAGAGCCTCAGCTTCCTTTATAGCATCAAATAAACATGAATGAACATAAGGAATGTTGTTTTAACCGCAGAAAGACGTCAGTACACTCCGTTTTTCAAGTTCAAATCCTCCAACTCTTCTGACCGCTTTGTCGGACAAAAATGGCGGATTCGACGGATGGCGGATTATGATTGGTCAGATCACCTGTCAATCAAACTCCCTGCGAAGGGTCAATTCAGTCACTCTTCCCTCGGTCTTGTTAGTATGCAAGTACTGCATTTCTGAGTTCCTTTGTTATTTCTGTTCCCTGGTTTTGCCTTAGCCCTGGACATTGTCTTTGTTTGGACTGCTCATCTGTGTTTCGACCTTTGCCTGGCCTTGTGTGTGTATGTCTGTGGATTAACCTATTAAACTGCGTTGGGATCCTCAACCCTTGCGTCTCGGAGCTGTTATGTTACACATACCTCTAATCTTTGAAGTGCCAAAAGAAGTCTTAAAGGCATAGTAAGACAAAAAATATATAATTATCTAAATCTAAATATAATGTAATACTTAAAAACTCACAACCGTTTATAAGATTGGGGTCTGGGGTCTCTTACTGCTCACCAAGGCTGCATTTATTTAAAAAAAAAAGTAAAAAAAAAGTGAAATATTTGTACAATTTAAAATAACTTTTCATGATGTGTCACATGATCCTTCAGAAATCATTCTAATATGCTGATTTGGTGCTCAAGAAACATTTCTGATTATTATCAGTGGTGCTGCTTCATATCTTTGTGGAAACCATGACACATTTTATTTTTTCAGGATTTTTAGATTAAAAAAAAGTAAACCTTTATAAATGTCTTTACTTTCTCCTTCGCTCAATTTAATATGTCCTTACTGAAGTATAAAAAAATCGTATTGTTAACTAAAACTATTGACTGGCAGTGTATAAAAGAAATATAAAGTATATAAAAAGAAAAAGCTATGAGAATATTTCTAATATTCTTTTATTAGTGTAAAAAGTGCCATTTGGAGAGTGTGATGAAGTGTTTATTGTGTTTACGTGCGTCTCAGGGCCCTAAAGGAGAAGCCGTGGGGTCCATCACACAGCCGTTACCCAGCAGCCACCTGATCTTCAGAGCGGCTTCAGAATCTGACGGTGAGACACGCACTCAACAGACTGACAAAATAAAGCGCTGTGTTGTTCTGCGGCTTCAATCTTGTGCGTGATGTGTGCAGGCCGATGTTGGATGGACGCTCTTGAACTGGCTCTGAAATGCTCGAGTTTGTTGAAGAGAACGATGATCCGAGAGGGCAAAGAAGAGACGCCGCAGACCGCTGAGCATTCGCACATCAACTTCTACAGTCTCCTGCGGGCGCACAACATGCAGGGCTTTCAGTAAGAACACATTAACACACTGAGCTGTCACGTTACAGGCTCCTTAGATTCATATTTTATTCAGCATTGATAAAAACTGACACTTCATGAACTTGCGTATTCATTTTTAATGACGGACGATCGGCTGCAGAGTGCCGTGACATTCACATAAAATCTTTAGTGAGAGTTCAGTCTTGGCTAATATAATAGAGAGATGGTTATTTCTATTTTATGACACATGATAACCAATAATACAAATCGTTTACATGCACATTCACAATCAAGCACATTCACTTTTTCAGTGGAAGTATTTTTCCCATTCATTTTTCCCATAGGGATTTGGAAATAGTCTTTATAAAAGCGTTATACACCATGAACTAAAACAGCCAGCTATGCACTCTAAAAAATGCTGGATTGTTTCAACCCAAATTTGGGTCAAATATGGAAAAACCCAAATGTTGGGTTAAAAATGCAATTAAAACATTTACAGTTGAAAGTGAAAGTTGAAGTTTGGTTCAATTTTGAAATTACATTTGGGTTTGTCCATATTTTACCCAAATTTGGGTTCAAACAACCCAGCCTTTTAATGGCTTTAACGAATAAAAGAACTACAAAAGAAAGCATTGCGATGACATTAAAAATATATATATATATATATATATTTAATTTATTATAAGCATAGCAAGATCGTCATGCTTTACAGCTAAAGAGCTCTTTTGGCGTATACCCTCTGTTTGGGGGAATTTTCTGTGCTGCATCATGGGTAATGTAGTTTTTCATCACAAATTCAGCTGGCAAACATGATTATTTAAAAAATAAGTTGAAATAATGCGGGCTGACGGCTTCAACAAAAGCCTATACAATCGATTAACAACCTCTTGGCTCACAGTAGGTTTATTACTTGTCGTCAAAAAGCATTTTCACGATTAACCCACAGTTTTAACAGCCAGCATTCAGCTTTTGGACTCTATACGCCTACATTGTTGCCTGATGCCATCACTCCTGTGTCCTGTGTTTGTGTACTAACTGAGAGTTTGCGTGATCCGCCAGGTTTAATGACAGTGACCAGTTTAAGGATCCAGACCTGTATTCTGATAAGTCGGACCGTGAGAATGAGCAGGAGCAAGAGGAGTGGGATAATGAGGTGATGGATAAAAGTGAAGAGAGCGACAGCGACACGTCGGAGCGACAGGAAGACTCGTACGTCGACTTGGATCCCAACGAGACGCTACGGGAGACGCCGTACATTGAGCAGAGCCACGAGGAGCTCGGAGAGGTGTGTGTGCCCGTTAAGTCCTGCTTTATACCATACCCCACTGTAAATGCTATGTAAATAATGACATTATCATAAATTAATTGTCATATTATAATTTGTTTGGCTCAAGCGAGTGCTATTCATTGGCAGATGCTAACACGTTATTCAGACGTCTATTTTTACAGCAGACAGCTGGGGAGATGAACAGAAAGTCTGTGGTGGATATGACACAATCTGTTCACTCAATCTGTGTGTGTGTGTGTTGTGTTTATCAGGCTGGCGAAGCGGCTCAGACTGAGACAGTATCAGAAGAGAATAAATCTCTGATCTGGACTCTACTGAAGCAGGTCCGGCCCGGCATGGACCTGTCCAAAGTCGTTCTGCCCACCTTCATCCTGGAGCCACGATCCTTCCTGGACAAACTGTCCGATTACTACTACCACGCTGACTTCCTGTCGGAGTAAGATAACACACACACACAGTGACGTTCAGAGTATTCAGATGGTCCTTTATATTCCCAAATAAATTGGAAACTAATAAAATAATTCAAATAAAGGTAAATGAAAATATATTAATGTTTGTTGAAAAACTAAAAGTGAAGTATATAGTTGAAGCACTACTAAAACTGAAATAAAAATAATTCAAAATATAAATAAATTAATAACAATTAATTAAAAAACACCAACAATTAACATATGAAAATAAATATATCAATTTGATGTATTGATAACTAGTAGTGGTTTATGAATAATAATAATAATAATAATAATAAAATGACACTGGTTACAAATCTAAAATTTAAAAATTGAGTTTTAAAAAACATTCGTTGTTCTCAAATTAAAGTGATTTAAAAAACATAAATTGTGTTTAAAAATAATGTGTTAAAAAATTGAAAGATTTTTATTTATTTATATTTAAATATTATATTTATATTTTTTAAAGTATTTTATATTACAATTATTTTAGCATTATTACGGATAAAGTGGGACAAGCATGGTAACTAAATAATAATCCAATTAATTAAATGACATTTATTCATATTAATAATAATCACAATAAATTGTTTATTATTATAATAATAAATAAATGTACTTTATTTTATTGGATTGATTGTCCACACATAGTCCTCGGTGTGAAGGCAAAATAAAATGTAAAAAATATACATGAAATCTGATTTTAGTTTGTTTTATTAAAGAAGCTTAATCATTATTGTCTGTGGTTTATGTCATCAGAGCGGCGGTGGAGGAGAACGCTTATAACCGTATGAAGAAGGTGGTCAAATGGTACATTTCTGGATTCTACAAGAAGCCAAAGGTGAAGACAGATTCACTAACAGCCATCAGGCGTCTCAGATCTGTCATTTGACTTCATATTTTCGTCATTGACAGGGTTTAAAGAAACCGTATAACCCCATTATCGGAGAAACATTTCGCTGTTTATGGATCCACACCAAGACAAACAGCAAAACCTTCTACATCGCAGAGCAGGTAAAGCAGTGACATCCACTTTAATTCCAGTTAGTATATCATTAAACTACACACCAAGATAATGCCTATGTTGTCCTCCAGGTATCCCATCATCCTCCAGTTTCAGCCTTTTATGTCAGTAACAGGAAGGATGGCTTTTGTCTGAGCGGCAGCATCCTGGCCAAGTCCAAGTTTTACGGTGAGACAGAAGGTACACTATTAAATCGCATGATTTTCTATAACACACACGTCTGATTGTGAGTGTGTTGGTGTTTTTTAGGAAACTCTCTGTCGGCCATCTTGGACGGTGAAGCCAGGTTGTCGTTTCTGAACAGAGGGGAGGACTATGTGATGAACATGCCCTACGCTCACTGCAAAGGTCTGTCTGCGCACATTCACATACGCTAACAAGATTAAGCATTTTATATATGTTTGTAACAATATTTTACATATATAATAATATACTTTTTTTCATATTTGATCTGTTAAGCTTTTGCTAGTATTTGTTAATGTTAAATTTTGTGTTACCAAACACTCTATGAGCTCTGGCTTAGCAAGCGCATGCATTACGGCTGTTTGTCCAGTAACGTGTGGGTCTGTGTGTCTCTCAGGGATCCTGTACGGTACTATGACTCTGGAGTTGGGCGGACAGGTCTCCATCACCTGTGAGAAGACGGGCTACAGCGCTCAGCTGGAGTTCAAACTCAAGGTCTGTGTGTGTGTATGTGTGTGTGTTTTTGAGCTTTTCTGACATTTAGAAGAACAGTGGAGCGCAGACAGAAAGGTCACAGACATCACATTCGTAAAACATCATACCAAATGCCACACTGATAGCGGCACAACATCCACAAATGGATGATGCTTTGTATGACCTGTTTCAATGGCATGACTGATGTTTCCCCGTCATCTCAGCCGTTCCTTGGCAGCAGTGATAGTGTCAATCAGATCAACGGGAAGATCAAACTTGGGAAGGAGGTGCTGGCGACACTCGAGGGGCACTGGGTGAGTAGTGTGTGTGCAAAAGTAACAAGAAAAGTCTGTCTGAAATGTCCCCATGTTAAAAAATAAATACGACCTCACGTTGTGTCAATCACTAAATTTTCGTTCGCATCCGTAACAAGCGTTTCAGAGCCAATACGAAAAAACGTATAGGAACATTTCGGACTCGGTTTGCAAGGGTCTTGAGGATTACCTATCCACAAGTTTCCGAGGGGCGCTCCTGTAAAAAATAAAGTGGGTGAAACTTCCGGTGAGGCGGCGGAAGTAGCATTCCAATGGGATTATGTGTGTTAGTTAGCGAAGCGGCTAGCTGTTTTTCGGAGAATTATTTGACTATTTAAAAACGCAAATCTTTACGAGAGATGTCGTTACGGAGCTCAGGGACAACATGTGCTTTTCGTGGTTGTATGTATAACCGGATTATATCTAATTCAGTGGCTTAAACATGATTCTTTTGAACATAAGCCGAAAACGAAATCAGAGTGATCCTGCCAACGACTGTAACGTTAGTTTCCATCACCTCCCAAAAGACGACGAATCTTCCTGTGTACATTAGTTTAGACTCTTAATATTCTATAAACTCTATCAGCATGTGTTTGGCTGTTCGCTACTGATGTCACACCTAAACTCAGGATCAAAGCCTGTGTTGACAGAATACCAAATGTATTAAAGTAGCACATTCATTTATAATTTTGAATAAACTCCAAAGCACAATGACTAAGTGTGTATTTTTTATTTTAATTGTTTGTCAGCTCGCACAACTGTCTGTCACCATGCCTTGATGAGTATTGATTATTAATAATGTTATTATAATACTCCCAGCCAACTACTGCGGAGGGTAAAGGTACTGTTATTTCACCCTTTTTAATTTCGTTGAGGTTGTGTTCCCACATCGTTAGCTAGTTTGGGTCGCGCTATAACTTGAATGACTGTCGACTGTTGAATGAACGAGTGTAAAGTATGTCAAGTCGCGCTTTATTTACTTCGAACCGGAAGACGCGCCCACTTTTGACGCAAGGCCTCATGGGGCGTAGGAAACTTGTGGATAAATCCCAAAATGTCAAAGTGAGCATCTCTGACCCGGAATAGTCAAAAGCATGTCTAGAGCATGTGGTCTAGCCACAACTAATGATTTTAGCAACATCTTTTGACCTGAAACTAAGGCTTCTTAGAGCTCTTTGAGATTCAGATTGTCATTTTGTGTGTTTTCTATAGGACAGTGAAGTCTTCATCAACGATAAGAAAACGGGAGAGATGGAGACGTTCTGGAACCCGACGCCGGAGCTGAGGCAGCACCGACTGATCCGAGGAACCGTTCCTCCTGAAGAACAGAGCGAGTTTGAGTCCGAGAGGTATCGATGTTCGTCACATGATGCGGGATCACTAAATTCATTCGTAAAATATATATATACAGTCACGTGAATCTGCAGCCAAAAACAAATCATCCACCCGCCACCAATAATTTAAGTATCCACAGCCGATGGTCAAATTATAATAAGTGTTGTTACGCGTGATGATAAATGGATGATGACTCAGCGACGGTTGATGCGCGCATCTCTAATGGTAACATTATACACTGATGAATGAGCGCTGCTTTTAAATGAACATTCTTTAAAACAAAATTTATTTGACAGAATTTCATTTTCTTAATGGCATAAACAGGCTTTAAACTGGAATGTCATTGTTTGTGTCACTGCAAACACCTTACAGCCATTGCATATTACATACCTAACCAGCATTTTATTAATCCTCATTGTAAAACGGTTAGTTCCAATCCTTGATTCTGATTGGTCAATAGCTGTGCTTTATTCATGATAAACCACGGCTGTGACCGCTTCACCCACCGGTTCTGTTCATCACTGCGCAACACTGCAGTTCCTATGTTGTTTTATTTGAGCTTTCATGGAGCGTTGTTGCTGTTCACGTTCAGGGACTATTTTTTTCTAGCGGAAGGAAGGCTTTTAGTGGGGGGATGGTAAAATAAAACTGATTTAATAGGGCCCTAAAATTGTAATTTTTGTTAAACTTTAAGCTTTAAATTTAATTTTACCATTAAAATGGAAACCAGAAAAATTACAACTAAAAAAATTGGAATCTGGGAAAAAATCAAACAGATTTCATAGGCCGCTACGTGATTGCTAATGCTCAGTGACGCGAGAAATCACGTAGTTTCACCATTATTATGAAAAGGAACACATGTCCAGAAGTCTTTCTCTGTCATCTTGAGGCTGTGGCAACATGTGACACGGGCCATAAATAACAAAGACCAGACGGAGGCGACCAATGAGAAGTTCATCCTGGAGGAGGTTCAGAGGAAGGCGGCACGCGAGCGCAAGGCCAAGTGTGAGGATTGGATGCCCGCGCTGTTCGAGCAAGACCCCGTCACCGGAGAGTGGCATTACCGTTACGCTGAGTAAGCGCAGATTTATATCTCATTCATCTTTCAAAGACTGATG
This sequence comes from Pimephales promelas, assembly GCF_016745375.1. Next base: position 201,174 of record NW_024121910.1, read on the forward strand.
CCTTCAATTGAATGCCACTGTGTGCGCTGATAAATCCAGACAAATATTCATTAAGCTCTATTATTAAATTATTAAAGTTTGATTTTTGATGATTCAATTATATTTTTTCTTTTATTTATTTAACTAAACCATCAAAATGGACTGCAGAAAATTTGAATGGAAAACAAGGAATTTGGGGAAAAATTTTACTTTTATAGGGCCCTTAAAATGTAATTTTTGTTCAACTTAAAAAAATTATTTTTGTTTCAACACAGGATTTAAAAAAAAAACATTACATTTCACAAAGCCCTATTGTTATTATTTTTTAAAGTTGTTAGCTTTTTGTGAATTTAATTGATTAGACATGATTTTTGATTACTAAAATTAAGTTTATTTAATTTAACCAAATTGAATCCATAAAAATTCTAAAGGAAAACACAGAAAAATGAAACTGATTCCATAGGGCCAAATATATATAATTTTTGATAGCTAAAATTGAATTGAGGCATTAAAACTGATTTTGAGAGCAGTTCAGCCAGCACTCACTGTTGGTTTTATAACACACGCTGCCCCCTGCTGGACAGGAAGTGCATTGTAGCGTGTCCCGTTTACTGTGAGGATGGTGTGTTTCTCTCCGTGTTCTAGCACTCGTCCGTGGGATCCGCTCAACGATCTGATTCAGTTCGAGAAAGACGGCTGTATTCAGACCAAAGTGCGCCACAGGACGCCTATGGTACGTTCAGCCAGTGTAGTTAGTCTCAGTACCCAGCAGGGCTCCCGGAGGGACAATTACCTGAGCCAGGTACGTCCTTCTGTCCCCACCTTTCCCTCATTTTACCCACAATCCCTCTCTCTGCTTCCATCTCATCATCGCCTGCCGTCGCCTGCGCTCTGTCCATTCTTCAACCTACCATTCACCGTTCTGCAGTGCAACCAATCATCTGCTGCCTGACCTGGTCACATGACCACCCTGCTTCCTTTTCAGCTTTTGTTTTTTCTTTGTGGTCTTTGGCGTCTGCAACTGACTCGCATGCATGCCTGTGTTATGGGATGCAGGGATGCATCTTGGACAAACTTGGGTCCAAAATTAATTGTATTTTGAATTTTGAGAATATGTATAAAATAGGAGTAAATGTGCCCATTAAAACACATTAAATGGAAAATATATATATATATATATATATATATATATATAATATACATACATATACACACACATATATTATATATATACATATACACACACATACATATATATATATATATATTTTTTTTTGATATTCCAAAATTTTAAATAGATAATAAATGTAATAATAATAGTTAGAAATTCATCTTTAAATAAATAATAAATGTTGTAATAAATTAAAAAGTATAAATGAAATATACATTTAAATAAATAATAACTGTAAGATTTGAAAAAAAATTACAATAACAATTCAATTAAATAGTAATGTAATAAAATAAAATAATTAAAATAATAATTAGAAGTTAAATTTGCATTTAAGTAAATAAATGTAAGATTTAAGTACATAATGTAATAATAAAAAGTAGAAATTAAATATTTGTCAAATTTAAATATATTTACATATAAATGTAATAACATGTATTAGACATTAAATGTGTTTTCAAATAAGTAAAATGTAATGAATGCAATAATAATTATAAATTACATTTTCATTGAAATGCATAATAAAATGTATTTAAATTGCATTTAAACAAGTAATAAATGTAATAATAAATGTTAAAAAAGTAAAAGTAAAAAAGTACATGGATGGAAACATTGCTAATGGCACAAATATGCAAAATTTAGCTTCATGGCCATTGTTAAATATTTATGGCTGGCAAAAAGTTCATTTTGGACCCTGTTTGCAGCCTTTCTGAAATCTGATAATCTGAATATATAATTCATACTGTCATAACCACAATATAAAGAATGAAATGTGTGAATGTTCGGCTCTCGTGTGCGTGTTCCTGTAGGTGACGGGACCGAAACGGAAACATAAGAGTGATAAACCTAAAAGTCCCGAAAGTGGCTGCTCGTCTCCAGAGCCGGACCATCAGGACTCGTCAGGCAGCGAGAGTAGGTCACACACACACACACACGTCCTCAAACATGCCAAGCACCTGATCATGGTCTTTCCTTCAGGGCACAAAAGCAAACACAACAGCCGCCTCCGGAAGAAAGGAACGGATCTGAGTGAAATCCAAAGTGCCATTGAGTCGATCAGAAAAACCCAGGAAGACATTAACAGGTGACGCCGCATCTCTAATAAACACTTCCTTCAGATGAACAACAACAATATTGACTTTTGTTATCATTACATCCAGGAGCGTCAACGCCCTGCGGAGTCGAGTGGCGGGTCAATCGACGACGGAAAGTTGGTTCCTCACTCACAGAGATTTCGCCATCGTCCTCTTCCTCATCTTCGTCCAGGTCCTCCTCAACTTCATCTTTAAGTAACGAGTCCAGGTCTCCTCAAACGGGAGACCCTTCATTCCTTTAGCTCCACCTCACCACACATTCGTTTTTTTTATCAATTCGTATTATCGGCTAACACCAGCCGTTGGTTGAAGTGCATTGTGGGATGTTTTAGAAATGACTGTTTACTTTTATTCTTCAAAAAGAGGAAATTCTCATCAGCCTCCAATGGTTTTAATTTATTTTATCACTGTTTTTACCCTCCATGAGCGTGGTGGAGGACGTCAGTCAATATACAGACTTAATGGGTGAAATCTAGGTTAATTTTCATGACAAATAAGCACATTTCACCTCAAATTCTCATGACTGAAGTGCAAAAAAAAAACGTTTTCGTTACTATAATCCACAAAAAAATATAGTATTTGTACGTGATGGTATTTATTGTACTGCCTTTAATTTGTACTGATTTAAATAAAATTTGCGAATGGATGCATTATAGCTATGAGAATTTGGAAATGTTATGAAAGTGAATATGTCTTAATGCATATTAGTCCTAAAACTCAGTTTTTTTATTTCTTTTGGGACTGAAATGTGACCTGAACACCCGAGTATAAATCGTAAAGGTTCTGATGTTACTGATATTTTATGAACATTTTATTAAATGAATGAAGGACGTTGTGAGTCGAGGTCAAATTTTGTATTATTTAAAACTGTACCGGGAACAATTTCATTCTGAATCTTCATTTTTAAAGGAGTAGTTCACTTTTGAAAAAACTTTTGCTGATAATTTACTCATCCAAGATGTCCATGTCATTCTTTCTTCAGTCGAAAAGAAATTAAGGTTTTTGATGAAATCATTCCAGGATTTTTCTCCATATAATGGACTTCAATGGGAACCAAACGATTCAAGGTCAGTGCAAACTGTTCAAAGGGCTTTAAACGATTCCAGACGATGAATAAGGGTCTTATCAAGCGCACATTTAATAAATAAATAGCAAAGTTTTATAAGCTCAAATGCACGTTTGTGACTCTCCTGTTTCAACTCATTCATCAAAATGAACGGATCTTTTTCCGAGTCATTTGGTTCATTCAACGAACGAAACGAACAAATTGACTCGAACAGGAGAGTCACACAGAACAGAGCAAGGTGAACATTTGAGCTTATAAAACGTAAATTTTGTTATTTTTTTATTAAATGAGTGATCGTTTCGCTTGATAAGACCCTTATTCCTCGTCTGGAATCGTTTAAAGCCCTTTGAAGCTTCACTGAAACACTTATTTGGACCTTGAACCGTTTGGTTCCCATTGAAGTCCATTATATGGGGAAAAATCCTGGGATGTTTTCATCAAAAACCTTAATTTCTTTATCTTGGACATGGGGGTGAGTAAATTATCAGCAAAAGTGTTTTTAAAAGTGAACTACTCCTTTAACAGCACAGTATGTGGATCCTTCATTTCATACGTTCGCGAGTCGTGTTTAAAGGTAATGATGTTTAATTTATTGGAAGGATACTTGAGGAGCGTGTACAGTATCTCAAGCTTCACATTTAATATTACTCGGAGGAAACAGTAGATCTAGGCGTAGTAAACCTGTAGCAGGGAATACTGTTGCGTACTTTTGTAGTTGCTTGACTCTTGTCTGCCAATGTTACATCAGACTAGATGTACGATTAACAAGCCAAATAGTCTGAGAGTAGATTAGTGTTAACGTCTCATCTGTACATAGTAAAGAACCCATTTCGTTTTGTACTTCTAATCTAGAGAAACGTGTGTTAGCCAGACGCCGTCACCCATAACCCCCGTCACGTGTCTTTGTTCGGTCACCTGATCACTTGCACAGCGTCCAATCAGATGTTTGAATGTGCTCACGTCAACAATAACTACTAAAAAAAAAAACCACGTGCCTTTACAAGCGGGTCCTGCAGCCGGAGTCTGAGGGATTACACCCGACTGTTTAATTCCCACCATCGTTTGTCTTTATTTCTCACTCTGGAGTGAATGTGCCATACTCGATCTCGGAGACGTTTCCGGCTCGGCGTCTCACTGTGAGTTTTAGATTTCGTCCCGGAGCTCAAAGCTGCCATAGATCTGCCATCGTCTGCCACCAAACCAGGGATCAAACTCTATGTCACATGCACTCTGTTCAGTGTTCATCTCCAGGTTGCACACTTCAGGCTTCTAGTTGAGGTCATTGTTCGTTTTGTTCTCTTTTTACTCCTGCTGATCCATGTTGTTGTTGTTGTTTTTGTTGTTGTTGATAATTTCCTGCAGCTGTCTCTCTGTACAGGTCATGCTTTATTTGTATTACAGAAATAACTTCCTGTAAGTTTATTGTCACCTGTGACATATCACCAAATAAATCGAAAAGACTGTACTATTGTTTCTCCGTCTTTTGCACGCTTTCAGTTTATTTCAATTTCCTTGTATTTTATTTTTGATGTGCTTCTGACTGGTATCGTTTAAAAAGAATATTAATTCTTGTGGGATTGCTAATATTTGGTTGTAGTTTTATAATTTATTACATTTATCAAAAACTAAAAATAATATGTGGCCTTTTTTAGGTAGTTTTAGGTGGGGTTTTTTTATTCAGTTTTTTATTTTGCTTTTTTGTAGTTAGTTTTAGTCATGAAAACATTTTTGATGTGTTATTCAGATTTCATTGAACTAAAATCCTTTCATTTAGCTTTCATTACTGATACCGTTTTGTGTAAATAATTTATTGGCAGTAACTGTGAATGTCAGATGTGTTCACTGTATCTGTGTGATGCTTTCAGCAATGCTTTGTATTTACTGTAATAGCCAGCAGAGGGCGCTTCAAAGTAGCTGGTCAACGTGTCAGGGTTTTGTTTTTTGTTTTTTAAATAATGGTAGGTTAGTATTTTAGGGATTTTGGTCGAGTTTATTGAAGTTAGATGATGTTGTTTTGGAGGGTTAGTGGGTTGAATGCATTCAGCCTGATGTACTAATTGGGTTTATCCACACTGGCGTTGAAGCCAAACAGCTGGAGCCGTCATTTAATCCACATGTGTGCTGATGCATGCTGGGATAACAGCTTCCAGAGCAGTGGGCCATCTTCCTACCCGTCGCTGAGATGTCATAACCCTGGTGAGTTCACATGATGATGTCATAACCCTGGTGAATCACATGATGGTGTCATCATAACCCTTGTGACTTGACATGGTGATGATATCATAACCCTGGTGACTTCACATTGTGATTATGTCATAACCCTGGTAGCTTGACATAGTGTTTATGTCATAACCCTGGTGACTTCACATGGTGATGATGTCATAACCCTGGTGAGTTCACATGATGATGTCATAACCCTGGTGAATCACATGATGGTGTCATAACCCTTGTGACTTGACATGGTGATGATGTCATAGCCCTGGTGACTTGACATGGTGATGATGTCATAACCCTGGTGACTTGACAGTGATGATGTCATAACCCTGGTGACTTGACATGGTGATGATGTCATAACCCTGGTGACTTGACAGTGATGATGTCATAACCCTGGTGACTTCACATGATGATGATGTCATAACCCTGGTGACTTCACATGATGATGATGATGTCATAACTCTGGTGACTTCACATCATGATGATGTCATAACCCTGATGACTTCACATGATGATGATGTCATAACCCTAGTGACTTCACATGATGATATTATGTCATTATTATGGTGACTTCACATGATGATGATGTCATAACCCTGGTGACTTCACATGATGATGATGTCATAACCCTGCTGACTTCACATGATGATGATGATGTCATAACTCATGTAACTTCATGTGCTTGACTTGGCAAACACCACTAATATATACTTTCATTAATGTTTCTTGAGTGAAACTATGATTCACAGGATAATTTTTGTACTTTCTCCGAACCATAAGAATAATTACTGGGTTAGAAATGTGAGTGTTGCTCATCGAATGGCCCTTGATGAACGAACACAAAGAGTGAATCATGCTGTTCATTCTGACTGTATTGTCCACACAAAGCCTGAAATGTGTGAAGTGGATTCCTGATTTAGAACTGAACACAGGGGGACTTTGAGAACGAAGTGTAAGTGAATGTGTGAACGCTGTGAAAAACACAGGTGACAGTCTCCGCTCAGACTGATCACGTTCACTCATATCCGTCGTCTCAGAGGGACCAAATCCATGATGGAGATCAAACAGAGCGCTCTCTTTCTCTTAATAAAAGTCATTTATTTGGGGTTTGGATGCTTTCTTGGTTATTTAGAGCGTCCCATCAGAAGATCAAATCCCATAATGCAGCGGTAGACACTAAATGTGCTCACTGGGAAGAGAGTTGAGCATTAATGCTGCAGAATAAGCGCTGGATCCACTTCTGTTTCAAGGAAAGAGAGTCAAGATGAAACTGCTAGGTGTGGCCTAAATGACAAGTGACTAAATCATTTAATTCTGAGCGGATGTAGCTTGCATGTCACAGGTTAGTGACTTAGTGTTAGTTTGTGCAAAATCAGTGTGTTTGCTTTAACAGGCTGACGTAAATGTGTGAAATAAGAGCGCTGGAGCAGTCGTGAGCGCCACGGAGTTGAATGAGCTTTCCTCAGACCTGAAAGTTAATCTTCACTCAATTATTAATAGCGAGGCGAGAGGTGGCACAGAAATGCAGCGGTTGGGTTGATCTCGGCTGTCACGCCGAACCCCGCGAGCCTGTCCTCTCTGAATCTTTTCCAGTCCAATAAATGGATTTCCTTCGCATCCATATTTGGAGCTCTCGACTCATTGTCTCCAGTGCCACCGTTGCTAAGATACCGTCTCCGACAGCATCTCGAGATGTTGAGGCTTTGGTCTAATCCCGCAGGACACGGAGACACGAAACAGATCAAAACAGCTGGTCCCGCGGATGCCTACACGTGCTGGGAGAGAGAGAGAGAGACATGCAGAAGTGTTATTATGTAATCACATCATCACACACATGCAGCCCTGCAACTTCTGTCATACGCTTTACAAAACAGATTTGACCAAAATACACCAGAATAGCAGTCTTTTTACATCACACATTTTATATGATAATCTTTGGGGGTTCCAAATCAAAATAGAAATCTTATACATACTGTATAAAAATGATGCTCTTTTATGTTATCACACTTGTTCCTGTTCACTGCGATTACTCTCTGGGACCGAGCGCGAGCAAAATCCAGTGAAAAGATGTTAACGAGTGCACTGAGAGGACGCAAAATGAAACTAATAAAAACGTCTCCATTAATTTGTGCATGTAGTCATTTAATGCAATACTTTAAAAGCCTTTTTCAAAATATTGGCTATTTTTTTATAATAATATATTCATTAAAATTAAAAACAAACATGAACTAACATTAACAATAAACAAAATCCCCACTATCTGACCCCCTGAACCCTGAAGGCCGCTGTGTAGGCTAATTCAAACCCAGACAAAGATCCATTGGGTGAAGTATTGAAATAATACTATAATGCATATAAAAAATGAAGAATCGAATCGAATTAATCGAATTGAATCGTTCTGAATTTGTCGTTCTTGAATCAAAACGAAAACCTATGAATCGTGAATCGAATCGATTCGCTGTCTACCCAAAGATTCACAGCCCTAATTTCAGCCCTACTTCAGTGTTAAGGTCCGAAATGTTCGCACATTAAAACATAAATATCACCGTATGTTGTGTGAATCACGTTCACACACTTTCGCCCGATCCAAAAAAAATTGGATCGGGTTCGATTTTCAGTGTTTTCCGTATCCGTGGCAAGCATTTTGATAGATGTTTTGACCATTCAGACCCACCGAATGACTAATATAAATTTTTGGGATTTGTTTTGGACTTAATAAAGACTGTTTTTGTTCTGTACTCGTTTCATCATGTGCTTCCCAACAGCCATTCGTGACAACCAAATTACATGTTAAACTAAATGAAGGCATTTTTCAAATATGAAGTCATTTGCGCCGGGTGCAAGATAGGACCCTGAGTCTTAAAGGGTTGGTTCACACAACAGAACAGGAAGACAAATGCTGAATAAAGGCGTAGTTTTTGTTATTTTTGGACCAAAACGTATTTTGGATGCTTCAAAACATTGTAACTAACCCACTGATGTCACATGGACTACTTTGATGATGTCTTTATTTCCTTCGATGGAGAGACAGAAAACAATCAGACTAAATCGAAAATATCTTAAACTGTGTCCCGAAGATGGGCTTGGGACGACATGAGGGAGTCATTAATGACATCATATTCATTTTTGGGTGAATTAACCCTTTAAGGTTAAATGAACTGTTCCATATCAAACGAAACCACTATATTTCATGTGTCATGTTTTCGGGGTTATTTGCATTACAGACCTGCAACCCACCAACATGTGTGCACTCAGAGATGGAGGTCGCCAGGTCTGACCTCCTCTGTTTCTTCTCTTTTAGCTGACCCTGAATAGAGTTCCCCACACATCCACGTCTCTTAAACAGGGGTGAGGGTGAGAGCTGGCACAGACAGCGCTGGCTCAGCACAGTTTTTATCGCAGCAGAGAAAAGAAGTGCTGCAGCCGAGCTCTCTTTCAGCTCAGGGATTAAAAGAGCATTAACACGGACGTCTGTCACAATAGCGCTCTGTGGCGTGTGCACGCACGCATATACTTCAGTCTGTGGTTATTAAACGTATATCTGACTGCGCTGGGCTCTTGTGATGGTTATAAATAGCGGATGAGTTGTTAAATGAGGTCATTATTAGCTGCCAACTGCGGTTTCGTACTCATAGAAAGGAGCAGGATGTGAACCATCCTCCATTTTGGTCAATTTAATATCTATATATAAAACCACTTTTGATTCAGTCATGCTCAATCATACCCATCAGCCTCATCTCATTTCATGAAGTATATATCAGAGATATATACTTTTATCAATCAGAGATGGGTTTCTCTGCAGAGCTTTGATCATGTTGACCATTTAGAGGCCTTAGAAATGTGTGCATCAAATATGAAACAAAAGGCTTTGTAAGGTTACAAGACATCCGAGTCGAATATTGAGACCAGGAAACCTTGACGGCAACTTTTACATTACAAATTTGAGCCAACGTAACTCAAACGTCATCTCTCGTCTAGTGAATCAGTCTCATTTTGAGTTGCATGCTGGGCTTTTTTGTGTTTGGGGAGTGAATTAGTGTGACTGAACAACCTGGTTTGTTCATTTGGCTGCTGAGAGTGACTCACTGTTCCTTCGGCTCATCAGAGGACATGGAGACTTGAAGGACAGCAAAGCGTTCGTTCTCCTGTGTCACTTCACATTCGTCTCTCCCCCGCCTTTTGCTTAGGAATAGAGAGAGAGTGGGTGAGTCTGAAAGACACAAAGAAATAAAGAGATATCCACAGAAGAGGCTGAGGCAGATTCTGGCTGGCACAGACAAGATGGCAGGAGAGAGCGAATCTCCATGGGGAGCTCGCATAAAACCCACAATATTGCACAGTATGCCCACCTAAAACAAAAAAGAAACTCTAAATTTGTTATTTGGCATGTTCAAATGGTTACGGCCTGTTGATTAAATCAAGCTGGAAGAGCTCATGATATCAAAAGAAGAGGGTTTTTTTGGCATTTAAGTTAGTTGCTGTTTTTAAGTTCGCTATTGCTAGTTATTTTTTGTGTGTTTTATCATTTAATGTATCATTTCAATATTTTTTGAAAGTCCACAGACTTAATCACAAACTTAAATATGATTTTCATCCACAATAAACAAACCTAAAATTTCACCTTAATAACTCACAATCAAAACGTCCCAACATTCAAGCACTTTGCGTCGTGTTTCTCCTAATTTTGGTCTCATTTTTGAGTCAGACAAGACGAGTTAAGCTATTCTCCAACTGGATCACTGAATCAGTGAGTTGTTCACTCGATACCAGATGCAATCAAATCATTAGTTCGCGAATGAATCGTTTAGTGCGTTGTGTGAACCGATTCAAAAGATTCACCAATAAAATCGACTCGTTCACGATTCGAAGGTCACGCCTTGATTTCTTCAGTTCGAAATAACGAGGAACGATATTTTCAACATTGTAAAAAGTAAACTATTTGCCCATACATTTGTAATAGAATGAAGTAAAACGTGTTTTAAGTGAAAATGGCCTACTCACAATCCCCTCATCTTCAAAAACTACAGTAAAAAAAGTTGATAAATACAGAAGCTTTAATCGCCAAAGCTGTGTATTTTTAAAGGGACACTCCACTTTTTTGGGGAAATAGGCTCGTTTTACAACTCCTCCAGAGTTAAACATTTCAGTTTTACCATTTTCTAATCCATTCAGCCGATTTTCTCATATTTAGAAGAACATCAACCGGACAGTTTCTGGTCCTATTGACTTCCATTGACTTCCATATGGACGTCAATGTAAAATGAGCCCATCTCCAAAAAAAAAAAAAAGTGGAGTAACCCTTTATGGTCATTTTTGTTAAATTTTGTATTTTAAAAAAATAATTTCCACTTGATTCATGATGATATTGTTCTCATCAGTCACATTAGCATGCAGTGCAGAAAATGAATATTTGTCTATTAATTAGTCCATAATGAACACCACAGAAATGTGTTAATTCTATGTGGACTTAATTTGCCGACTGTGGGTTCAAGGAATTATTCATGACGATCAAAAGCGTGAAGGACTCTATGAGCGGTGGTGCAGCTCTTTCACACTGATAGCTTTCCAAACAACTCCATATGGCTGTTCTGTGAGCTGCCTCTTCAAATAAATCTGTGTTTGTCAAGCATATTTAGTGTGGTATATGATTGCTTATACTTTATGAGCAACATACCTCCCACACCATTAGCTTATGTATATTTTATTTGTGGTTTTAGCTAGTTAATTAATTATAACACTGACTGTTAAAACAATCAGTCTTCAAAACAGTAATGTCTTATATGGAACAAAAAAAGGAAGTTAGTAAGTGTGTATGAGGTCAGGTTGTGTGGTGCAGAAACTTCTGGCAGTGCAAGTAGAGAGTGTGAGAGTGCAAAGACAAAATCTGCATGAATAAGTCATGAGGAGGTAAGGGAGGTTTGACATCTAACAGCTTCTACAGGGGAAACACTCTCTGATGCAGCAGAAATATCAACACACACACACACACCTGTGTTCCAGCACACACTGTTGACCAGATGAAGCTCATTATACCTGAGAAAGTCAATGAGGAAAGGTCCACACTTCAAAAATATTAAGTTATGACTAACGTTCCACCAGGAATACAAAATGTGTATTATATTTTTTAATGCATTAGGAGGGTTAAAGGGTTAAATACACATTTCAAACATCTTATCTTTCTGCCTATATGTCTATTTTTTTTTTATTTTTTCTATTTTTTTATCTCCATCCATCCATCCATCCATCATAGTTTTATTCAGCAAGGAAGGACACATTAAAATGATCAAAAGTGACAGTATATATACATTCATAATGAACACATTCAAATAAACTGTTCTTTTGAACTTTCCATTCACATGATTATCACAAAAATAATAAGCAGATAAACTGTTTTCAGCATTGATAATAATAACAAGAACCATTATTAATAACTTAGCGGCAATAATAACTGAGCATCAAATCATGATATTACAGTGATTTCTGAAGGATCATGTGACACTGACTGAATACTGAAAAATCAGCTTTGATCACAGGAATAATACGTTACACTTTACAATATATTATATTTAAAATAAATTCAAAATCCATGGCAGCTCTTTGTATGTTAAATTTTGGTGGTAAGTCCCAAGGGACGAATGCTTCAGGAAAACAGAGACATGGCAGTGATGAACAGATGCTGCTAGTCACATTAATGACACAAACAACCCAGAAGAAAAGGTTCTATATAGAACCTTAAAAGGTTCTATCAGTGCTACGTATTTGGAACCTCTAAAAGGATCTATACAGAATCCTTTTTAAGAACCCTTAAAAGGGTTCTATGGAACCTTTTGGGTTCATTCAGTATCATTTGTCCTTTTCGGATTAAATATTTCATTTTATTGACAAACATCAAGACCCAGAAATGTATTTATGAATGCATGTGAATGATCACAAAATTCAAGATATGGGGGTTAGAAAATGTATATTTTGATATAATTTGATGTAGTTAATCAATATCACACGAAGAGGGCCGTTTCAGTTTTTCACCTCCAAAAATCAGCATGATTAAAATAAGTAAAACAGTTTAATAAACAATAATAGCCTATTCTTGTCATTATAGAACCTTTTTAGCATGAAAGTTTCTTTGGAGTTGAGTAAAGAACCCTATGCTTCATATATAGAACCCCAATGAACCCTTTTTTCTAAAATGTATTCCACGTTATCAAAATAACAAGGTATATTTGAACTGTGTCCAATCAGCTCCAGCCTCTGTAACAGTGATGTCACGTTTCCTCATCTCTCCTCTGGCTCTACAGGACGGGCATGTTGCCATGGTGATGGCGCAGTACCACAGTCCTCCAAATGTACTAAGATTATCCCATGGTCCCGTGTGGCGGGGGGGAATCCTGTTTACGCTCCAGATCTTTTTTTGGAGGGCACATGTATGCCATCTTTCTCTTTTTGCTTCTTTGTAGATGCGAAACAAGCATTTCCACTGGGGGTGGATGGAGACTGTCCTGTCGTGTTTTTGCGCTGGCGCTCTGTGTCCCATGTTTTGGTTGCAATGGAAGACACTGATCTTTAAATGTCCTGTGCCAGTGAAGGTCATGTGACAGTGACAAATCCAAAGGGTTCTGCTGAGTCTGATATTATTGTACCTGATGTGTTTCATCCTGACTAAAACTTTGACCCACAACCAGGTCATTTACTGAGCAAATACACCATCAGCATCATCATGTCCGATGAAGAACATGTAGGGCTCATGCTTGGGTCAAACTAAATCTCTGGACTAGAGAATATCACTGCTAATTGTTTATATCATCTTCGTTAAATATTATGCATGCATTCCTTTAATTTACTTAACTCAATTACTTATGTAAATTATTATTTTAATCTATGTTGTTTTTGTTTTTCTTCATGTTTTGGCACTTGAAATCGCAAAAGTTGTTGCCATAATGCTTTATTTATTTTGTTATTTGTTATTAATTTTCATTTATGCATTTGACAACATATTTACGTTTTCGGAAAATGAGTGGAAAAAATCTAAATGTGGTGTGTGTATATATATATATGTGTGTTAATCAAGTATATTTCATCAAGGGAATATTTAATATATTACACCCTCAAATCTCTGATATTTTACTGCAGCAAAAATTGTATATTTTCGTATCATTGAGATATTATACATTTTTGAATAGTTTGAAATGTTTTTATTTTTATTCAAATTTTCGTTTTTAGCATTTTTTTGTGCTTTTCCAAATGCATATATCGTTTTTTATTATTTTTATCAATATGTCTAGGCTATATAGTTTTTTTTATCAATTTTTATTTCAGTTCTTTGTCAACTAGCTGTAATAAAATAAATGTACATTTTTTGCATCTTATTTCATTTAGTGTTTATTGGATTTCAAGTAACAAGCATGTTTTGTATGATTTTGTTTTCGTTTAGTTTAACTTTAAGGGTTTGTTTAAATCACTAACCTGTCTGTAAAAAAAATAATCGTGATTTTAACGGTATACTAGTAAAAATGCAACATTGTACAACTGTTGTTAATTGAATAATAGAAAATTTCCGTTCTATATACGGTAAATAACTGTGATAGATCTCATGGTACCTTTAATGTAATTTTACTGTAAAATACCATTAAATTTACAGAGTGTTCTAGTGAAAAAGAACAACTCATTGTATACTTTACAGTAAAAAATAAAAACATAAAATGACATTCCCACTATTCCCTGTGTGACACTTTCACATTGTATGTATTTTTGTTGAAATAACTATGTTCCTCATAGTTTTTTTGTGTCTTTTTTCTAATCCGTCATGTACATTAGGGCTTTATGTTACATTTAATGTTGTTTAATTTCATGTATGTTACCATGATGGTGTTTAATGTTTGTATGAATGACACTGTGCAGCTTCTTTATCTATAAGTATTACGGTAAGCTGATTGCGTAGCTAAAAGACTGCTTGAGATGAGCTTTGATTGATCATGTGACTCATCACTGTTGGTTGTCAGTGTATTACAATGGTACAAAACATATATCAATTCTTCAATAGGTTTGTAAATTAGCATTATATCAGATAATAAATTACGGTTTATTACTGTAAATTTTATATTAAGTCCGTAAAACCAGTAACGGTACTACCGTATTTGACGGTAAAGTTCTGGCAACCACAGCTGCCGTTTTTTTACCGTAAAAATTACGGTTTTATTTTTTAGCAGCACTGATCTAAACCAGACAGTTTTGCTCAGGTGTTTTGCACCTATTTATGCATGGGTGAACACCTGTCCTTCCCTCCACGGGCTGCTTTTGGTTATGTAACTCTGTCACTAAGTTACGGTGTGTGTGTGTGTGTGTACAGGTACAGCTACTGATTGGTTAACTGTGTCTCTGTCATTGCATTAATTTTTAAAAACTGTGGGCATCTATATGTCAGCTCCTCTTACTGTCAGCATAAGCGAGCAGCAGGTTTGAAGTCTCAGCGCTAGATGATAGTCACCGAGAAGGTGAGAGGCCAACACGTGCTTTCATGCATGCACTTGGACACTATTAGCTCAAATATTCAGTTAAAGCAAATATTCAGTTCATTTCCATCATCATTTACTCACTCAAATGCAGCACACAAGTCATACAGACTACTTTTATGATGCGTGAATGATTATTTTATGGAGCTTTTACCATTCACTTTTATGAAGAAAGCAACTATTCCTTTAAAAGACAGATTTTGTTACCAGAAGCCAATGAAGCGATGCGAAGTGATCGGTCACCAGTGCCAGTCTGCAGTGAACTGTGGATGCTGATTAAAAGGTCATGTGTAGGTTATTAAATATCAGCAGTCTCACTGTGAACATCCTCCAAGTTGTGAAATGATCTGAATGAAATGGTGCAGAAGAGACAGAACATAGCATTAGTCTATGTTGCGTTCGTGGCTTGAGGCATTGAAGAACTTTCTATTATAGCTGATATCTCTGTCTGCATTTGAACATAATAAAAAAAATGAGTTATGCAATTATATATGAAATGATGTCATGCAACTCTTTTCATGTTTAAATAATATCTAGGCTGCAATATTCTGGCAATCATCTTTGACTGCATCGTGACAGTCTGTGAGGCTCATTTGCATATCATAAGCTGTTTAAAATGCCATTGACAATGTTATAAATGACACATTTTTAAAGCAAATAAATAAAGTGTGGACTGCAGCTTGATCTTTAATTATCTTCTTCTGTTTCAATGTTGCATGCATGCTGATTTGTTTGCAGTCCTTCTTTAACTTTTGTTGGTTTTTGCTTTTAGTGCAACACCCTTCATATATAGAGAGAAACACCAGTGTCAGAGATCACTGGCTCAATGAGGTTAAGTCAAAGGTCGTTAGGTTTTATAGAACCTCATTTTGACAGTATTTCAAAAAGATCGAGGCTTTTTGCAAATGGGACTTTCTGCAATTGCTGTGAATTCAATGGCAATTACCGCGAAACAACCTTAAAATCTAAGCTGAGTATTGCTGCAGTTTCTGGCATCCATACCCGTTTCTTCTAATCACACAGAACAATGACTCTATTTATATTCTTACAAATTTGATATCGGCCCAGGAATGCTTTAACACACCACAAGAAATGTTTCTTTGACAGAAATGTTTCATTGACTTTGACAGAATCAGTTTCAACAAAAATTTATCCAAGTTTGTTTTTCTTTACTTCAACTGACAGACGGACACACACACACACACAGATAGATAGACAGACAGACAGACAGACAGACAGACAGACAGACAGACAGACAGATAGATAGATAGATAGATAGATAGATAGATAGATAGATAGATAGATAGATAGATAGATAGATAGATAGATAGATAGATAGATAGATAGATAGAACAGATAGACAGACAGACAGACAGATAGATAGATAGATAGATAGATAGATAGATAGATAGATAGATAGATAGATAGATAGATAGATAGATAGATAGATAGATAGAAACAAAAGCGTTTTCGTCGCAAACGCTTTGGCGGGAACCTCCACCCCGGCCCATGTTGGAACAATGGCATTCCCCCCCAAACGTTTTCCGGCAGCCCCTCCTTTTGCGCTCGCCGTTGTCCTGGTGGCATATTTCCGAACCCTACTATGACCAAGCCTTGGCTCATGAATATTAATGAGCTAATGTACACGCCAACGTATGCTTTTCAACCAATGAGAATAGCCCTACAGGCGGAACAGCACGGTACGTAATTAATATTCATGAGCCCCGCCTATTCCATAGTAGGATTAGCAAAGCGCGACCTGTCTTACGTGCTGACGCCATATGTATATGAGCGCACGCGGCGGGATCTTTTTCCCCTTTTAGCGCCATCAGAGCGGGAGTCTCGCGCTGTTCACTGCGCAGTAGCATCTCCGCCTCAGACAGACCTCTACTCGTCGGCTCCTCGGTAAGCACATATACCGCTGAGGGACTGCATGTTCGTGTTTAAAGACGTCTTTTTGCTCATAGTAGAAGATAAAGTACGACTTAAGTCGAGATTTAAGTCGTCAGAATGGGATATTTAGCGCGCCAGCTAACCGTTCAGTCAGCAGCCATTGAGACAGACTCCTCCATGATGGAGATGAAAATGGCTGTTCGGTTTTTAAATATCGTATTAATCCAACTTTAACCGTTAAATAAACTGCAGTTTTAACGTTTAAACGTTTCTTTGTTGACGGACTTGATTGGTTACGGTTTTTAGAAACGTTGTCTTGATTGTCTTTTCTCGTGTTGGTGGATGATGGTAACATTAGTTGGTCTGATCTGGCGGGTAAGTTTTTTTTCTTCTTTTTTTAGGGGGTGTCTCATCACGTTGTCGGGAAATTAGCAATGAAAAATAAATTTATTTGATTAAATCGTCTTTTTAAATGAAAGTCTAATGGAGTGACGTAAATATGGCACATGTTCGGTCACGATTAGGAGAAAATTATCTGATGTTTTTACGCATGCTAGTTTAATTCAACTTACTGTGAGGTTTTCCTCATTAGATTGAATCTGAATCGTTGAATGGCTTTGGTAATTTAATAAGTTTTCTCTTGTTGTGAGTGTTTGATTATAAGGATGCTGTGCTGCTAACAGCTTTAGCCGGTGGATCTGTGGAGGAAACACGTGGTGATGTGGCCTGGTGAGAATTGACCAATGCACTGACCCGTGGTTCAAATTCAACACCATTAACCCAGTTTAAGAGTCAAAGAGCTATTTTAAATGGTAGCTTTAGAAATGCCTGGACATTGTTGGTTAGTTTGATGTTTAATTCGTCACATCTGTATGATATCTGGCTGGTTAGTTACCAGAGAGGCTCTTATTGGATAGAATAATGCTGTACGTTACTATAATTGAAGTCAGCCAGTATTGTTTAATTTTCTCTTTTTTTAAATTTGTATTTATGTCTGGCTTATTCTTTCCAAGTCATATGTTGCAATTATTATGCTTTTGCAATAGACTTTGATCTAACGTTCAACCTTACTATTTTTTATGTTTTTGTAAAGTCTCATGCTAATCAAGCCTGCATTAATTTGATCAAAAATACAGGAAAAAAACTGTAATTTTGCGAAATATAACTACAATTTAAAATAACGGCTTTCTATTTTAATATAATTTGTATCTTTGATACAAAGCTGAATTTTCATCAGCCATTACTCCAGTTTTCAGTGTCACATGATCCTTCTATGTGATGCTTTTGTAACCTGTGATCCTTTTTTTCAGGATTCATTGATGAATAAAAAACATTTTATTCTGGTCAAAAGTTTAGAAACCAAAAATACTGGAAGTCAATGGCTGGTTCTGATTTTTTAAAATATCTTCTGACCATTTTCAGTTTTGGGTGAACTATCCTTTAATTCATGACTAGACGGGCTTCCCTCAGTCATGAAATAGCAATGAATTGTGATTTTTGGGTATGGGAAAATAATGCCCTGCTAGTGTACTTTTGTAGATAGCAATTTATATGAAAAAGTCTGATGAATCATGGCAAAAATCTTGGAAATTTGATGGTCATAAGGGTTGGGAACCTTTTAACAAGTGCATTTAACCTTTGCTCCCAGCTTGGATAAATTTTATTAGGTCTAAAGGCGTTCTGTCAGCTTTCACTGCTGACGAATGGTTATCAGAGTCTGGGGGAAACCTCCCAGGAACTTTGTCCCGGTATTGTGGCGCGCCATGATCCATAGCTGCCGTTGTTTGGGAAACTCTTACCTGTCTGTATTGACGGGTTTCAGCTGTCTGGTCTTGACGCAGGCAGACAGAGAAAGAGATTAACCTTCAAATCTGTCAAGAATGGATGCTGCCAGGTCTTCATGTTATTGATCTTCTACAGGCGAAGAGCTTCCTGTCTGTAACGATCAGCTCTTGAATGAAGTTGCTCAGTGTTGCCGCTGGAGGTCTGGACGTGGGCGTCTGAGGTCGTGTTTGATCCGACTGGCTCATAGACTTCAGATTTGGAGGCGGTGGAACTGGCTCGTATGCAGGAGTGCATTAACAAATGGATCCAGTCAGATTTAGAGCTGAAGATGGAGGCTTCACACCTTTGATTAATGCTAATCTAGTTCAGAAACCCCTTGGTGTTGAATTTCTGCAATTTAAGTTTTTTAGCGCGAGGACTGCAGTGTGTGTGACTTTCAATGCATTTGCATCTCAAAATCCAGTCTGATTGGACCTTTGGATGCAGCTTTTACGCTTTTGAAAACGTAAATAGTTAAACTTGTTCATATTGGATGCCTGAATCACGCCAGTGCAGCGGGTAAACTATCACCTGACCTAAGACCATCAGCGACCGAATTTGGCTTGAGGCTGTTAAACATAATGGACATTTACATTTTTCTTTATCTTTCTCCTCTAGGAATCGGAACGGTGAAACAACATGGCAGATCTTGACAAGTAAGTGCTTGTTTGTCTATTAAAGAGCTTTTATTTTAGACTGTCAGTAATGGTTTGATCATGTATCATTACCCAGTTTGACAGCAAATTGGATTGACGCCATTCTTCTTATCAGCTAAAATCTCTTTATGGCTGTTTGTGCATTAAATGGCACATAATAACCCTCTCGGCTGATGTTTGATTAGCTTCACATGACCAGTGAACGGATCTGTATGGTCCTAACCTCTCTCCTCCCTGTGAGAGACACTGAGGCCAGCAACATGTGCTTTCACCCTCAGTGTGGCATCCCAAGCATCTATGCAATGCCTAACGCGTGTTTGCAAGTCTACAGCTCTGGGTTTACTCATTCGACACATGATGCAAGCGATAGCTGCGAATCACCTGTTGTTCACCACAGGAACTTCCTGTCTCTTAAGAGCGCCGTATATGTGATGCCGTTTCACATGCACCTGTGTTTTTTATTTCAGCCGAAATGACAACCAAGTCCTGCCTAAGTTTTAACAATGTACATAAACTTTTTCTCGTTAGCAATTTTTTTTTAATAGTAAGCTAAGCTTTTAACTTTTCGAGAAGATTCTCATATGATCTCTTTTAAAATGTCTTTTAGGAGAAAGTCAAAAGCAAATGCAAGCACACTATTTGGGATACTTCACCTTTGGAAAGAATGTGTATTTTTATACTTGAATGTTTAAAAAAATGTCTATGAAGCACAGTGCTCTGATTGGTTGGCTGGAGCAATGTGTTGTGATTGGTCAAGCACTTCAAGTGTGTTTTAAGTCAAACACGCCTACAACCTACTCAACCTCGTCCTGTTTTTTTGCATATGCTTTGTGTAGGAATTATTTAAATGAGTAATATTGTGATGTTCGTTCCTGGAAGAAAACTAGGAAGGAAGACTAGGTGTTTTGGGGAGTTCAGAAACACTGACACTGATATAAAGAATAACTCCCTTTAGAATGATTTTGTGCTTTTATAACTTTGTATTCATTTTTCATGATCAAACAGCAACAATACACACTAAAGAAATATGAACATAACATAATAGATCCCCTGTAATGTGTGTATTTGCAGTAAAGACCAAACTGAAATGGACCCAGCAGATATAGAGGATGTTGAAGAGGTGGAGGAAGAGGAGACTGGGGAAGACAACAGTAAAGGTATGACCTTTGACTCTTTCATGCATGTTTTTCTCCTCGTTTCTGGTGTAATTTAAAGGTTTACCAATAGTGAGTTGTTTTTTATTTGTTTAACCAATATAACAATATGGCTGATAAACAATTAAACGATCCTCCTCTGCCAGTGCTTGACGACTCACAAAGGAATTAAAAAACTATTGCCACTGATGTTTACTAATAACAAATAGTTCAACAAAGCAACTTTATGTGTATATAAATCCTGTATAAACAATATATTGGTTGATTGTGACCACCACTCGAGAGGACAGGTTGACTGATCCACTTTATTTGCATTACAAATCACAACCAGACCAGGTTTGTGCATCACATGTTGCAGTGATGTCAAATTTTCGTAACCATAAAGCAAATATGTAACAATCAAAACGGCAGTATTTAATCACAAACGATGTGAAAAGGTACAAGTGAAACTTGAATGCTTTTAAAGCAACACTTCTGACTTGAAACGAACCGATTTGCTAAAATGAATCGGTATTCCTCCATTGAGTTTATAGTGTCTTGTTATTGTTGAGTCCCTTTGCTGTTTTTCTTCACTAGGCTGCTGGGTAGGAAAATTAAATGCGTCTGTCATGGATTCTTATCGCTGACACGCACACCTGACAGTCGATCACAGTCATTAGGAAGAGGCTGTGCGCACATTAGCGCTGGCACTTTTTGTGTTGGGTAACATGATATCAGTCAGTAACCTCAGTGACCTTAGCTTTGTTTAGCAGAGTATTAGCGCAGCTCAAAGCGTGTTTAATATCAAGTAATACGGACATTAGATGTGCGCTTGCTCTCTAAAGATTGCATCTGTCGCATTGACCTCGCCTGTGTTTCACTTTATTTTTGGGATGGAAAAGTGCATCTTTTTTGACCCTTGGTGAAGAAGGTGCCCTAGTTCTGAGAGTTGTTGATTGGATAATAGAAGCATCACACTCCGCCCCTTGTCATTGTTTGGTTCTTCCTGCTGTCATTTAACCCTTATGTTTGTTTGCTCTGATTTTAGCACGTCAGCTGACGATGCAGATGATGCAGAACCCCCAGATTCTTGCGGCACTACAGGAGCGATTGGACGGACTCGTGGGATCTCCCTCAGGGTACATGGAGAGGTATGTGTGAACACACCCACACACACACACGCATATGCAGAGCACAACTTCAAATAGCTCCCTTGTTTCCCATTGGCTGCGTCTGATTTTCCTACTTTGCTAACACAGACTGAATTAAGCGTTTCTAATTTTGGCCAGATCCTCTTCTTGCTTCTTTGCATCAGGGTTGAAAATTAACGGGAGCTTGGCATGCCATCAAAATGAATAAAAATGCTATAAATTCTAGATATGAGGGGAAAAAATGTCTCTCTTTTAGTTAATTTTTAATGAGATTGAATTAAAGTGCGCACATATGCACATAAAATTGCAAATTGAATTGATGTACTAAGTTAATATTGAGTGAGTTAAATTTGACAATATTAAGGGGCTTTCACACCAGTGAAACATTACCATAGCTCCTATTACTTTTGGCAGTTGTAGCAACGTTTTGGTGTGTTCACGCTGCATGTACTGGGAATGATATTGGTTATAGGAACACCTTTTTTTGGGACTAAATTAGCTCCTACTTCAGAGTAGGGTCCAACCCTATATAACAGGAACTACCAGTGACGTAAGTGTGTGTTGATTGGCTGAACACTTGCCATGCAAAAAACAGTACTCACCACTTTTAAAAAGCTGTGTAGACAGTTTACATATACTCCACGAACATGGAAAATGGCGATAGAACAAACAGAGAAAGCTCATGATTTTAGCATTTACCCGTCGCCGTTGTTTATTTCTCAGCCTCTGAGATGTAGCGAGGCAAGTTGTCACAGATATTATCTCTTTGCCTCGTTTTGCCTCTTTCAGTTGCATAACTTTTGACTACGTTCCATCTCCGTTATCACGAAAACTACGACTCACAACAGAAACGCAGGTCTGTTTAAGTACCGATAATTCTTTATATTTGAAAGTCGATAACCGATATATCGGCCGATATTTAATTTTGAGAGTCTGATTACAAAAACAAAAGACTCACAATTAAATCCATGTCCCAAGTGCACGATTATAATGATGTTCTCATTATAGTGTTATGTAGCCGATATAACAGATTTACGAACCGTATTTTAATTTTTTTTGAAGAGATTTCAATCATATTTCAAGAAATTAAAAAACAAACATTGCTCAACAAGTGTCTCAGCTGAAGGGAATAATACATTATTTATCGGCTTTAATATATCGGCCACGTTTTCTTACCAGGCCGATAACGATAACATTAAAAATGAACATATATCGGCCGATACCGATTTGCTGGCCGCTATATCGTGCATCCCTAGATAATAGTACCAAACAAACCCACAGCAGAATTGTTTCTCGTCTCCAAACAACAAATAGTGCCGTTTCATTATTCAATGTATCTGGATCATTTTGATTAACAACTTCTTCTTATTCTAGTTGAATTTCTTTAAATGTAAGAATTTGGCATAAAAGATGTAAAATGTAAAAACTGCCCTTATAAATGCATTTAAAAAATCTGAAAATCCATTGAAGTGGGCTGATATTACGTCATGGAGAAGTTAATTTCTCTCTGGTTTACAAAACTATAATTCTGAGTCATTCATGAATTATTCATTTACCCCTAAGTGACGTTTTTGTTGTTTTGCAGTTTACCAAAGGTGGTGAAGAGACGCGTTAATGCCCTTAAGAACCTCCAGGTCAAATGTGCGCACATCGAAGCCAAGTTCTACGAAGAAGTCCACGAACTGGAGCGAAAATACGCCGCTTTGTATCAGCCTCTCTTTGACAAGGTGAGACCATTTCTTTCATCCAGAAGGAATAATGTTGGTTTTATTCTTGTAAAAGGTGCAGTTTAAGATGAAACAACTGGCTGTTGTGTACCAGAAGACAGTACAGAATGTTAAAGCTGTTTTATTGACCTGCTGCTTCAGCATTTCCAACTGCAGCAAACACCAAAGTAGTGTTCTCCAGTGCTGAGATCCTGTGGTCAGTCGAGGACACGAGACAAACAGCAGCCAAAGAAATGTCTTCCAGAAAATAAAACCTGCGCTGGAACGGTTTATCCTCTGCCATAGCACTTTCTCTCTCCCAGAGGAGTTGTGATGGCCGGTTCTCAATTAAAAGACAGCGTTCTTCAAGATATTAAAGCCTGAGAACATTGCTTTAGTTGTGAAAACTATTTAAATCTTACAGCTTAAAGTTTGCAGTTTATTCTTGGCAATTGCTAGCCACCTATACTATTATATAACACGCACATTTCAATTTGTTCTAGTTAATGCTACTTAGACCTAAAGAGTCTGTGAATTAGCTTTTTATTGTTTAAAGGTGCAATATGCAGGGTTTTTGCAGTAAATTATCCAAAACCCAGTAGGCCAATGTTATATATTTTGTTTAGTTGATTACTTACAATATCACCAATGTTTTTAACTATTTGTAAATCGTGAGAAAATTGAGATTTTTACCAAGGAAACGGGGCGTGTGAGCAGGGGTGAGGAGTCACCAGTCAATGGGTTAGCCTCAGTTTCCGCCAGCTTTGCGATGGTAACCATGGCGACAGACGTGGACAAATGGGTTATTGTCGTTATACCTAGCAAGACGCTCACGCTGTTTTGTTTAAACATTTTGGACCATGGCAAGCAGGCTTTGAGACAAAAAGAGGACTAAAATGAAGATCAACATCTTTCGAGATGCTGAGAGCTCCACGTCCACGGCTAACTTCGACTTGACAGATGTGAACTGTTGCATGTATGCTTTATTAGACAAGTGAGCAAATGTACAAAAAACTAATCAATGTTATTTAGTTCAACATGATGCAATGTTAGAATATGATCTGTATGTTATTCTAACGTTGATCTAGCTCACTGATAGTCATACAGTCAACACACAACCTACCTAACAACATTCAACGCACTCAAATGCCGTTTAGTGTGATAGTGAAACTGTTAGAGCAAGTGAAGCAGCGCTGCGTTACCTCAAGTTTAATTCCTCTAATAAACTGACCTGTGTGAGTATTAATTCAGGACTTGCGTGTAGTTCGGTGGAATGAAATGTCCTTTATATGCGCGGGACTCGGCGCTGGTATACGTCTATCGAACGTGCCCTGCTTCTCACCACAGTCATGTTAAACATCAATTTATTCACTCATCCTTAAAAGATCCATCATCTTGACAAGCTCCATATTTGCGCTTAATGCGTAAAGTTCGTCATCTTTATACGCCCTTGTTACTGTAGGAGTTTAGCGACCCCTGCTGGCAAAAAATTCCTGCATATTGTACCTTTAATGGCAGTTTTGACATCTAAAAATGCATTTGAACTTGTGTCTTTAGCGGAGTGATATCGTGAGAGCGTCATACGAACCCACAGATGAGGAGTGCGAGTGGAAACAAGATGAAGAGGAAGAGCTGACCGTAAGTAAGCAGGTACAGGTGATCCATACCTGCATGCTCTTCAAATGCCACCTCTTATATCATTCATGTATGATTTATTCTGGAATAACTTGACGCTGTCGGCTCTTTGCCTTTATCAGGAGGAAATGAAGGAGAAGGCCAAAGTGGAGGAAGAGAAGAAGGATGAGGAAAAGGAAGACCCTAAAGGAATCCCAGAGTTTTGGCTCACAGTTTTCAAGAACGTCGACCTTCTCAGTGAAATGTTGCAGGTAGGGAGAGAACGGCCAAACGTGGGCTCGAGGGAGTGATTGTGATCGTTGTAGTGTTCAAAAGCAGGTCGTGTAACATGGGAATTTACAGCAAGTGAATTCTCTTTCAAAATATTGGTCTTGTCGTTGCTGCCATCTAGTGATGTGAAAGTGCAACTTGAAACTTTTTTTAGCTAATGATACAGGCATCATTACGGAGGCGTATTGCATTTACTTGAAGAAAAAAAATCTGAATTAATGAGTTAATTTTTCATGAGAAAAAAATTTGCTGTTTTTCTGAATTAATGAGTTAATTTTTCATGAGAAATTTTTTTTGCTCTGTTTTTCTGAATTAATGAGTTAATTTTTCGTGAGTTTTTGCTCTGTTTTTTCTGAATTAACTCGTTAATTCAGAAAAACAGAGCAAAAAAAAAATTCCATGAAAAATTAAATCGTTAATTTAGAAAAACAGCAGAAAAAAAATCCATGAAAAATTAACTCGTTAATTAGGAAAAACAGAGAAAAAACTTTTTTTCTCATGAAAAATTAACTCATTAATTCAGAAAAACAGAGCAAATTTTTTTTCTCATGAAAAATTAACTCGTTAATTCAGAAAAACAGCAAAAAAAAAAATCCATGAAAAATTAACTCATTAATTCAGAAAAACAGAGCAAAAACTTTTTTTTCTCATGAAAAATCAACTCGATAATTCAGAAAAACAGAGCAAATTTTTTTCTCATGAAAAATTAACTCGTTAATTCAGAAAAACAGAGTTTTTCTTCAAGTGAATGCAATACGCCTCCGTACATCATAACTTTCCTTCCAAATATTCAGTTTCGATCAGGAATTAATATATAATTTGGTTATCTTGGTTTTATCAGAACATGAAACTTACTTAATTATTTAATAAGCTTATTTTATTTCAGGTAGATGACAAAGCAACATTTCTCGTTTTCATTTGCTCTTGCATGCAGTGTTTTATTATTATAATGTGCATTTATTAACAAGATTAATTAGTATTTTTATTTACTTTTTTTCTGTCTAGGAACATGATGAACCAATCCTCAAGCACTTACAAGATATTAAAGTCAAATTCTCTGACGCCGGCCAGCCAATGGTGAGCCTGAAAGTCGTTGTTTTCTGTGTGATGTCTTTAATCTCACAGTTCACTCACTGTTTTGTGTGTTTGGTCTCTTTTCAGAGTTTCACATTAGAGTTCCACTTTGAGCCAAATGATTTCTTCACACAAACAGTCCTGACAAAGACCTACAAAATGAGGTCCGAGCCAGATGAGTCCGATCCCTTCTCATTTGACGGGCCAGAGATCATGGGCTGCACAGGGTACGGCTCAACTTTCCACTTTAACTCCATTGAGAGCATTGACACGCCAATGTTAACCTGTGGGACTGAATATCTGTGTTTTCAGATGCACGATCGACTGGAGTAAGGGCAAGAACGTCACACTGAAAACCATTAAGAAGAAACAGAAACATAAGGGACGTGGCACAGTTAGGACGGTCACCAAGACGGTCCCCAATGATTCATTTTTCAACTTTTTCTCACCCCTGAAGGTAGAAAATCCTCAATTATATATTTATTTTATTTTTTTTATCAGTTGTTTTTGCTGATAATGACGTCGTTTAAACTTTCTTTTCCTTTAATTTTCTTTCCAGTTCCAGAAACCGGTGAACTGGTGAGTAAACCATCCTTTTTTGGCCATGAACATTTTGTAATTTTTTTTTTTTTTTTTTTTTTCTAAAATTGATACACTTACAAAAAGGTTCTTTATTTCCATTGATGGTTCCATGAATCTTTTGTGGAATTCTTCCATTCCACAAAAGATTCTTTAGAATTTTAAAACGTTCTTTACACTAAGAAAAAAGGCTCTTTTTAAAATGGTTTGCTAAAAGATTCTTTGGGATTTAAGCATGCATGGTGAATAATCTGATATTTTGGCCATTAACAATGAAATCTGGAGGTTATATATCAGTGTGTGATGGTTTGTTTTTGCTGTGTGTCTAGGACGAGGACTCAGAGGCAGTGTTGGCAGCAGACTTTGAGATTGGTCACTTCATCCGCGAGCGCATTGTTCCCAGGGCGGTGCTGTACTTCACTGGAGAGGCCATCGAAGACGACGATGATGACGTGAGTGAACAAGACATCCTTTGTCATAAAGTGAAATGCTTTGTTTTCAAACATCTGACCTCTGTGTTTCTGTTATGTTTGCCAGTATGACGAGGAGGGAGAGGAAGCCGACGATGAGGTTCGTTTACATTATGGTGTTTGTTTTTATCATCTTAAGTCGCCCTCGACTGTTTGTAAATTGTGTTTGTAATTTGCAGGAGGGTGAAGAGGAAGCCGATGAGGAAAACGATCCAGACTATGAGCCCAAGGTAAGAGTCCGGATGTCTATCAACGCTCCTCAAGGCAGTCTGATACTGAGATCTCAACATACAGAATACATACGGTCACCTCCACTCATGCATCTCCGGCTCTCCCCCTCAAATGCTAATGCTAATTTATTATTTTCTAGTTTATTCACAGCTGTTTTTAATTAATTCAAGGAAGAGATCCAAATTGAGGAGTAGATGACAGACTGCAGTGTTTGTGTCATCTCTGTTTGGCTGTTATTGCAGGAGCGTTCAGACCTCTAACCCTGATTTATAAATACTACAGTGCAGCTCTAAAACTTGAAAATATCCTGCCCTACAAGGGTCAATTTTATTATTTTTCACGTAATCTGTAGATATGCATCAGTATTTGCTCCAAGAGGTCAATGTTAAGGATGGCATTTCAAAAGAATGGTTTTCCTGACTTGTAGGGCTGCACGATTTGGGGGAACATCTATTACGTTGTTTGTTTTTTGTCGATCAATATGGCATATTAGTAATAAAAATTACTAAAACAATGAGGAATATTACTATTGTAAAAAATATTTGAGCATTTAAGAAATCAACTACATTACCACTGTAAAAATTACTTTTAAAGTCTTGATTTCACTCTGAAACACTTAAAATATAAAGTAACAAAATGGCTTATTGCGATCATTTCGGCTAATCGTGCAGCCTTGCCTCCTTTTATTCTAATACTAGAATATTATACAAATAGCTGCGTTTTTCACAAACTTGTCAGCATGTCAAAGTTCTGCTTCTACATCTCATCTTTTCTTAAAGCATGCACTAAACCACTCTACATTGTTCAATTAGTCAAGAGTAGAGATCGACTTTTGTAAGCGCCGACATAATTAACATGTTAACTTTTCAAGCACTTTGGCACCTTGTGAGTTCCTCTCTAAATTTCTCCTCACTAGGTGTAAG
Source organism: Pimephales promelas (assembly GCF_016745375.1). Next base: position 229,746 of record NW_024121910.1, read on the forward strand.
TGATGTCTGTAGTAACCCTGCCCTGGTAGGTAACGCTCCTGAATCCGTGTCCCTCTCTGTTGCGTTTTGAATCCCTTCCCATGATTCCACCCCATCCTCAAACTAATCACTAACACACTCGGTTGTTGTGGTTGTTTTTATTTTTTTCATTCTTTAACCTTTGTGAGTTGGTATTAGCATCTGTATTGTTTCTGTATGTTGAAGCATCCGGTTTGCTCTCCAAATGAAACCCTGATTTGATTTGACTTGTCTGCTGGAGTCTTTTCCCGCTGGGGGAGGAAAAGACCGACCGCACTCGTTCTGTCATGCCATTGGTGGAGCCCGGTGTCAGTCATTGCTGTGCCATCCTTAGGGCCCTATGAAACGTTTTATTTATTCTTCTGGATTTACTTTTTCCTTCATTTTAATGGTTAAATTAAATTATGAAACTTACAATTCAAGTTAAAAAAAAGTTTAGCAAGTCACTTTAATTCTGTTCCATTTTCATTTTTCTGGATTCCGTTGTAATGGTTTAATTGGATTAATAATGAAAATATCTAATCAAGATGTATTTTTTTTTTTTTTTTTTTTTAAATAGGAACTTATGATTTCCTTTTCCCCCAGAAGTTGTTTCAATGTTTCCTGATTCATGGTTTAACTTGAATGTTTAATTAAAGGATTAGTTCACTTTTAAAGGGGTGATGAACTGAAAAATCTAATTTTCCTTGAGCTTTTGACATTTAAGAGGTCATCATATTATATATATATATATAATATATATATATATATATATATATATATATATATATATATATATATATATAAGAATATCCTGTAAGTTTTAGAACTGAAAAAGTCCTTGTTCATCCAATAAAAGCTTTTATTGACACCAGGCTCAGCAAACGACTACTTTTTCAAAGTGGGGAATATTGACGTCAAAGAGGATAAAAACCACCCCCGCGGAAGATCAACGCCTACTTCTAGCCCTGCCCACCGATTCGTGATCACACGCATAGCTAAATAACATAGATGCCTACCTCGTGATGACAAACTGGATCGAGAGTGAAACTCATTTTAATATGCAAAACTGTTCTCCACTCACAGCAGTGGGCGTTTACTTCCAAGTCTTCAGTGCGAGACGCCCATAAAAACCGAGTGATTTTCAGCTAGGCTCAAAACTAGGGTAGAAAATTACTTATTCATTTTTAAGTTTTTGAATGTAAAAACCAAGCGAACGTCATAACTTGACCTGATTTTTAAAATTTAAAAAGCCAGTTCATGACCCCTTTAAAAAAACTTGCTGATAATTTACTCACCCCCACATCATCCAAGATGTCCATGTCTGTCTTCAGGCGAAAAGAAATGAAGGTTTCTGATGAAAAACATTCCAGGATTTTTCATTAATTCATTGAACGAAATGACTCGAAAAAAGATTTGTTCATTTTGATAAACAAGTTCGAACAGGAGAGTCACGAGCGCACATCACAGAACAGAGCAAGCTGAGCATTTGCGCTTGTAAAACTTAAACTTTTTTTATATATTTTTTTAAACGACTGATATTTTTGTGTACATTAAATCCTGGAATGTTTTCATCAAAAACCTTAATTTCTTTTCTACTGAAGAAAGAAAGACATGGACATCTTGGATGACAATGGGGTGAGTAAATTATCAGCAAAAGTTTTTTTTAAAATTGAACAACTTTAAATGCAACCACAAAATGGTTCAGGCCGATATTTCCCGCATCGTGTAAATCATAGGGCCCTGTGTCCCCTCAGTTTGTGGCCGTGTGATTTGATTGGCTGAGGTCCCAGCTGTTGGTTTTACAGTTGAAGTGGGTTTTACGTGCATGGATTGTAACTCTCCCTCCTTCTTCTGGTGCTTTACAGAAGGATGCCAACCCCCCAGAGGAGTGCAAACAGCAGTGATGGCGGCGCCCGCCTCCTTCAGGATCCCCTACACTGTAACGGCTTCAAACAAACATAGTTACTTACCGCCTTACAATGTTTTGTATTTTTCTTGGTAGAAATAATTGAAAAATAAATAAAAGGGTTTCAAGATTTTTGTTACAAAAAAAAAGAAAAAACAACTCCTATTGGGAGCCGTTGCTCATGACGCATAGTATTTTACTAGACCGGTTTCTTTCTTTCGTTTTCCTTTTCTCTCTCTGTATACATGGTTAGAATGCAGAAAATCCCTCAAAGCATGACACTTGTTTCTTCACTGCTAAACTAGTTGGGTTCTCGTGAAGTCTTTTGTATTGCTCTTAGACAACAGCTGTGGAAAGACGGTCCGGTTTACAGGAAAAGTGATTCCTTTACGCTCGGATCAACCAAAGCAGAGGCACAGGGTGGCACAGAAGTGCTCATTCACTCATCTCAACCCCCCCGTGTGTAATCCGGAAAAATCAGTTCTCGGTTAAAATATTCCACGAAGCGTCCCACTATTTTTCCTTAAGGGTCAAAGACGTTGTGTCGGTGGTGACTGTACATTCCACATCCGTGTGAAGGAGTTCGTCCTTCAGTAGACGCTCTGCTGCATGAATTAATTTTTTTTCTTCTATGAGCACTTTGTACTTTGTCATGTGTCGGTAACGTCGATTAGACCAAGCGCTTAACGTTACGCTGGCTTGCCGTTATTCAGGTGGGTTCTCTGCTCCATGCATCTCTCCAGAAGGCACTTACAATGATCCCAACGAGCTCATTGGAGGATTAGACTTAATGCGAGAACCTGATTGGAGGAGCCAGTTATTGGTTTGTTTCTGAGCTCGGCCCTGAGTGATGTTTGTTGAGGAGTCTGTGGTGACACACCACCCTCTGTTTGGCAGGCCTATCACTGTGAAGGGGTGCGACTGACTGTGTGTGTGTGTGATTGTGTGTGTGCACTCAGAGGAGGGTCTCCTCTCACTCGTAGCGCAGCCCAGCAGGTCTGAAGCAGATAGAGCAATATTTTCACTCCGGATCCCCGAACGCCGCAGTATCCCGTGTCTCGTAGCTCCACATGTCTAGCTCGGACCGTGTGGCTCGTCGATTAGCAGCGGGGGTCTTTCTGGTTCCCCCTCAGCAGCTGTTGTCAAAGCAAAATGCCATGCTACAAAATACTAATGTACTCAATAACTGTACGTGGATGTATATTCATGAAATAAATTGGTAAAATGTGCAAGCCTTGGTCTGTCTGTTTCTTTGCTTGTATAAATCCACGCACCAATATTTGAAATAAATGGGAAGTTATTGCTGAAAATCTCTGCGATATGCAAAGCTCAAGTCTAACTGTTGTTGTCAATGTCGTGATGGTCTGTGGCAATTTTTGTAAATATTTGTAATCATTCATTGACCCCGCTAGGTGGCAGCGCTGAGTTTAAATTCCCTATAACTTATATTCCCTAAATATAAATTATTCAGTTTGATGACAAATAATTGCATGTGAAACTTGATTATTTTAATTATTATAAACTTAAGTAACCCGTAATAAACCGTATTTACCTAATGTTGCTAGAAAAATAATATCACTTGTTTTAAATCTGTAATGAATTAACTTATTGCTCTTATTTTTCATTTCTGTTCATTTGAATCAAGCATTACAGTAGTTTAATATCTGCCTTAAATGAAGTGCAATCAACTTAGATGCTTAAGTCATTCCAAATTTAAATTACATTAAACAGAATTCAAAAGAGTTAAATCATGTATAACTTGAAGTTGAAAGTTGCTTAACTAATTTTAGTGAGTTAAAGCAATGTAAAAATTGCTTAACCGACTGATCATAGTCTAATTTTTTTTTTTTACAGGAAGGTTTAAATGTTAAAATATATATGCTTTATTAACACATGGAATATATATATATATATATATATATATATATATATATATATATATATAAATTCCCTTAGCCATTTAATAGAGCTGTTTTAATCAGAAATTTCTCATTTTAATGTTAGTTTGCATTTTATACTTTTCGGTATTGCTAGACCGTTGTAATTAAAAAAGATATCAGTTTATTTAATCTATATGTTCACGCTGTTTTATAGTACATGATGCCACTGTCATATTTCAGGCATTTATGATATCTCGTTAAACGTTTGTTTTTGATTATTCGCATTAAATTACATAATGCAACATAATTAAGATTATGATTCCCACAAATGTTGCCTAGTAGACAGCTCGGTTGGTTTTGAGACAGTCCATGATGAACTCGACTGTATGTGTGTGCGCGCGCGTGCTGATGTTGCCGAGTTGAGCGCGCGTGCAGTGGGCGGTCCGCGCTTGAAAGAAAACCCCCGTGCGCGCTCTGTCCCGATCATCGCAGACCCGGGACATCCATCCGTCCGCCTACCTAGGCTGCTACAGTCCCAACCCGAATCCGAGCCCAGACCCAGTCCCTCACAGGCTCGTTTCATGCGCGATCTGACGAGATGCTGGAGTCCGGTGGCGGCGCGCGCGTGCTGAAGGAGGGCGCGCTGGAGAAGCGCAGTGACGGGCTGTTGCAGCTGTGGAAAAAGAAGCGCTGCGTGCTGACCGAGGACGGGCTGATGCTTCACCCACACAAACACCACCACCACCACCACCCCCACGACACCGGCTGCAAGGTGAAGGAGCTGCACTTCGCCAACATGAAGACCGTGGACTGCGTGGAGCGCAAGGGGAAGTACGTGTACTTCACGGTGGTGATGTCCGAGGGCCGAGAGATCGACTTCAGGTGCCCGCAGGACGAGGGCTGGAACGCGGAGATCACGCTCCAGATGGTCCAGTACAAGAACCGCCAGGCGATCCTGGCCGTGAAGTCCAGCCGGCAGAAGCAGCAGCAGCTGCTGATGGTCTCCTCGCAGAAGATGCTCCGAAACGCGCAGTAGGACGCGTGAGACCCGCGGAGCCTCTCCGGAGTGCGCGAGATCAAAGGACACTCCCGCGTGGAAGCGCGTTGCTGGAGCGCGGAGCTCGCGGGCGTCGGTTCGGTGTCACCTTGTGCACTTGGACGCGCGCGCAGACGCTCTTCATGCATTGAAAGACATCACGGCTGAGTTATCATCATATACCGGACGGGAATATCGCCTCGGAGACTGTAGGGGGGCCGGGGCAAGTTGTCACACTGAGGTTTATTGTCTAGCAGTGCTTATGCGTGTTGGTTTCAAACATCTATCTTCAAGGACAGTAATATCTGTGTTTTGTTTATCTGTAAAATCACGCTGGGATGTACGGTGAGAGCATATAATGAAGGTAGATTTGAGATTGTTTTCTCCAATAATGCAAGGTTGGGGCAAGTTGTTATGAGGTATTGAATTAAAATCCTTTTTTTTTTTGTTGATATTTTAGAATTATTTTATTTTCCCATTGTGACAACATGCCCCAATTAATTGTATTTCTTTTTTTTTTGGCTGTAATGGTGTAAATGTTCATATGATTTCTGAAGCAAATACTTTAAAGTCTGTATTTATACAGAAACTGCCTGAAAATACCCCGAGTGAAAGGTGTGACAACTAACCCGTGGTCTCTCTTCTATGTGTATGGGTTATAAATGTGAAATGCCATCACCGTTCATCTGTCTTGAACAGAAGTGCCATCATCACTTTCCACACCGCGGTTTCATTTGTCAGTCTTGTGCGGCTCTGGACGTGTGATCAATATCTTCCAGGAGAGCGAGAGGCTAATTTGTCACGGTCCAGATCGCAGTCTGCATGTGTGTGTGCTGGGATTTTAAAGAGACCACCCGAGTGTCACACATCCAGTGGAAAACTGCAGACTCCTGAAACCCGAAACACCTGATCTTTATTGATCAATCACTTCTGCATTTGATTATATAGCCTATTTATTTGTATATATTTTGTAACTGGTCATTTGCATATCTGAATGTTGGGTTATGTCTCTTAATGCATTTCACAATCTCAGAATAAGCTTTTTGATTACTTTTTTATTCTTGTAACTGGTTTGGATGGAAGATTCACATTTGACCAATGCTGTTTTTGAAGATACCTTATTGGTTCGCGTTGTTGCATTTCAAACCAAAGAATGTATTTCATGTTATTGGGTGGATTATGTGGACATGACGTAACTCATACTCTGTTAAGGTTCATTCATTTGAATTATGAACGTGACCTCAGTCCGTGTGTTAGACGCCATATTTGATGCAGTGTTGAAACACTGGGAAAAGTCTCAAATGTCTTCTCTTCATTCCTGCCGAACTAAATGTGGCCTCTATCCTGACTGATCTGTGTGTCCTGATCGATAGTGCATTACATAAAGCGTCTCAGTTGAATGCAGCGACTGAACAGGACTGGATATTGTTGATTCATCAGATGATCTCTGTCGAGTCCTGCGTGACAATGACATTTTCTGATGGAAATGCCACTTTCATACCTTTGAAATATACATTCCATTTCAAATGAATGTTGAATCTTTGTCTTTGCTGCTGATTTTGGGGGGATTTCACGGTACAGAAAGAACAAATGGCGATGCACATGGTTCGGCCAGAAACATGTCAACACAACAAAGCTAACTTAAACTAGGTTCCCAGCTCGCAATTTTGCGTTTAAAAGACATCTAATAGATGTCTAAACAGCCCAGGCTAAAAAAAAAAACAATATTTGGGCTGTTAGTGAAAATGTAATAGACGTCTAAAATGCTGGGTTGTTTTAACCCAATTTTGGGTAAAATATGGACAAACCCAAATGTCATTTAAAATGTTATCCCAATTACTGGGTTTGTCAATATTTGATCCAAATTTTTGTTGAAATAACCCAGCATTTTTTTAGAGTGAACCATATCCTAAGAATAGACTATAGTCATCAATTAGATAAAGAAGTCTTTCTAGTCGAAAAGAAATTAAGGTTTTTGATGAAAACATTCCAGGATTTTCTCCATATAATGGACTTCAATGGGGACCAAACGGTTCAAGGTCCAAAAGACTGCAAACTGCAAACTGTTCAAAGGGCTTTAAACGATTCCAGACGATGAATAAGGGTCTTATCAAGCGAAACGATCGCTCTCTTAAAAACAACAACAACAAAGTTGAAGTTTTATAAGCTCAAAAGCTCGCCTTGCTCTGTTCTGTGATGCGTGTTCGTGACTCTCCTGTTCGAACTCGTTTATAAAAATGAACGAATCTTTTCCCGAGTCAACTCGGAATGAACCAAATGACTCGAAAAAAGATTCATTCATTTTGATGAACGAGTTCGAACAGGAGAGTCACGAACGCGCATCACAGAACAGAGCAAGGCGACCATTTGAGCTTATAAAACTTAAACTTTTTTTTTTTTTAAATGAGCGATCGTTTCGCTTGATAAGACCCTTATTCATTGTCTGGTGTCGTTTGAAGCCCTTTGAACAGTTTGCAGTTTGCACTGAAACAGTCTTTTGGACCTTGAACCGTTTGGTCCCCATTGAAGTCTATTATATGGAGAAAATCCTGGAATGTTTTCATCAAAAACCTTAATTTCTTTTCGACTGAAGAAAGAAAGACATGGACATCTTGGATGACATGGGGGTGAGTAAATTATCAAGTGTTTTTTTAAAAGTGAACTACTCCTTTAACCTAGACGGTGAAATGGTGACGGTTTCTTCTTCAAACTCTTGCTCTGCCTCAACCTAAAAAATGAGTCGTGGAAGAAGATGCTGAGAGTGCAAGTCATATTTGCATTGCATTATGAATTGCATCCATTGCACAGCGTTTGGCTTCACATGCTCATGTTTCAGGTCGTGTGGTTCACGTTTCCAGTGCGTCTCGTGTCTCCTGCCGTCAAATCACTCGTCTGTCTTCCTGAGCTATAAGTGGAAGCCGTTTCCTTGAATAATATTTCTCTGTCAGAGCTGTCAGTAAGACGAAGTGTTGGCCACGCATCTACGCCTCCGAACGCACCCGGAGAAGCCGTCCAACTTAATTAAAACCCGAACGCTAAATCAGAACGAGCACCCGATGCAGGGCCACCGTGAAGGGTGTGTGTGTGTGTGTGTTATTGGATACACATGACCTTTGTAGACGGGGAGGACGGCTTCATTACATCACATTACTGTACTTCAGTGTCATGTCATAGTTCGGATTTGGGATTTGATCAGCAAGTGTGGGTGGAAAGATGTGTGTGTGTGTGTGTGTGAGAGAGTGTGTTTCAGTGCATGGCTGAGATTCTTTCAAAGGCCTCGCAGGGGAGTGTGGCAGACTGCCTCATTCTGCACCCCAATTATCTATTTTTACTCCTGTACACCTCTGTAATCTGAGATGTGTCCCTCTTATAGATCTCACGTGTTTATGAACCACATCCGTTTGTCTCAGTATGATAAATGGCATTTATTGCACAGGCCTGTTCCAAAAATCATATTTCTGGACCACAAACCAGGTTATTGTTTGTTTCTTTGCATTTACACATCCTCCTGAGACTTGAATACGTTTTTATCCACAATCAGTTCCTAAAATGATCCATAAACGATCATGACATCATTGCACCAGAAATCACGGGTTTATTACTGAAGTTTGTAGTTTGGCTGGAGCAGCGGTGTTTCTGCTACAAAATCATTGCAATTTTCTAAATGCCAGTTAATCGGTGTAATCATTTACTCCTTCCGGCAGTCGTGTGGAATTAAACCAAAGCTAATTATCATAGCAGAAGGTGTAGGACGGAGAGATGTGCTGAAAACAAGCCAATGACAGAGCCAGAGGGCGACAGTGAAACTTCAGCATCTGTTTCATGTGTTAGTCTTTTTTTTCTTTCTTTTGTATGACATTTGCTCCAGAACCATGTGAACTGTCTTGGTGTCTACACCTTCTGAAAACTTGTGCTCTTTATTCGAAGCACAACAGCAAAGCAACTCCCAAACGATTCAGTCTGATGAATCAATTTAAGCTATTGACATTACACAATAAATTGGCCTATATCAAGCATACAATGAACTAAAAAACACGAAGACACATGAGACATATGAGACATATAGCCTATTTGTTAAAAGTGTATTTCTATTTTTATTTTTTGTTTTAATTATTTTTCAGTTTTGCAAATAAGAAAGTTGGAACAGTTATAATTTGCTTGATTCTCAGCTTGAGGCAGACTGTTACAAACCCTTGTGAATGTCAGCTGATGATAATGATTGTCATATTAACCAAGTGAAAACCCCCTAGTTAGATATTTGCTATTAAAAGTATATTTGTTATTAACTTCATGGCTGTTGAAAGCGCTGACAAAGACACATTGGGTATGTTGTCTTCCAGTCAGCTGCCTGTCAGATGATGAACAAAGTTAATAAATAGTGTCTGGTAGGCTATTTTAAAAGCAGATAAAAAGATTAGACGAAGGGAGAGAAATGTAGGCTTCTTTAATTACAAGCAGAACGTTTAACAAATTGTTAAACTAATTGTCTTTGATTAAATAGCATTTTATGGAAATTGAACATTTTTGGAAATGGGATTTTTAGGGAAGAGATGTAAATAAAGTCAGTCACTGACTGTATTGGCTGCTTTAGGTACAAAACTAATATAAAGAATGAACAATTAATAAATTTCCGTTTGTGGCACTGCATGTGACGTGAAAAGAACCGATATTAATTAATTATTTTAACCGGTTCATTAAGTAGGCTATAGCTATAATTGTTTGAAGAAACCGGTTCGCGGAAATTAATCACATTTTCAATAATCGAATCACACGTTGAAGTGAATCGGACTCGATTCGACTGAATGAATCGTTAAAAAACGAGGTCAATCGCATTTTTGATAATCGGGTAACTTTAGGCTACAATCAAAAAACCAAAATCTCTCGTGGACGTCAGTATCTAAAACCGTCACTCGACACACGGCGTCTGCATGTCCCCGTCTATGTAAGTTACCTAAAACAAGCAACAAACACACACTCATGTTCATTTTAGCCTATAGGCTAATTACAGCACAAGTTGCGTTTGTGAGTTTTGAATAATAACCGAACTGTATAACCGTGTATTAAATAGTCAACCCAAATCTCCTGTGTGAACCTTCCGACTGAAGTTCGTGAAAACAAATTAAACACTGAAGCTAATATTTTTTTAAAGCATATATTAGGCTAATGGTAAAGTAGGCTAATATTACCATTAAACTGTCTTAATATTTCTTAGTTCACCCAAATATTTTATACTTTTTCCACTTTGGAAGTCACATTAATGAGCCCTGGGCCTGTTTGGTTATACCCATATTCTTCAAAATATCTTCTTTTGTGTAGTTCAGCAAAAGAAAGAAATTTATACAGGATTGGAAAAACTTGAGGGTGAGTTAATGATGACAGAATTGTCATTTTTGGGTGAACTATCCCTTTAAGAACATTCCTTTAATGTAATAATTCAGATGTGTGATCAAAATATTTTCAGAAGTAATATGAAATATTGTAGCTGAACAGTTGAACAGCTAACTTTAAATCTCCTGTCGTAACACTTGACTTTGGCCCTTGTGTCTTTGGCCCTCTCTCTCTCTCTCTCTCTCTCTCTCTCTCTCTCTCTCTCTCTCTCTCTCTCTCTCTCTCTCTCTCTCTCTCTCTCTCTCCCCTCCAGCATGCACCTGTTCCCATTCACCCTGAAGCCAGTCACACCAGTCTTCATTAGCACAGCTGCTGCCGCCCCTCAGTCCGCAGACAGGAAGTCAGATTAGATACAGAATGTCACCTTGCCCATATCAAGCGCTGGCGACCTGAATAAGACACATGATCATGCTGGTGATTTACATCAGTGAGTGAGCAAACACTTCTTATCTAGAAGTAAAAACAGACTTCCCTTAGAGGAATATGCCTCTATTAACACTTTACTTGAGGCCTTTATTGTATAATGCATTATTTTCATAAATAATTGTAAAAATGCATTATATTAGCAGATGTTGCTTGTCATGTTTTTAAATGCATTAGATTTTATGTGTAACAATGAATAAACAAGTAGCACTTTACATTTGTTAATATTAGTTAACTACACAGTTAATAGCAATGCACAATGCATTAACTAATCTTAGTTCATCTTAATCTCAACTTTAACTAATGCATTTTTAAGATCGAAAAAGTTCTATTATAGGTGATGCGCGTTCATGACTCTCCTGTTCAAACTCGTTCATCAAAATGAATGAATCTTTTTTCGAGTCATTTGGTTGATTCAACGAACGAAATTAACGATTAACTCGGAAAAAGATTTGTTCATTTTGAGTTCGAACAGGAGAGTCACGAACGTGCATCACAGAACAGAGCAAGGCGAGCATTTGAGCTTATAAAACTTAAACTTTGTAATTTATTTTTTAAATGAGCGATCGTTTCGCTTGATAAGACCCTTATTCATCGTCTGGAATCGTTTAAAGCCCTTTAAACAGTTTGCAGTTTGCACTGAAACTGTCTTTTGGACCTTGAACCGTTTGGTCCCCATTGAAGTCCATTATATGGAGAAAAGCCTGGAATGTTTTCATCATAAACCTTAATTTCTTTTCAGCTGAAGAAAGAAAGACATGGACATCTTGGATGACATGGGGGTGAGTAAATTATCAGCAAAAGTTTTTTTAAAAGTGAACTACTCCTTTAATGGGAATGTATTTCATTTGACTATCAATTGACAAATGATGATGGAGCTGTAAAATGAACGCGGGTTGCATCTCAGATCAGACTTTTAGTTGAAGACACAGTTTGAGCCATTGTTGAGATCTCCAGAAGAGACCCGTGTGATTGCTTGGATCATTTTCTCCGGGACATCATGCAGGGGAGTCAGTTTGTTCAGTATGAGAAACCATTGAAGAAGACAATGTCATATTTCATGTTTTCTTCATGTTCAAAATTCAAAGCACTTGATTTGCTTGCTCAGAGTTTGGTGAATGTGTGTTCAGTAAAACTCTCAAGGATTTGTTGTTGACGTTAGTTCTGCGTTTGTCAGCAGAAGTGAGTTTAAGTGCTTCCTTGTGTGCGTTTAGTATCAGTGTTTTCACACACCCACACAGCCCAGGTGTTGCTTACTTCACGAGTCCGTCGTATTTCACAGCAAACCGCTCAAGGTCACTGATAAGACGGCGCCTGTGAGGAACACGGACAAGGATCTGTAGCCGAAGAAAGTCAACTGTGTCTCTTCCCAACTTATACATGCACAAAAATCTGGAATGATTTTTTCATCTGTTCGTTTTTTAAACTGAAATAACTAACTAAGCACATTATTAGACAGACGGACGGACTAAAAGCTGATTCACATCCGTCCGACAGTTTCAGCTCTGAAATGACATTTCAGATTATTACTCATGTTCAGCTTCTCTCGGCCTATGAGGTTAGTCGGTAATGAAATAACTCCCAAACATACACATTCAAATTATCTTTTGACATTTAAATCAGCCGAGGTTTCCCCTCACGCCCAACTCATTTGAATAACAGACCAAGGAAAACCTGCCAGACGGCCGTCCTGGACGTTAATGTGCGTTAAAGTGGAGTATCAATATCCTGAAGATAGTTTTGCATGCACAACAGGGTTCCCACACACTCAGGCTTTTCTCAGTTAGTGATTTTAGTGAAGGCTGTTGTTTGGCAAGTGGCTGTTTGCTTTTGATGGTAACCGCAATATAATAAAAGAGACTAAGGAGAAGTAATTACACTTATTATTAATAATAATAATCACAAATGCTTATATTGTGTTTTATATAATACAAAAATAATCAGGAAAATTATGTAATGTTGCAAAATTCATAAATTATGAATCCACTTCAATTCCATATTGTTATTCAGCTCAGTTTATTTCAAAATGGATTCAGTGATAGTGTAAATGTTGTAAAGTTCATTAGCTACACAAAAAGTAGAATTTACTGTGAAACCATTTTCACACAGAAATTGCTCTTCAATTTCTCAAATAATTACAAAGAAACGGCAATTAACAGATTTTGAAATGCTGATTTAGAAAGTCTGAAGTAGTCTGAAACATAGGTACTCTTAATAGTTCTGTTTTACAATTTAATTCATCTGTGAAGCAACTCTGAAGATAATTGTGTTGTAATTCAGCTCAATTTAGTTCAATGTTGATTGACTTCAGTTCAGTGACTATGTCAATGTTGCAAAGTTCTTCAAATATAAAACAAGTTGAATTCCAGCTGTTTAGCAGCTCTACAGAAGACAATAGTGTCAATATTCAGTTGTTCTGAGCGGTTTTAGAGTCAATATGTGGGTTGTTGCGTGGTTTCGTACTGGCCCAAGTATCTGGAAATACTAACCATGTTAAAAATGCATGAATGAAGCACATTTTGATAGTGTTTCTCTAGGGATGAGTGCGATTTCTTCACTGGTTTTGTGAGTCAGTTGGGAGATGAGAGGTTGTTTATACAGGAGTCTAGGGGTGTGTGACCGCAACGGGACGGTCCCACCCTTTCCTCCCACTCATAACCTCCACCTCTCAACAACAACGGCCGCTGGCTATGATAATTGTTCTTTCATTGCTTTGTATCTCTCAGCCCTTAGAGAATAGATACTGTATTTTCACCTCTGTGTTCATGAAGACCAACGGCATCCTTTACAATGCACAAAACGAGTTTTAAAGTCACCCTTTTAGACTTGCTTTCTAGTAAGAAAAAAAGTGAGAAGCAACATTAAATATTTAGACTTAAATATTTAGTCTATGAGTGAACAATATCTTATAATCTTAAAAATCTTATGGATTGTTGCTTCCCAAGTGAACATTTTGATAATATGAATTTATTATGAACATGAACTGTTCCTCTGTCTAGGACATTTTTATTTTTGGATGAACTATCCCTTTAAGTCTAAATTCAATCTGTGCTTAAGGGGAAACATCAACAGGAATCATGTGCTTTTTGTTGAGGGTCAGATGACCTCAGATCATCTGAAGATAACGCTGCTCTATCATGAGCAGACGATGAGATCTGTGTTCAAATGAACAGTCCGAGATGAGCAGATACGAGTGAATATACCGTGGAAATGGGCATAAATCTGACCCGCGTTTGTTTTGAAGGTGTGAGCCGTCTGACTGTGTGAATGAATGTTACGAGACTGTGGTTCAAACCCACAATGAGCAGCCTATCTAGTCAGCATCACTTCCAGTGTAAAGACTGTTCCAGATAGGGTTGCCAACTTCAGAAAAGAAAAATGAGGGACAATTCAATTCAATTCAAATTTCATTTTTGTTTTCTGAATCGTGGGTTCTTTACAGGAAAATAAGGGACACTTAAAATATTTGTAGGCTACTGTAGCCTATCACAGAGTATATGTCATGTCAGGTTTGACATAAACACCTTTTGTTTTGCTTAACCTATTTATGTACAATTTAATTCTAAAACGTAATTTTAAGGTCACATTATGCACAAACCATAGTTGAAAATAATAGCATTTGTCTGAAATGAAAATCTTTTGAAACATTATACGCATGCACTACATTTGAAAAAAATTAAAGAAAGATAGCCTACTTTTATTCAGCAAGGACGCTAGCCGGCACACACACCGGCCGTCCACCTGATGTAAAAGAAAACGGGACTCGTCGTAAAAGGCGACCTTCTTCCACTTCTTCAAGGTTTATTTTTAAGGTTTATGTGCCTACACTCTTAGAAGAAATGGTTCTATTTAGAACCAAAAATGGTTCCATCCCCCGCTTCATATATGGAACTCCAAAATGGTTCTATATAGAACCATTTTTTTGGTAAAAGGTTCTATTGGCCAAGTGTGGAACCACAGGGTTCTATATAGAACCCATAGGAAGTATTTTTTAAGAGTGTATAGAACCCTTTAGGGGTTCCAAATACGTAGCGCTGATAGAACCTTTTAAGGTTCTATATAGAACCTTTTCTTCTACAGTAAGAGTGTAGGCACTGTGATTGGATGCATGCGGTTGAGTGTGACACATTCCTCCCAAAATTTTGTGTGACTTGTGCAACAAAGATCCCCTGCTGCCATGGACCGGATGGGATAGTCATTGTTGTCTTTGTGCATCAAGAATGAATCCTTGTGTCTATTTTGACTTCTGGGTAGATTAAATAACATTAGGACATAAATGGGAATCCTCTATGTAAATTACATTTTGTGTGTTCTAGATTCATAAAAAGGGCCTGGTGTCGCAGTTAGCTTATAAACAGGCGGTATACAGACACTCAGCTCACTAGTGTTGGGAACAGCTGTTTAGTTCCCCATCAAATATAGTCACACTGTGAAATACAGTAAACTGGCAGTACCGCCACAACGACCCGCTGCCGGGGCAGAAACTCTCTCAGACGCACCACATGCTGCCAATCAGGGATCAAAGCGCAGGAAGTGGATTAGAAGGGCGTCCTCGTGCATGCTGGGAGATTAGAGGGCATGATGTGCCTCAGCCAAGAGCCCACTTCCAGCTGCAAACACACAGTCTCGTGCTCCTAAAGACAATTAGATCATTCAAACCAAACATCTGGTCAACTACTTACTGACACGCAACACTAAAAGTTACTTTCCAAACAAGAATTTTTGTTTCCAGTAAAATGTCTAAACATTGTCAAGTACAATTACTTGAGAAGCAAAACGGCAAGATATAAAGTCTAAAAAGTTCATCAGATCTAAGATTGCAGGAACATAAAATGAAGAGTTCAGATGCAAAAGCCTCTAAATGCCATTTGAAATTTTCTTCTTTAATGATGATTTTTATCAAACTTGTATATTTAAGTTCAGTAATTTCACTTAAATGGCAATGATAATTACCTATTAATTGTTATTTAAGTGAAATTACTGAACTTATATATGCAAGTTTGACAAAAATCATCATTAAAGAAGAAAATTTCAAATGGCATTTAGAGGCTTTTGCATCTGAACTCTTCAAATATTCTCTGAACGTTCAAAAAATCCAGTTTATAAAATTTAAAACATTAACATGCGAACATTAAGGAAACGTTCCATTTGATCATTCTTCAAACATTTACGGAATTGTTACTTTTGAATGAACATTCCGACACAAGTGGCAACATTTAAAAAGATCAACGTCCAACTAAAACATTGCAGGAAATGTTTGCATTTTTTAACGTTTTTTTTTTTTTTTGGTGCACGAACATTTCTTCATAACTTTGAGAGAATCTTGCCTGAATGTTTGTCAAAGTTAATGTGGATTATGCTTAAAATAACAAAACTCATTTTCTCTATGAATTATGTTTATGTTAGAAAACTATAATAGCTTTAGTGTCTTTGCTTCTCAAGTAAATGTATTTTGATTTAAGAATGTACTGTGATGGTGAAACAAGTACTCCACTAAGAGATCCACTGCGAAAAGGAAGACGATCCACGCATTCTCTCAATATCAGTGTGCTGGTAGAGAGTGTGTGTTTCTGAAGAACTGGCAGTGAAGTTCACACACTCTTTCAGCACCTGCTGTCAGACGTGCTGAGCCGAGAGGAGATTTGTGGCTCTTCTCAGCACAATCTCAGGCGCCATTCAGTCACTGAGAGAGAGAGAGAGAGACCCATCAGCACCAGTGATAAACTCACTTCTGCTCCTCCACCTTTCACACAGTTGTTTTTCTCACTTGTTGTTGATACACACTCACAGATAATGTGGCCACTAAATACACAAAGGCCAGAAAACAAACACAGACATGTGTCCTGTCTGACATACTTTGCGTACTTGTATGGCGTAAGTTTAGGGTCTAACACTCATTTCATTTGCTTAAACAGGAATGGAATATAATATGTAATAAATGTAATAAATATAATGAAGCAGTTTGCAATATGCAATGACAAACATTTCAAACAGTAGAATGCAATGTTTAGTTATCTATGCATGTTCAGTTCAGCAAGTGGGATAATTATCTTGTGTATTATCCCAAAAGAAAATCCCCAAATAAGTGCAGAACTTTATTGTTACTACTTCAGGGCAATATTTTTATTAGAAAAAGGTCAAATACTATATTTCTTTTCATGAAAAAATATATAATATAATTTTTATGCACATTTCATTCAGCATGTCTTGATTAAATAATGAATATCTGAGTTAACAGATGTTAAAATAATTTGTGAGAACTTTCAAGTCAGAAAATGAAGCTATATGACCAATTTTTTGGGGTTATTCTCATGTGTCTTTTATTTTGAAGTTCAGTTGGATGTTCATACTTCCCCTTTTGTTTTTAGGGTGATTTGACTTTGGTTTACTCTGTTTCTAGTCCAGCTAGTGAAAGTCTATTTCATGTCTATTTTCTAGATTCTTGTTTGAAAATAAATCTGCACTTGGGCTCATTCCTCTACAGTTTCCACAGTGTTATAGATCACAGTGTTTCCTTTAACATAAAGTATTGTTTTTTGTTTTTCTTTTCTTTTCTTTTTTCACTCCATCTTTTTCCTTGTACTTTTCCACAGACTGCTGTTTCTATGGAAACAAAGAGCAAGAGGCCGGCCTGGGTTTGATGGAGCGCTGTCAGACAGCGAGGGGGAGGTCGGATCGTGTGTGTGTGTGTGTTTGTGGCCCAGAGGGATCCTGAGGATTGTGCTCTATATAAACGGTAAAACTCCAGAAGAAGCCGTGCTTCCTCGAGCCGGTTCTCCTTTAGCACCTCCATCTCGCTCACAACCTCCATCGGTGGGTTTCGCTTTTATCCAGGGGTCACAGAAAATTCCAGAAAACACCTCAACCCATGTAGAAAATATATTAAATGTTTCTCCTAGACTGCTATCGGATTAAATTGAGATGTTCTCCTGAGCAAAAAAATAAAATGAAATAAAACTGTGTCTATGATACAGTAGTTTGAAAAGAGATCTCAGATTGTGATCAGACTGATTAGATCCCGTAGTAGATCCCGATAGCTTTAAACGATTCCAGACAATGAATAAGAGAAACGATCGCTCATTTAAAATAAAAATTACAAAGTTTAAGTTTTATACGCTTGCCTTGCTCTGTTCTGTGATGCACGTTCGTGACTCTCCTGTTCAAACTCGTTCATCAAAATGAACGAATCTTTTCCCGAGTCATTTGGTTCATTTCGTTCGTTGAATGAACCAAATAATACGAAAAAAGATTCGTTCATTTTGATAAACGAGCTCCATCACGTCTCTTGAGCTACGGAAAAGCAACGTCTGAGCAATAAAATGTCCTTCTGAAATACATTATCATAGTAAGAGGGCAGATAGTGGAGCCTGAAGCACACAGAGCACTAATACAAGGAACGGTCTATGAGAACTATTGTGTTAAAGGACAATAATTATATTACAGAAACATCCATTTATCATCCACTTCCTCCTCAGCGTTAATAGACCGGAGTGTCTGTTAGCCTGAGGCACGTGTACCACATGTTTTCTGTGTTTAAATGACATTCGGCCCACAGCTGCTGTGCGATGGATCAGCTGGATTGTAAACTAAACGGCAGATATCAGAAGTTTCATCGTCACACATGCACTCTTGTTAACTTTGGCTCAGTTGTACACATAGTCCCACTGCTCTAATAGATCAGCAAACAACTGTACATGAAGCAAAGTTACACGTTAACATTCATTTATTTGATTTATAAAACATTTGCTCTCTCTAAACAAGCAGACTTTGAGATGTCAGTCTGATAATGCTGGAACAGTAGTTTTTGATTATTTTTTTCCTCTAACATAAGTGCTTTTTTAAAGCTTTGAGGATTTATAAAAGCATTGTGATGATGACAACATGTCATTTCTTTGTTCATTTGTCTTGCAAACGCTCAGACAACTCACTTTATTAGACAATAAAAGTAATTTATTGCACGTTTTCTGGCGCAGTGTAAGCTCTGTCCTCCTGAGGAGGGTTTTTCACTGCTCAGAGACTGGAAGACACATGGACGCTTTGTACACTGGCATCTTGTTTCTGATTCAGTGCCAGGAAAACCTTCTCAAACCACCAACTGCTGGATTTGTTTGGTTAGGTTTTTGCATTTTCTGAAGAAACAAGTGTGCCATTTGCCCATGCAAAACTCACTGCATTTATGCTAGCGTATTTTGTGGATGGTTGCTCTGCAGATGCTAGGGTGTCCTTGGTGGTTATTGGGTGTTTAGAGGGTTGTTGTTAATGGGTGTTTTAGGTGGTTTCTAAAGAATTTTAAACTAGGATTATCACTAGGGTGGCTAGGGTGTTCTGTGTTGTTGCTAGGATGTTTTGAGTGGTTGCTAAGGTGTTCTAAGTTGTTCTTGGGTGTTAAGGTGGTTGATATGATGTTTTGGATGGTTACTAGAGTTTGATTGTTGCTTGGGTGTTTTTAATGGTTGGTATGGTGTTCTAAGTGGTTGATATGGTGTTTTGGGTGGTTGCTAGAGTGTTTGATTGTTGCTAGGGTGTCTTAAATGGTTGGTATGGTGTTCTAAGTGGTTGATATGGTGTTTTGGGTGGTTGCTAGAGTGTTTGATTGTTGCTAGGGTGTCTTAAATGGTTGGTATGATGTTCTAAGTGGTTGATATGGTGTTTTGGGAGGTTGCTAGAGTATTTGATTGTTGCTAGGGTGTCTTAAATGGTTGGTATGGTGTTCTAAGTGGTTGATATGGTGTTTTGGGAGGTTGCTAGAGTGTTTGATTGTTGCTAGGGTGTCTTAAATGGTTGGTATGGTGTTCTAAGTAGTTAATATGGTGTTTTGGGTGGTTGCTAGAGTGTTTGATTGTTGCTAGGGTGTCTTAAATGGTTGGTATGATGTTCTAAGTAGTTAATATGGTGTTTTGGGTGGTTGCTAGAGTGTTTGATTGTTGCTAGGGTGTCTTAAATGGTTGTTATGATGTTCTAAGTAGTTAATATGGTGTTTTGGGTGGTTGCTAGAGTGTTTGATTGTTGCTAGGGTGTCTTAAATGGTTGGTATGATGTTCTAAGTGGTTGATATGGTGTTTTGGGAGGTTGCTAGAGTGTTTAATTGTTGCTAGGGTGTCTTAAATGGTTGGTATGGTGTTCTAAGGGGTTGATATGGTGTTTTGGGTGGTTGCTAGAGTGTTTGATTGTTGCTAGGGTGTCTTAAATGGTTGGTATGATGTTCTAAGTGGTTGATATGGTGTTTTGGGAGGTTGCTAGAGTATTTGATTGTTGCTAGGGTGTCTTAAATGGTTGGTATGGTGTTCTAAGTGGTTGATATGGTGTTTTGGGAGGTTGCTAGAGTGTTTGATTGTTGCTAGGGTGTCTTAAATGGTTGGTATGGTGTTCTAAGTGGTTGATATGGTGTTTTGGGTGGTTGCTAGAGTGTTTGATTGTTGCTAGGGTGTCTTAAATGGTTGGTATGGTGTTCTAAGTAGTTAATATGGTGTTTTTGGCTGGTTGCTAGAGTGTTTGATTGTTGCTAGGGTGTCTTAAATGGTTGGTATGGTGTTCTAAGTGGTTGATATGGTGTTTTGGGTGGTTGCTAGAGTGTTTGATTGTTGCTAGGGTGTCTTAAATGGTTGGTTGGGTGTTCTACGTCGTTCTTGAGTGTTTTTTATGGTGCTACAATGTTTGATTGTTTGCTATAGTTAGTGTTTGTTGCTACTAGGGTGTTCTAAGTGGTTGATATGGTGTTCTATGTTTTAAGATGTGGTTTTGGGTGGTTGCTAGAGTGTTTTTAGACTGTTGCTAGGGTATTTAGGTGGTTGCTAGTGTGTTGTGGGTAGTCAGATTGGCGGAGTGTGTCAGATCTCTAGGGAAGCTCTAGTGAAGTGGTTGAGTCTTAATGCAGGAGGTTCTGGTGAATCTCTCAGTTAATGTCTGCTCTTTCACAGACCCAGAGGAATAAAGCCTGTCCATATAACACTCCTCATGCTCTGTGTGATGCATTTTTAACAGAGTTTGCAGCTCAGTGAACTAGTATCTAAGATGTTTAATCCATCGCTGCCAGCATGGAGCACAGTATTTCATCCCAAAGATATGATTGTGTTAATTAACCTTTATTTTCCCCACTTCTCATTTCATTAGAGTATCATTTGATTATCGTTGGAAGTTTGTGGAGATGTCTTGTCAAACTCATATATATATATATATATATATATATATATATCCAGATATGTACCAGAAGTCATTCATATTTGCAATGCAAATTTTTCTATTAAGGATTCTTGAGGTGTTGTTTGCTTTTTTTCTCCTTGTGTGAATTTTATTATAAAGCATGGTACGTTGAAATGGTGTAAAATATGTGTATGTGGAATTTGAATTTTTTAATATATATATTTGTTTGTAATGTGATGCCAATGCCAAATGCAATTGCCCCTTGTGGGATTAATGAAGTGGTTAACTTAACTTATATATTTTACAGTAGGCAGTATGCATTGAATAACGTCATTGAATGTGTATGTGTGTCTGCATTAATAATGTTGATGCTCTTCATGTGTCTCCTGCAGATCTTCAGCAGCTTATCATCCATCAGACTGAAGCCGTATTGAACGTGACTTTCATCATTACCATCTCTGCAAGTATTCCATGCATACAAAAACAATGTACATACACCATACTGCAATAATAGTATGCAACTCTTTAGTCTTTTTCTCAACACACTCCATTCTTGTCATCTTCAGTTCATTTTTTCCTGTTGTGTGACCAACGTTAAACTCTTCATGTATTGGAGGCGTGTGACCTTTCCCGCTCAACATGATTGATATTTTATGCTGCGCAATTTGAAGGATGCTGGGAAGAAAACGAAATATCCTCTAGAGATCTGACACCTGTCAAAGTCTAACCTGATATTACTTATATGCAATTATTTAATCTGCATGCAATTAAAGCCTCTGGGCGATGAATGACGTGGAATAATTTATGAACCCATTGTTTCAGCGATGCGTGATGACTAGCGATTACGCCAATGCAAACTGGCTCATTTTAATATTCAGAAGAGGATCTGTTAAATACACATGGAGATATTAGCATCTCTGAAATCTCATTGCCTCGACACGCTGAACAATGTTCATTCTGTGTTTTTATTTCGATTCTTAACCCTGCCGCCGTCTCCGATTAGTTCTCATTAACTAGTGGCTAATGAACCTCCATTCTTCTCCTCATAGACGCTTTATCTTCAGCATGTTTGAAGCAGCTGAATAATTAAGATTTGCAAATTGGCTGTTTGCATTGTCTCCAACAATTAATTGTTTGTCGGCTGTCTGGTGACAAGACGAGACGGCCTGTGTGTTTTTGTTGTGTGAGCTGCTGGCAGTAGATTTTATTGGAAAAAGCGAGAGCCATTCAACAGATCTTCAAGGTCAAGAGCACAGGATATTATTGTGTGTGTGTGTGCAGAAACACTTCTGTTTCTCCCCTTTCTGCGTTTCTGGCCAGAGGACCTTTATACACTGACTTTGTCTCATTTAAGCATCGTGTTTTTTCTCAGATGTTTCAGCTGCTCAGATCATTTGGTCTTTGGAGAATTTGATAAGAAATGTTTAAGATCTCTGGCTTTTGATCACAGAATTAGGGATTTAATTAGTTTGCGTGAAGTGTTTTTATTTTTATATTTGATCTTATCTCATCTTGTCTTTATTGGGTTTTCAAAGGGCTTTAAACAATTCCAGATGATGAATAAGGGTCTTATCAAGCCAAGCGATCGCTCATTAAAAAAAAAAAAAAAACAAAGTTTAAGTTTTATAAGCTCAAATGCTCGCCTTGCTCTGTTCGTGACTGTTCAATCAAAATGAACAAATCTTTTTCAGAGTCATTTGGTTCATTCAACGAACGAAATGAATGAATTGAGTCTGAAAACGATTCAACTAAGCAACATGCTTACAAAATCTATAACAAATTTGTAATAATATTTGAATGAAGTGTGAGGACGTCAATTTTCCTAGGCCGGATATCACTTTTGGCTTCTACTGTCTTAATTTAAGAATGCTTAGATATTTGTGCTTTAAAACAAGATGTACAGTGCAATTATTCCCTAATTTCTTTTCGTACTCTGACGTCTCCAATGCATGACGTCCACGCGTATGGAAGCACGTGGTCACAATAGAGCCTTGTTCTCGATGCCCCGGGGTAAAAGAGTTTATCACAGTGGACTGTTACATCCCTCCATGTCCGTCTCAGTGACATGTGTCCTGCAGTCCTGTGCCACTTTTACTCTCTCTGCGAATTATCTGACTGCACCTGGCCTCCGCCCTGAAGTATTTTTGGGATGGAATCGGGTCAGATGGTCGTCATCCGAGGCCTCGAGACACAGCATGTCAAATCTGAGACGGTGCCCGTGTCACATGGTGAGCTGAATGCTAACCGCAGCGCTAAGCACACAGAGCTAAATGACGGCCATTATCGGCAGGGCATCACGGGTCGAGCTGGAACGGCCCTCATGGCCATGAGCCATAATATAACACCGCATACAGTGACCCGTCAACACAGAAAAGAGGCCAGTGAATAAATCAAACCCAGAGAAGAGACTGTGCAATACAGAGCCATATAGTGTGGCCTCGAAATTTATTCTCTCGTTTTAGTTAAATTGGGGCCACGTAATAAAAATTAAATCCCACGTTTTAGTAATTCATGTCCAAATTTGTACTAATGCATTCCCTCATTTTGATTTAAAGGGTTAGTTCATCCAAAAATGCAATTTCTGTTTAAAAATATGGGTTGCGCAGATTTTAAGGGCCCTATCTTGCACCCGGCGCAATTGACTTTGTTCACCGACACATGTATCATTCCTATTTTGCACCCGCGCAAAGCGGACTTTTCCCTCCACAGACGTACGTCGGTAAACTGGGGAATGAACTTGCGCTCCCTGGGCGGGTCGGCACTAAAATCGTTAAAAATTGGGTTTTGTCGACATTAATGCCATGATGCTTTAAGCTTGACGTCGACTAGTCGCTGATCATGGCCCATAGAGGGCGCAACAGGATAATAAATCTTTGAAGTCCACTTTTTACGCTCTGTTTCCAACTTTTTGTGATAAATATATGCAGAGAGCACTCCACAACATGTTTGATTTTACCATCTGGATGCTCAATATTGATCGGGTGAATGCACGTTTTAAACAGCTTAATCACTTTTCTAAACTAATGTTCTGCTGCATGATATCGCACACATACAGACAGTAGCTTGCACAATAAAATAACTTAGAAACTGAAAAAGTTGTAGCATATATTTCTTAGTAACTAAAACACACACAGCTTCACTATTAGTTGAGATGCTGCCAAGTACTCGCAGTCTCTCACTAATGCATTCAAACCCGTAAGAGTTTTGTCCTCAAAACACGAATGAAGATATTTAAAATGAATTCTGAGAGATTTCTGTCCCTCCTTTGACATTTCATGTAGTTTTTCACTTCAAGAGTAAAAACTATGAATAAAACTATGAGTACACTAATAAAACTTGAATAAAATGAATAAAACTTCAAGAGTAAAACTATGAATTGAGCAGTTTAGTCAAAATTATTGACTATATTATAAAAAAAAAGAAAAAAAAAGCGATATTGTAAAAAACTGAATAAAACTTCAAGAGTAAAACTATGAATTGAGCAGTTTAGTCAAAATTTTCTGAAGACTCGATTGCCTTTTATGATGAATGGATTGAATTTAGACTTGCATTGGATAGCAACACACCAAAGCGACGCCCTAGCAACCGCATCCCATTGCATTAGGATTCACACATACTGAACGAATACCCCGATCACACCGGTTTCGAGGTGGTAAATAAGCACCACTCACATTTGAGTTGATTAGGAATATTTCAATTGTAATGTGATCTGGACTGGGTGTTGGTCCCCTTCTCTAAATCTTCTGAACGAATGCGTCCTGCAGCGGGACATGACAGATGATGATTGAGCCGATGACCAGATACTGTCTGAACGACAATAGTGATGATTAATCTCTAAATGCAGCAGGGATGCAATGAACCACTTCACATCTACAGGTCTTTTCCTCAAAAATTGCTTTTTGCTCGCTCTCATCAGAACTCAAATTGAAATAATAGATAATCCTAAGATTTGAAAACTCAAGATCTTTCACAATGTTTTGAGTGAATAGGACAATAAGAAGCTCTTATGAGTATAAATTTAGCCTGTTACTGTTTTAGTTGCTGTGTGTGTGTGTGTGTGTGTGTTAGTGTGCAATGCATATAAAGAGTCTTTTGTATGGAGCGAGTCGCAGGCGTTGTTGGCCCGGGGCGTATTTCTCCTACTTCATTAAAGCAGAACACATGTCTGTGTGCATGACAATCAGAATTAGATATGAACAGCCTTACAGTCCCTGTGAGTGTGCATCTGTTTGACAAGCGCTTCACTGTTTCCTTACAAGGTGATTTCTGATCATGACACTACAACATGTAGGCCTACACACACGTTTTCACATTTTTAATTGATTAAATTTCTGAACATGTGTGTTTGTACAGTATTTTGCAAGATCCTGATAACCACTCCACCACAACACCCCAGCACCTCATTTTCATCATCTAGTCTTCACGGTGCACCTATAAGTATGAATTTTGAATAATGTAAACACAAAATGAAGGTTTCCGCTGGGTGTGGGAAGCACCTTCCTTTAAAGACCTCATTGCCTGGCCTCTCCGCACACGCTGCCATTCTCATGAATAAAACATGCTGTCGTTAAGCTTAGTTTAATAGTTTCAATAAAAGCTCCTTCCAGAGAGATAAGCTGTCACATTAACTTAATATTCATTTCCTAAATGTGCCTCTCCGGGTTCCATGGTCAAATTACATTTCGATCCCTATTTATACTTTTCATGTCTTTATGAACTGTGTCAACCTGGTTAGGAAATATCGGTGAATTAGATGGTAATGTTATATACTGAATTTTATTGCATTTGAACGAACTGAGAGGTGAGGGGGACAAATGAGCTAAAACACAGAGTGGAAAATAACGTAGAGCCCACTTTTTCAATTTATAATACTAAAACTAAATTACAATTAAAATAAAAAAGATAAAATATATAAATAAAATATTTAAATTGAAATTAAATGAAATGGAGAAAAATACAGTAATATTAATATAATAGTTATGTAATTAATAAAAATAGTTCAAATAAATGAATATAATCATTAATTTTATAATATTTATTAATATATAAAAAATAACACACATATATATATATATATATATATATATACACACACACGTACACACTAAAACTCTCTGTACACTGTAAAATGTAATAGCTTTCCTGACTCACATTTACTTAATTAACTTTACTCACTAATATAAAATACATACCTTTTTACAAGGGTTTTTTGAGTCATAGTAAATTGCAGTGTGAAAATAACAATTTACTCAAATGTTTAATTGACGCTTACTTGAAAAAAAAAAAAAAAAAAAAACGTAGCAAAAAAATAATGCAAGGACGTTACCAAACCAGTGAGAGGCAGCAGTGCATTAAATCATTAATGTGCAGAAAAAATAAAGAAGAAGAAGAAGCGGCCTTGTGGGAGCGTGCGCGAGTGTCCATTTCGGCGCCAATTTTCAGCTGTGGTAACTGGAAAGACGTTGACAGACTGCGTTTATCTGGAGCTTAATTTTATTTTAGAACAAAAACAAGGTAAGATAATGTTAAACTTGTGTGTGAATGTTTTTTTTTACTGTCTGTCGCTTATTTTTGCTTATTATCTTATGTGTACCAAATTATTTTGATATTATTCGGAGCTTACAGATTGTGGTTCGACCTGTTTTTTTTTTTTTGTAAAACGGTCAGGTAATGTTAACTTAGCACAACGGTTCCTGTATTTAAATTGTCCAAAAAGTATTATATTAGGAATTCTGATTTTCTATTTTATTGTTTCCCTGATGCATTCTTCGCTGTCTGGATTGGTTTACTGTTTATTAACGTTACAAATATGTTGAAATGGCGCACATTTAGCAGTTATAGGTAACGAAACACTGTTTTTGTCTGCACTGAGGTAACGTTAACTTACCTATGTAGCTAATGGTAGCTATATTTTCTGTAATGCTTGAAGAACATGCATGTCAACGAATGTCTCTGTTATGGAAGCGTTTCCGCGGACCGCCACTAAATAATTGCGACTTTTTATCTCACAATTTCGAGATATGAAGTCAAAATTGTGAGAAATAAAGTCGCAATGGCGTGTTATAAAGTCAGAATTGCGAGATATAAAGTCAGAATTGCGTGATATAAAGTCACAATTCTGAGAAAAAGACAGAAGTGCGACTTTTTATCTCACAATTCTGACTCTTTTCTCACAATTCCGAGTTTACATCTCGCAATTCAGCCTTAATAACACATATTTGCTAGTTTATATGTCGAAATTCTGACATCTTTTCTCAGAATTGTGAGATATAAACTCGCAATTGCGAGTTATCAGTCCAATTCTAAGGGGGAAAAAAGACCAACTTTTTTTTCTCCCTCAGAATAGTTTAAATCTCACAATTCTTACTTTATATCTCGCAATTCTGACTTTATAACAGGCAAATGGGACTTTGTATCACGCAATTCTGAGAAATTAAGTCAGAATTGTGAGATGTAAACTCGCAATTGTGAGAAAAAAAGTCAGAATTGTGAGATAAAAAGTCGCAATTACCTTTTTTATTTTTCATTCTGTGGCGGAAACAAGCTTCCATAGTCTGTAATCTTAAAAAAAACAGAACTTATTTTTTTTTCTTCTTTTTTTCTAGAAGTCCTTCTGGCAGCTTGCCTCCTGAGTGGCGTTCAAAGCGCTGGTCTCGATACACTGGTAAGGACTTTTCCTTTAAAGGGGAAATTAAGCAGTGAATCAAGTTTACAGAATTTACAAGATGGATTTCCAATATAATCAACAATTATATAAGAAACATTACAAATGTAAACATTTAGAAGAAAAAAAGAAAAAACTTTGTATCTTTCGTCGCCAGGGCGCCGCCATTGTGCAGTTGACGTCATGGGGTTGGTTGGCTTAAGTTTAACAGGCTCTGGGCACTGAAAATCGCAACATCAAACTGTTTAAACCAGTGTTTTGACCGCGAACGACTAATGTTAGGTACAGTTATTAGACAAAAAGACGACGTCTAATATTATATGTTGACAAACTGCACATAGAAACATTGTTTGCGATGTCTGCCGTCATAAATTCCCGTCTCGTCAACAACATGTAAGTTAGCATGTATTTGTTAAAGGGATACTCCACCGGGTTTTCATATTAAACTATGTTATTCCCTTAATTAAGACGAGCTGATGCATACCTCTCTCGTCTCAGTGCGTGCACTCTATCGCTCTGTATTGCCGCAAAACTATGTTAGCACTTAGCTTAGCCCAGTGCATTAAATATGGGCCCAAAAGAGAAGCGACCAAACACTTCCTCGTTTTCCCTATTTAAACACAGTTACTCGATTAGTGTAACTCGACCTAGGCTGGTGACACAAAATAAAACGTTGTGTTTTTCTAAGCGTTTAAAATTGATGACTATATTGTATGGGGCAATACCATAAAAAGTGCTTTAGAGCACTTCAACTTGGCGCAATAATACCTTCACTCGTGAAAAGTCCTCTTACCGGCTCCCGCTGGAAGTTCTATAGACCATTTTACAAGATGTAAACAACACTGGTCCAGAAACACTTCCTGTTTCAGCTTGTAACTGTTTTCTTTATTTCACATCTTAAAGATGTTTGTTTAACTTTTTGATTCAGTTTTAAATGTTCTGTTGGTTGTATTTTATCCCAGCTTTTATGTAGTGTTAAAAAACTGAAACAGGAAGTGCTTCTGGACCAGTGTTGTTTACATCTTGCAAAATGGTCTAGACAGTTTTTTAAGCAAGATTACATTCTGTGGCATTTCCTTCTTTATAATGCCCGTTGTCAATGGCAACGCATTATTATATAGTGCGCATGTCAATATCACAACGGACGCGCGCGCTCTTGTTTCATTCAAAAACAACTTGCCGTTTGCGTCTTCCGTTTTTGATTGTATTGGAAATAAAATCAGAGTTGATTTATTGTTTATAGAGTTTGATAATATTGTTGTGATCATATTGTCTGGAAGATTGTTTTGTACACTGTAAATGGATTTATAAACAGGTAAGATTTAACACATTAATCTAAATTCATTATGTCCCCATAATTATGTGGTAAAAAAAAAAAAAATCGTGAATTTAGATACATTACTATCCCTTAAAATGTCTCTCTTAATAATAGTCTAGTTTGAAGTTGTTCGTTTGTCTTTGGCTTTGCCAGTGTCTGCTTTTCCAGAGCCGGAGCCAGTGTCTGCTGTTCCAGGAGCCAGTGTCTGCTGTTACAGAGCTGGAGCCAGAGCAAGTGCCTGCTGTTCCAGAGCCAGAGCAAGTGTCTGCTGTTCCAGAGCAGGAGAAAGTGTCTGCTGTTACAGGATTGTAAGTATGCAGGAATTTGTAAGTATGCAGGATTTGTAAGTAGGGGTGCACGATATATCGAATCAATATCGTTATCGCGATATCACGTTGCTCGATATACATATCGAAAGTCTCGCGATATTTATGCAATATTTTGTTTATGATGCGTCCGGCACCGTTGCATTTCCCCCGATTCATTTCCTGATTCTCCTCCATAAACAACATGAAATCAAGGAGAGGTTTAACTTTTCATGTTACAGATTTTCCACAGTGGTCAGAAAGAACAGTGGAGACACTTTGTTTTTCTCAATATAGAGTCGCTATTCGCTTCAAAGCTAATCGCCGTCACTCTCTCACTTCTCACTTGCTCTACTACCACACAGTCCCCCAACACACACACTTGCCGGCCGGCTCGACGCACACAAGCATAAACACCAGACCACCTGGCAACTTCATGCGTTTTCACTGAACGGATAGCTATCTGATTTATTAAAATACGATCTTCAATTCCCACGCTATATGCAGATTTAATGGAATGCACGTCACCGAAAGCAACAGTTATGAGCTGCATTTTACGATCATCAGGTAAAATAAGATTAGTCCGTTTATTTACTTTTAATGAAGATAACTGTGTGAAAAGCGTCTGCGACTTACTTTCACTTTGATTTGCGATAGTTTGCGCGTTGGCTTGATGAAGAGATGCAGCTGCTCTGAGGTGATGCGTGTTGCAGTCGCGCGCGTCGTCATATCTGACCATAACCTGAGATGTAGCCTGTAACGTTCTCATTTTTAGCGTTTTTGGAAGGAGTACATTTTACATATGTGGTTTATTCAATAACGAGATGCATTTACATTTGTCCAGTTTCGACTGAAATGCGGCCCAGACGATTAGATTCAAATACGTCACGAATGCGTTTCACATGGCATTTTAAAACCTGGTCTTTTCACGATCAGATAGCTGTAGACTTGCTATTTATTTATTATCTTTTACACTGTAGTGTACACAACTAGTAAAACGTGTCCTACATGGTTATTATTTATTTATTCATGCTGTACCAGTCCAATATGACTGTCAGTTGAAATAAACCTTATGTTGTAAGAAAACTTGTTTTATTTATTAATATTTTTTAAAAGCGTTTTCCTATAACTTTTGTGGTTTTACATCCATTAAAAAATATCAAAATTAATATCGATATCGTAAATATTCATTATCGATATTGCAAAATCACATTTTTGTAAATGTCGTGCACCCCTATTTGTAAGTATGCAGGATTCCTTTATTTGTTAGTATGCAGGAATTTGTAAGTATGCAAGTATGCTCTGGAACAGCAGAGCCGGAGCTGGAGCAAATGTCTGCTGTTCCACAGCCAGATAAAGTGTCTGCTGTTCCAGAGCTGGAGCAAGTGTTTGCTGGTCCAGAGCCGGAGCAAGTGTCTGCTGTTCCAGAGCAGTAGAAAGTGTATGCTGTTACAGGAGCCAGTGTCTGCTAATACAGGATTGGAAGTATGCAGGAATTTGTAAGTATGCAGGATTCCTTTATTTGTTAGTATGCAGGAATTTGTAAGTATGCAAGTATGCTCTGGAACAGCAGAGCCGGAGCAAATGTCTGCTGTTCCAGAGTCGGAGCCAGTGTCTGCTGTTCCAGAGCCTGAGGCGGAGTCTGCTCTTCCAGAGCCGGAGCCAGCAACTGCTGTTCCAGAGCCGGAGCCGGAGCAAGCGTCTGCTGTTCCAGAGCTGGAGTAAGTGTCTGCTGTTCCAGAGCCGGAGCCGGAGCAAGCGTCTGCTGTTCCAGAGCTGGAGTAAGTGTCTGCTGTTCCAGAGCCGGAGCCGGAGCAAGCGTCTGCTGTTCCAGAGCTGGAGTAAGTGTCTGCTTTTCCAGAGCAGGAGAAAGTGTCTGCTGTTCCAGAGCCGGAGCAAGTGTCTGCTGTTCCAGAGCAGGAGAAAGTGTCTGCTGTTACAGGATTGTAAGTATGCAGGAATTTGTAAGTATGCAGGATTTGTAAGTATGCAGGATTCCTGCATTTGTAATTATGCAGGAATTTGTAAGTATGCAAGTATGCTCTGGAACAGCAGAGCCGGAGCAAGCGTCTGCTGTTCCAGAGCTGGAGTAAGTGTCTGCTTTTCCAGAGCAGGAGAAAGTGCCTGCTGTTCCAGAGCCAGAGAAAGTGTCTGCTGTTCCAGAGACGGAGCCAGTGTCTGCTCTTCCAGAGCCGGAGCCAGTGTCTGCTCTTCCAGAGCTGGAGTAAGTGTCTGCTGTTACAGAGCCGGAGCCAGTGTCTGCTCTTCCAGAGCCGGAGCCAGTGTCTGCTGTTCCAGAGCCGGAGCCAGTGTCTGCTCTTCCAGAGCCGGAGCCAGTGTCTGCTGTTCCAGAGCCGGAGCCAGTGTCTGCTCTTCCAGAGCCGGAGCCAGTGTCTGCTGTTCCAGAGCCGGAGCCAGTGTCTGCTCTTCCAGAGCCGAAGCCAGTGTCTGCTGTTCCAGAGCCGAAGCCAGTGTCTGCTGTTCCAGAGCCGGAGCCAGTGTCTGCTCTTCCAGAGCCGGAGCCAGTGTCTGCTGTTCCAGAGCCGGAGCCAGTGTCTGCTCTTCCAGAGCCGAAGCCAGTGTCTGCTGTTCCAGAGCCGAAGCCAGTGTCTGCTCTTCCAGAGCCGGAGCCAGTGTCTGCTCTTCCAGAGCCGGAGCCAGTGTCTGCTGTTCCAGAGCCGGAGCCAGTGTCTGCTCTTCCAGAGCCGAAGCCAGTGTCTGCTCTTCCAGAGCCGGAGCCAGTGTCTGCTGTTACAGGATTGTAAGTATGCAGAAATTTTTTAGTATGCAGGATTTGTAAGTATGCAGGAATTTGTAAGTATGCAAGTATGCTCTGGAACAGCAGAGCCGCAGCAAGCGTCTGCTTTTCCAGAGCTGGAGCCAGCGTCTGCTGTTCCAGAGCCAGAGAAAGTGTCTGCTGTTCCAGAGTCGGAGCCAGTGTTTGCTGTTCCAGAGTCGGAGCCAGTGTCTGCTGTTCCAGAGCTGTAGCAAGTGTCTGCAGTTCCAGAGCAGTAGAAAGTGTCTGCTGTTCCAGAGCCGGAGCCGGAGCAAGCGTCTGCTGTTCCAATGCCAGAGAAAGTGTCTGCTGTTCCAGAGCCGGAGCCGGAGCAAGCGTCTGCTGTTCCAGAGCTGGAGTAAGTGTCTGCTTTTCCAGAGCAGGAGAAAGTGCCTGCTGTTCCAGAGCCGGAGAAAGTGTCTGCTGTTCCAGAGCCGGAGCAAGTGTCTGCTGTTCCAGAGCAGGAGAAAGTGTCTGCTGTTACAGGATTGTAAGTATGCAGGAATTTGTAAGCATGCAGGATTTGTAAGTATGCAGGATTCCTGCATTTGTAATTATGCAGGAATTTGTAAGTATGCAAGTATGCTCTGGAACAGCAGAGCCGGAGCAAGCGTCTGCTTTTCCAGAGCTGGAGCCAGCGTCTGCTGTTCCAGAGCCAGAGAAAGTGTCTGCTTTTCCAGAGCCGGAGCCAGCGTCTGCTGTTCCAGAGCCGGAGCCAGTGTCTGCTTTTCCAGAGCCGGAGCCAGCGTCTGCTGTTCCAGAGCCGGAGCCAGTGTCTGCTGTTCTAGAGCCGGAGCCAGTGTCTGCTCTTCCAGAGCCGGAGCCAGTGTCTGCTGTTCCAGAGCCGGAGCCAGTGTCTGCTCTTCCAGAGCCGAAGCCAGTGTCTGCTCTTCCAGAGCCGAAGCCAATGTCTGCTCTTCCAGAGCCGGAGCCAGTGTCTGCTGTTCCAGAGCCGGAGCCAGTGTCTGCTCTTCCAGAGCCGAAGCCAGTGTCTGCTCTTCCAGAGCCGGAGCCAGTGTCTGCTGTTACAGGATTGTAAGTATGCAGAAATTTTTAAGTATGCAGGATTTGTAAGTATGCAGAATTCCTGCATTTGTAAGTATGCAGGAATTTGTAAGTATGCAAGTATGCTCTGGAACAGCAGAGCCGCAGCAAGCGTCTGCTTTTCCAGAGCTGGAGCCAGCGTCTGCTGTTCCAGAGCCAGAGAAAGTGTCTGCTGTTACAGAGTCGGAGCCGGTGTTTGCTGTTCCAGAGCCGGAGCCAGTGTCTGCTGTTACTGGAGCCAGTGTCTGCTGTTCCAGAGTCGGAGCCAGTGTCTGCTGTTACAGGAGCCAGTGTCGGCTGTTTCAGAGTCGGAGCCAGTGTTTGCTGTTACAGGAGCCAGTGTCTGCTGTTCCAGAGCTGTAGCAAGTGTCTGCAGTTCCAGAGCAGTAGCAAGTGTCTGCAGTTCCAGAGCAGTAGAAAGTGTCTGCTGTTCCAGAGCTGTAGCAAGTGTCTGCAGTTCCAGAGCAGTAGAAAGTGTCTGCTGTTCCAGAGCCGGAGTCTGCTCTTCCAGAGCCGGAGCCAGCGTCTGCTGTTCCAATGCCAGAGAAAGTGTCTGCTGTTCCAGAGCAGGAGCCAGTGTCTGCTGTTACAGAGCCGGAGCCGGAGAAAGTGTCTGCTGTTCCAGAGTCGGAGCCAGTGTCTGCTGTTACAGAGCCGGAGCTGGAGAAAGTGTCTGCTGTTCCAGAGTCGGAGCCAGTGTCTGCTGTTCCAGAGCCTGAGGCGGAGTCTGCTCTTCCAGAGCCGGAGCCAGCAACTGCTGTTCCAGAGCCGGAGCCGGAGCAAGCGTCTGCTGTTCCAGAGCTGGAGTAAGTGTCTGCTGTTCCAGAGCCGGAGCCGGAGCAAGCGTCTGCTGTTCCAGAGCTGGAGTAAGTGTCTGCTGTTCCAGAGCCGGAGCCGGAGCAAGCGTCTGCTGTTCCAGAGCTGGAGTAAGTGTCTGCTTTTCCAGAGCAGGAGAAAGTGCCTGCTGTTCCAGAGCCAGAGAAAGTGTCTGCTGTTCCAGAGACGGAGCCAGTGTCTGCTCTTCCAGAGCCGGAGCCAGTGTCTGCTCTTCCAGAGCTGGAGTAAGTGTCTGCTGTTACAGAGCCGGAGCCAGTGTCTGCTCTTCCAGAGCCGGAGCCAGTGTCTGCTGTTCCAGAGCCGGAGCCAGTGTCTGCTCTTCCAGAGCCGGAGCCAGTGTCTGCTGTTCCAGAGCCGGAGCCAGTGTCTGCTCTTCCAGAGCCGGAGCCAGTGTCTGCTGTTCCAGAGCCGGAGCCAGTGTCTGCTCTTCCAGAGCCGAAGCCAGTGTCTGCTGTTCCAGAGCCGAAGCCAGTGTCTGCTGTTCCAGAGCCGGAGCCAGTGTCTGCTCTTCCAGAGCCGGAGCCAGTGTCTGCTGTTCCAGAGCCGGAGCCAGTGTCTGCTCTTCCAGAGCCGAAGCCAGTGTCTGCTGTTCCAGAGCCGAAGCCAGTGTCTGCTCTTCCAGAGCCGGAGCCAGTGTCTGCTCTTCCAGAGCCGGAGCCAGTGTCTGCTGTTCCAGAGCCGGAGCCAGTGTCTGCTCTTCCAGAGCCGAAGCCAGTGTCTGCTCTTCCAGAGCCGGAGCCAGTGTCTGCTGTTACAGGATTGTAAGTATGCAGAAATTTTTTAGTATGCAGGATTTGTAAGTATGCAGGAATTTGTAAGTATGCAAGTATGCTCTGGAACAGCAGAGCCGCAGCAAGCGTCTGCTTTTCCAGAGCTGGAGCCAGCGTCTGCTGTTCCAGAGCCAGAGAAAGTGTCTGCTGTTCCAGAGTCGGAGCCGGTGTTTGCTGTTCCAGAGTCGGAGCCAGTGTCTGCTGTTCCAGAGCTGTAGCAAGTGTCTGCAGTTCCAGAGCAGTAGAAAGTGTCTGCTGTTCCAGAGCCGGAGCCGGAGCAAGCGTCTGCTGTTCCAATGCCAGAGAAAGTGTCTGCTGTTCCAGAGCCGGAGCCGGAGCAAGCGTCTGCTGTTCCAGAGCTGGAGTAAGTGTCTGCTTTTCCAGAGCAGGAGAAAGTGCCTGCTGTTCCAGAGCCGGAGAAAGTGTCTGCTGTTCCAGAGCCGGAGCAAGTGTCTGCTGTTCCAGAGCAGGAGAAAGTGTCTGCTGTTACAGGATTGTAAGTATGCAGGAATTTGTAAGCATGCAGGATTTGTAAGTATGCAGGATTCCTGCATTTGTAATTATGCAGGAATTTGTAAGTATGCAAGTATGCTCTGGAACAGCAGAGCCGGAGCAAGCGTCTGCTTTTCCAGAGCTGGAGCCAGCGTCTGCTGTTCCAGAGCCAGAGAAAGTGTCTGCTTTTCCAGAGCCGGAGCCAGCGTCTGCTGTTCCAGAGCCGGAGCCAGTGTCTGCTTTTCCAGAGCCGGAGCCAGCGTCTGCTGTTCCAGAGCCGGAGCCAGTGTCTGCTGTTCCAGAGCCGGAGCCAGTGTCTGCTCTTCCAGAGCCGGAGCCAGTGTCTGCTGTTCCAGAGCCGGAGCCAGTGTCTGCTCTTCCAGAGCCGAAGCCAGTGTCTGCTCTTCCAGAGCCGAAGCCAATGTCTGCTCTTCCAGAGCCGGAGCCAGTGTCTGCTGTTCCAGAGCCGGAGCCAGTGTCTGCTCTTCCAGAGCCGAAGCCAGTGTCTGCTCTTCCAGAGCCGGAGCCAGTGTCTGCTGTTACAGGATTGTAAGTATGCAGAAATTTTTAAGTATGCAGGATTTGTAAGTATGCAGAATTCCTGCATTTGTAAGTATGCAGGAATTTGTAAGTATGCAAGTATGCTCTGGAACAGCAGAGCCGCAGCAAGCGTCTGCTTTTCCAGAGCTGGAGCCAGCGTCTGCTGTTCCAGAGCCAGAGAAAGTGTCTGCTGTTACAGAGTCGGAGCCGGTGTTTGCTGTTCCAGAGCCGGAGCCAGTGTCTGCTGTTACTGGAGCCAGTGTCTGCTGTTCCAGAGTCGGAGCCAGTGTCTGCTGTTACAGGAGCCAGTGTCGGCTGTTTCAGAGTCGGAGCCAGTGTTTGCTGTTACAGGAGCCAGTGTCTGCTGTTCCAGAGCTGTAGCAAGTGTCTGCAGTTCCAGAGCAGTAGCAAGTGTCTGCAGTTCCAGAGCAGTAGAAAGTGTCTGCTGTTCCAGAGCTGTAGCAAGTGTCTGCAGTTCCAGAGCAGTAGAAAGTGTCTGCTGTTCCAGAGCCGGAGTCTGCTCTTCCAGAGCCGGAGCCAGCGTCTGCTGTTCCAATGCCAGAGAAAGTGTCTGCTGTTCCAGAGCAGGAGCCAGTGTCTGCTGTTACAGAGCCGGAGCCGGAGAAAGTGTCTGCTGTTCCAGAGTCGGAGCCAGTGTCTGCTGTTACAGAGCCGGAGCTGGAGAAAGTGTCTGCTGTTCCAGAGTCGGAGCCAGTGTTTTCTGTTCCAGAGCTGGAGCCAGTGTCTGCTCTTCCAGACCTGTAGCAAGTGTCTGCTGTTCCAGAGCCGGAGTCTGATCCTCCAGAGCCGGAGCCAGTGTCTGCTGTTACAGAGCCGAAGCCGGAGCAAGTGTCTGCTCTTCCAGAGCTGGAGCAAGTGTCTGCTTTTCCAGAGCAGGAGAAAGTGCCTGCTGTTACAGGATTGTAGTATGCAGGAATTTGTAAGTATGTAGGATTTGTAAGTATGCAGGATTCCTGCATTTGTAAGTATGCAGGAATTTGTAAGTATGCAAGTATGCTCTGGAACAGCAGAGCCGGAGCAAGTGTCTGCTGTTCCAGAGCAGGAGAAAGTCTGCCGTTACAGGAGCCTGTGTCTGCTGTTACAGGATTGTAAGTATGCAGGAATTTGTAAGTATGCAGGAATTTGTAAGTATGTAGGATTTGTAAGTATGCAGGATTCCTGCATTTGTAAGTATGCAGGAATTTGTAAGTATGCAAGTTTGCTCTGGAACAGCAGAGCTGGAGCAAGTGTCTGCTGTTCCAGAGCCGGAGAAAGTGTCTGCTGTTCCAGAGCCGGAGAAAGTGTCTGCTGTTACAGGATTGTAAGTATGCAAGTATGCTCTGGAACAGCAGAGCCGGAACAAGTGTCTGCTGTTCCAGAGTCGGAGCCGGTGTTTGCTGTTCCAGAGCCGGAGAAAGTGTCTGCTGTTCCAGAGCCGGCAAAAGTGTCTGCTGTTCCAGAGCCGGAGAAAGTGTCCGCTGTTCCAGAGCCGGAGCCGGAGAAACTGTCTGCTGTTCCAGAGCTGAAGCAAGTGTCTGCTGTTCCAGAGCCGGAGCAAGTGTTTGCTGTTCCAGAGCCGGAGCCAGTGTCTGCTGTTATAGGAGCCAGTGTCTGCTGTTCCAGAGTCGGAGCCAGTGTTTGCTGTTACAGGAGCCAGTGTTTGCTGTTCCAGAGCTGTAGCAAGTGTCTGCTGTTCCAGAGCCGGAGTCTGCTCTTCCAGAGCGGAGCCAGTGTCTGCTGTTACAGAGCCGGAGCCGGAGCAAGTGTCTGCTGTTCCAGAGCAGTAGAAAGTGGCTGCTGTTCCAGAGCCGGAGTCTGCTCTTCCAGAGCTGTAGAAAGTGTCTGCTGTTCCAGAGCAGGAGCCGGTGTCTGCTGTTACAGAGCCGGAGCCGGAGCAAGTGTCTGCTGTTCCAGAGCTGGAGCCGGAGCAAGTGCCTGCTGTTCCAGAGCCGGAGAAAGTGTCTGCTGTTCCAGAGCCAGAGCCGGAGTCTGCTGTTCCAGAGCCGGAGAAAGTGTCTGCTGTTGCAGAGCCGAAGCAAGTGTCTGGTTTTCCAGGGCAGGAGAAAGTACCTGCTTTTCCAGAGCAGGAGAATGTGTCTGGTGTTACAGGAGCCATTGTCTGCTGTTACTGGATTGTAAGTATACAGGAATTTGTAAGTATGCAGGAATTTGTAAGTATGCAGGAGTCCTGCATTTGTAAGTATGCAAGTATGCTCTGGAAAAGCGGAGCCGGAGCAAGTGTCTGCTGTTCCAGAGCAGGAGAAAATGTCTGCTGTTACAGTATTGTAAGTATGCAGGAATTTATAAGTATGCAGGATTCCTGCATTTGTGAGTATGCAGGAATTTGTAAGTATGCAAGTTTGCTCTAGAACAGCAGAGCTGGATTCAGTGTCTGCTGTTACTGGGACCAGTGTCTGCTGTTCCAGAGCCAGAGCCGGAGCAAGTGTCTGCTGTTCCAGAGCTGAAGCAAGTGCCTGCTGTTCCAGAGTCGGAGAAAGTGTCGGCTGTTACAGGATTATAAGTATGCAGGAATTTGTAAGTATGCAGGATTTGTAAGAATGCAAGTATGCTATGGAACAGCAGAGCCGGAGCCGGAGCAAGTGTCTGCTGTTCCAGACTCGGAGCCAGTGTCGGCTGTTATAGGAGCCGGTGTCTGCTGTTCCAGAGCCGGAGCCAGTGTCTGCTGTTCCAGAGCCGGAGTCTGCTCTTCCAGAGCGGAGCCAGTGTCTGCTGTTACAGAGCCGGAGCCAGAGCAAGTGTCTGCTGTTCCAGACCTGGAGCAAGTGTCTGCTTTTTTTCAGAGCAGGAGAAAGTGTCTACTGTTCCAGAGCAGGAGAAAGTGGCTGCTGTTACAGGATTGTAAGTATGCAGGAATTTGTAAGTATGTAGGATTTGTAAGTATGCAGGATTCCTGCATTTGTAAGTATGCAGGAATTTGTAAGCATGCAAGTATGCTCTCGAACAGCAGAGCCGTAGCAAGTGTCTGCTGTTCAAGAGCAGGAGAAAGTCTGCTGTTACAGGAGCCTGTGTCTGCTGTTACAGGATTGTAATTATGCAGGAATTTGTAAGTATTCAGGACTCCTGCATTTGTAAGTATGCAAGTTTGCTCTGGAACAGCAGAGCCGGAGCAAGTGTCTGCTGTTCCAGAGTCGGAGCCAGTGTCTGCTGTTCCAGAGCAGGAGCCGGTGTCTGCTGTTACAGAGCCGGAGCCGGAGCAAGTGTCTGCTGTTCCAGAGCTGGAGCCGGAGCAAGTGCCTGCTGTTCCAGAGCCGGAGAAAGTGTCTGCTGTTACAGGAGCTAGTGTCTGCTGTTACAGGATTGTAACTATGCAGGAATTTGTAAGTATGCAGGATTCCTGCATTTGTAAGTATGCAGGAATTTGTAAGTATGCAAGTATGCTCTGGAACAGCAGACCCGGAGCAAGCGTCTGCTGTTCCAGAGTCGGAGCCAGTGTTTGCTGTTCCAGAGCCAGAGCCGGAGTCTGCTGTTCCAGAGCCGGAGAAAGTGTCTGCTGTTGCAGAGCCGAAGCAAGTGTCTGGTTTTCCAGGGCAGGAGAAAGTGCCTGCTTTTCCAGAGCAGGAGAATGTGTCTGCTGTTACAGGAGCCATTGTCTGCTGTTACTGGATTGTAAGTATGCAGGAATTTGTAAGTATGCAGGAGTCCTGCATTTGTAAGTATGCAAGTATGCTCTGGAAAAGCGGAGCCGGAGCAAGTGTCTGCTGTTCCAGAGCAGGAGAAAGTCTGCCGTTACAGGATTGTAAGTATGCAGGAATTTATAAGTATGCAGGATTCCTGCATTTGTGAGTATGCAGGAATTTGTAAGTATGCAAGTTTGCTCTTAGAACAGTAGAGCTGGATTCAGTGTCTGCTGTTCCAGAGCCAGAGCCGGAGCAAGTGTCTGCTGTTCCAGAGTCGGAGAAAGTGTCTGCTGTTACAGGATTATAAGTATGCAGGAATTTGTAAGTATGCAGGATTTGTAAGAATGCAAGTATGCTATGGAACAGCAGAGCCGGAGCAAGTGTCTGCTGTTCCAGACTCGGAGCCAGTGTCGGCTGTTATAGGAGCCAGTGTCTGCTGTTACAGAGCCAGTGTCTGCTGTTCCAGAGCCGGAGCAAGTGTCTGCTGTTCCAGAGCCGGAGCCAGTGTCTG
Organism: Pimephales promelas; assembly: GCF_016745375.1. The sequence continues at coordinate 269,414 of NW_024121910.1, forward strand.
CTCTTCCAGAGCCAGAACAATTGTCTGCTGTTCCAGAGCCAGAGCCGGAGTCTGCTGTTGCAGAGCCAGAACAAGTGTCTGCTGTTCCAGAGCCGAAGCCAGTGTCTGTTGTTACAGAGCCGGAGCCGGAGTAAGTGCCTGCTGTTCCAGAGCAGGAGAAATTGTCTGCTGTTCCAGAGCCGAAGCCAGTGTCTGTTGTTACAGAGCCGGAGCCGGAGTAAGTGCCTGCTGTTCCAGAGCAGGAGAATGTGTCTGCTGTTACAGGAGCCATTGTCTGCTGTTACTGGATTGTAAGTATGCAGGATTTGTAAGTATGCAAGTATGCTCTGGAACAGCAGAGTCGGAGCCGGAGCAAGTGTCTGCTGTTCCAGAGCAGGAGAAAGTCTGCTGTTACAGAGTTGAAACAAGTGTCTGCTGTTCCAGAGCGGGAGAAAGTGTCTGCTGTTACAGGAATATAAGTATGCAGGATTTGTAAGAATGCAGGATTCCTGCATTTGTATGCATGCAGGAATTTATAAGTATGTAAGTATGCTCTGGAACAGCAGAGCCAGAGCAAGTGTCTGCTGTTCCAGAGCAGGAGAAAGTGTCTGCTGTTACAGAGACAGAGCCGGAGTCTGCTGTTCAGAGTCGGAGCCAGTGTCGGCTGTTACAGAGCCGGAGCAAGTGTCTGCTGTTCCAGAGCCGGAGCCAGTGTCTGCTGTTACAGAGCCGGAGCAAGTGTCTGCTGTTCCAGAGCCGGAGCAAGTGTCTGCTGTTACAGAGCCGGAGCAAGTGTCTGCTGTTCCAGAGCCGGAGCAAGTGTCTGCTGTTCCAGAGCCGGAGCCAGTGTCTGCTGTTCCAGAGCCGGAGCAAGTGTCTGCTGTTACAGAGTCGGAGCCAGTGTCTGCTGTTACAGAGCCGGAGCAAGTGTCTGCTGTTCCAGAGCCGGAGCCAGTGTCTGCTGTTACAGAGCCGGAGCCAGTGTCTGCTGTTCCAGAGCCGGAGCAAGTGTCTGCTGTTACAGAGCCGGAGCAAGTGTCTGCTGTTCCAGAGCCGGAGCAAGTGTCTGCTGTTACAGAGCCGGAGCAAGTGTCTGCTGTTACAGAGCCGGAGCCAGTGTCTGCTGTTACAGAGCCGGAGCCAGTGTCTGCTGTTCCAGAGCCGGAGCAAGTGTCTGCTGTTACAGAGCCGGAGCAAGTGTCTGCTGTTCCAGAGCAGGAGAAAGTGTCTGCTGTTCCAGAGCCGGAGCCAGTGTCTGCTGTTCCAGAGCCGGAGCAAGTGTCTGCTGTTACAGAGTCGGAGCCAGTGTCTGCTGTTACAGAGCCGGAGCAAGTGTCTGCTGTTCCAGAGCCGGAGCCAGTGTCTGCTGTTACAGAGCCGGAGCCAGTGTCTGCTGTTCCAGAGCCGGAGCAAGTGTCTGCTGTTACAGAGCCGGAGCAAGTGTCTGCTGTTCCAGAGCCGGAGCAAGTGTCTGCTGTTACAGAGCCGGAGCAAGTGTCTGCTGTTACAGAGCCGGAGCCAGTGTCTGCTGTTACAGAGCCGGAGCCAGTGTCTGCTGTTCCAGAGCCGGAGCAAGTGTCTGCTGTTCCAGAGCCGGAGCAAGTGTCTGCTGTTCCAGAGCAGGAGAAAGTGTCTGCTGTTACAGAGACAGAGCCGGAGTCTGCTGTTCAGAGTCGGAGCCAGTGTCGGCTGTTCCAGGGCCGGAGCAAGTGTCTGCTGTTACAGAGCCGGAGCAAGTGTCTGCTGTTCCAGAGCAGGAGAAAGTGTCTGCTGTTACAGAGACAGAGCCGGAGTCTGCTGTTCAGAGTCGGAGCCAGTGTCGGCTGTTCCAGGGCCGGAGCAAGTGTCTGCTGTTCCAGAGCCGGAGCAAGTGTCTGCTGTTCCAGAGCCGGAGCAAGTGTCTGCTGTTACAGAGCCGGAGCCAGTGTCTGCTGTTCCAGAGCCGGAGCAAGTGTCTGCTGTTACAGAGCCGGAGCCAGTGTCTGCTGTTCCAGAGCCGGAGCAAGTGTCGGCTGTTACAGAGCCGGAGCAAGTGTCGGCTGTTACAGAGCCGGAGCCGGAGCAAGTGTCTGCTGTTACAGAGTCGGAGCAAGTGTCTGCTGTTCCAGAGCCCTCGTCTCGTAGATGGTTGTCTTTGGTGAATTTGTAAGTATGCAGGATTGTAAGAATGCTGTATTTGTAGAATGTAATCGTAATCAAATGATTTATTTTTGTTAATGAAAGTGGAAATAGATTAATTGATAGAAAACTAAGGCACTTAGTTTAAAGTTGTCAGCCCATTTATAAGCAAGCAAGGTTTTTAAGCAAGTTAAGTAAGGTTTATAAGCAAGTTTAGAGGCTGCCAGTGTATTAATTTTTTTAAAGTGCACGTGTGTCAGAAACATTTCTTTTTCATTGTTTAATGAATTTAGCCACTTTGTGCACTTGTTATATAGGCCTTAAGTTATTGGAGTAAAGCTTACTTGTGATTTTTAAGGCAACCGGATTGCATGGTTTTAACAAGTAAACTGAATTGCTTTTGTAGTAAAGTAAACTCAGTAATTCCAAGTTGTATGCAGAAAACATCAGAGTTAACACAACTAGCATAAATTAGTAGTTAGGAATAATCACAAAGTATATTTTACTTGAAATTACTTAGTTGTTAAAAATAGTAATGAGTAGTCTATACTAAGAAAAGTACATCTAAAGTAAAGTATCAAGTATACTATACAAATTTGTTTTAAGTTACTACAACTCTCTTGTAAGTGTACAATACTAGACAGACATTTGTTAGTACTACAGACTATTCCTGTTTCACTTTACTCATTTTTTTTCAAGGCAATCGCATGCTTCTTTTAAGTAAGGTTTACTAATTGGATTTTACAGTGTATGAGTAAATCTAAATTAACCCCTTAACGCCCACTGTCGCAAATATGCAACAAACCATTTGACTCAGTCAACCAGCCGAGATAACGTCTGCATTCCCCCAATGCCGGTTTGTGCATATTCACTAAGGACCTATGGACCTTCGACAAGCACTTGTTTCAAAGTGACGGACTTATTTCCTGTTTAGGCACGAGGATTTCTCCGGTCAGGAACATTTGCAACATTTGCAACATACCAAATTGACCATTATGCCCGTTGTTGCAGATTTGCAACATACCAAATAGACTCCAAATTGACCATTATGCCCGTTGTTGCAGATTTGCAACATACCAAAATTTCTATTTATTTGTTGTGCAAAAGTGAAATTGATAATCTCAACATTATTTACCATCTACTTAAAGGCAAAAACACACATAAAACATTTTTTTATATACAGCTATATAAATTCAGACGTTAAGGGGTTAAACACAAAGTCACTGTAACAAATGGAATGTTTAAAGGATTCTAGAATGTTCAAAATTAATGACCAGTATTCCGTTGCATTCCCAGTAATGAAAAAAAAAGAATCGAATTAGTGATTATCTTTCCTGGTTCTAAGTCTGACATGCTCTTTGACACTAGTTCAGTCTGTATTTTTCTGTTTTCCCCGCACCCATCCATCCATCCATCCATCCATCCATCTATCTGGTGTGTGTGTGTGTGTGTTCGAAGCTCTTTATAGGCAGCTGAAGTGTGTGTGCATGTAAAAATAGTTTTGAGCACAGAAACACGAATCCTTTAAGTACTATATTCTGCTGGGTAATTTGGTAGGTGTGGGCTCCTCTCGACCTGCGCTGGCATTTCCCCACTTCACTGCTGTAGCAAACATGACAGATGATCGGTCGTCATGGTTACCGTCCAAGTGACGATACGGTACCCCGTGTTTTTTATTATTTCGGATTTACACGGGGAACCTCTAAACACACCTCAAATACTGTTTTTGGAAGATTAATGGGAGTTAAAGTCACTTAGTGTTTTTTTTCTGGTATGAAACAGCAGTGTTATTTTAGGCTGTTTAATTAAGACGAACCCTGGTGCTCTGTTTGTGCGGTTCATCTGAACCCTCGTGCCACCAAACAAGTGGACCGAGACGCTGAAAAGAGTCTCAGTCCACTTCCAAACACTAATGAACTATTGAAACAGACCAAAAACAGGTGATGTCACAAGATGTTTTGTATTTTTAGATTCTGTGTTGAAAATGACATTGTGAACGCTAATTGAACCAGGACTAAATTAATTATTTTCTTTTTTTCGGGCCCGGATCAAAAGATATAACATATGGTATTACTTCAGACTTGGATTATAGTGTACAGATTTTACAGCCTTCTATATTGTGCTTCACTATTTAGTAAATTACTTTCCAATTTTGCTGCATGTCTTTGCCATTACACTCTTATAAATAAAGGTTCCAAAAGTTTTTGTAGTGATGACATTTACGGTTCCCCTAAGAACCATTTTGTTTGTCTTAGTGTGAAGAACATTCTAAGAAGCTTTTTCCGTTATAAAGAACGTTTTGTGCAATGGAAAGCTTCCATGGATGTTCATGGAACCACAAATAACTGTTATTTGTAAGAATGTATTCCTTTAATGTGAAACTGTCACTCAGTATTTCTACGGTAATCCTCTAAATACAGGGTGTCAGAATTTAGAAATTGCCATGACAACAGTAACTGTGACGCACAACTGGGAGTTGCTCCACTGAGAGCCGGTCAGTACTTTAGTGTGCTGTTTACACACACATGCACGCACACACACATATCTTGGCTGGTTTATGCCTGGCAGCACTGGTAACCAGCTAATGTGACAAAAGAAACTTTTTCCTTGTATGTGTATCAGATGTATCAGCCATACTAGGCCTCTGGAAAGGCTGTGTGTGTGTGTGTGGTCTCAGATAGTGTTACTGTCTCTAGGTGTGTCTGAGGATGTGTCTAAGTTGGGTGGTGGCTGTAATGTTGCCCTGGTTTCCTCTTACTCCGCATGAGCTAAACGGCTAAAATAAGCAAATGATATATAGACGCGCTGCCAACATGTATAAGGAAGACTTCGAGCAACATAAGCCAGCTCTGGACACCGGATGAACATTACATTACATCACAGCTAACAGGGAACCTTCTCAGAACTCTCCAGTAACGTCAACAGAACGTTTGTTCGAAGTTAGTCTTCAAGAAAAATATTAATTGTAGATCGTTAATGAACATTTTCAATATTAGCTGGACATTCTACAAAATTTTTTTTTTTTAAAATGTAACTAGTTTTATAATGTTCAGAAAACGGCAACACTCACACTTTGCAGAATGACATAAAAACAGACTTAGAATGTTCAGGAGAAATGTTATGGTTTTTTTTATGTAGAAATGTTAGCAAAACGTTGTTAGAACATGTTTGTTTACTGGTATAACACTACCTGTCAAACTGCACAGATTATAATAATGCAGAAGCTCGCTTAAATGAAATAAAACATTCTCAATGAAACATTTCTTTGTGTGTTTTACAGGGGGAAGCAAGTTGTACGTGTTTGGAACAACATGAGGGTGAGTAAATGACGACATAATTTTAAAATAGCCTTAATTAACCCAATACTCTTAAAGGGATAGTTCACTTTGAAATTAATTTTTGATAAGTTTTAGCTTACCTCAAGGGCATCCAAGATGTAGGTGTCTTTGTTTCCACAGTATTTTCAATTTTGATATTTTTAGGTCAAACCGTTCTTGTCTGTCAGTCATATAATGGAGGTCTATGGTCTCCACCTCAAAGAGCATGCACAGAGAAGTCAAAATTAAACATGATTTAATGACTCGTAAATGTAAGTACACATTGATGGCCTAAGACACGAAACGAGCGGTTTGTGTGAGAAAACGAACAGTATTTATATCGTTTTTACCTCTTGTAACCACAGCCACAAAGCGCCCGCGGCCTCAGATCACTTGGACGTGACGTAAATGCAGTTCGTTTTCTCACACTAGCTCGTTTCGTGTCTTAGGCCATCAATGTGTACTTACATTTTACGAGTCATTAAATCATGTTAAATTTGGACTTCTCTGTGCATGCTCTTTGAGGTGGTGACCATAGACCTCCATTATATGACTGACAGACAAGAAAGGTTTGACCTAAAAATATCAAAATTAAAACTACTCTGCGGAAACAAAGACACCTACATATTGGATGCCCTTGAGGTAAAATAAAACATAACAAAAATTAATTTCAAAGTGAACTATCCCTTTAAAACATGATACCAAAGCTCCTGTGGTCAGCTCTTTTAATTAGTCACAGAAAAGTAGCGGCCCACTGGGACCCAGTGTTTTATGCCTTTGCCTTAATTATATGCATTATAATTAATTGCATATATAGGTCATATAGACACCCACATCCAGACACACCATGGAGTCTTGTACTATTTTACACCATCTCTAATAGTTGGAAAGTGGTTAGATTGAATCAGGCCCAATTCTTTGTACCAGTTTTCTCCTGCTATACCAAAAATCTTTATTTTTTCGGAGAAATTGCTGCAAGGGTTACAACAGAGACACACAATTGCAAGTTACCATTTTCTATGGGCTACTTGTGCAAAAGTAATATTATATCATACATACATTCAATCACAGATATACAGTACATCAATGTCACACATGGTCACACGTTCACTGCTTCTGAACATAATTTGATCCAAGTGTTAGCCGTCCTCTTTAACACCATCAATATCCAGGAAGATGTCAACTGATTTACTATAATTAAACCTCTTTTCCCCGAGGACCTTAATAGCATTTCCTCTTAACTGCATAAAACAAGCTCTGCTAGAGAGTTTCTTGACTTATGGACATAAAGAATCTGTCTTTGTTATTGAGACTTCCGCTTCTGAAGATAATTTGATCGTGCCAAGCGTTCGTCGCCCCTCTTTAATTGTGTCTCGGGGCGTTTCCCTCCTCCGGGTCGTGAATGATAAAAGCGTTTAATGTTATTAATTCATAACAGGGATGTGATCTTTCATCCGGCCCCGTGGTGAGTTGATAAAAGTTCTATTCGGAGGAAATATTTCTGGAGTTATTTCTAAAGCGTCTCATCATGAATTATGCACTTCAAGTCCCTTGATCATTTCACATCTGAACTGGACGGCTTTTTAATATCAAAGCAAATGAAGACAGATCACGGCTCGAGTTTAGAGACACACTGTTCACTGTATAGACTCTGTTAATTGTTGTGATATAAAACCAGATTAACTCCTCTGTAGAACGCAGAAACGTCAGTGTTTTCCTAAACTTCACGGATATGTAATGGTATTGTTTTATGCTTATAATCAATATACAATTTAACTATTATCTATTGCTGAGAAAATATTTTTACTTCACAGGTATGTGGAATTATAATAATATTTAAATAAATAAATAAATAAATAAAGTCAAAATCACGTTTAATTTATTCTATATAGAATTTTTTTATAAATGTTTTTTTTTTTACTGAAGAACTTCACAGATATGGATGAAAATAAATATTATATTCCTATAATCGGTATAAATTGTTGAGAAAATATCTAATCTATTGTTGAGAAAATATATTTTTTTGAAAAAGTGAATAATATTTTAATAATTATAGTTTTAAAATTATATTATATATATATATATATATATATATATATATAAAGTATGCATTACATTGTATTTACTGAAGAACTTAATATTGAAATACGTTAAAATATTATTTAAACATTAAATGATATTTAAATAAATAACTAAAATAAAATCCCATTATATTATAATTATATACAATTCTACTGAGAATATACTATAAATATAATTAAATATAATTCTACTAATAATTTTGAACAGATATGTAGAGTATGTGTAAAAATCTATTTAAAATGTCTTGTTTAATGGCTTATTAATAACAATTTTAAATATATTGCCAAAAATATCTGAAAAGATTGTAAAATATATTTTTTAAATGTGTTCAAATTGGCAATTAATTGTTATCATGCTTGTTTAATAGGAATACTTCCATAAGCGATGCTGCTGAACGTTACTATCTTCTGCTGAGCATTCCAGCAATTAATCCTTTTAGCCAATCAGAGCGTCCGTCCTTGCAGAATCAGACAGATTTTAGAAACTAATCCAATCAGTCAGTCGGGCTCCATTGATCCTGATGCACAGAAAATAGAAGTAGTCAAGTAGATTGAAAAAAAAAAAAGCTTAATCGAATCGAAGTTCTGCAATGGAAAACCTTTCCTCGGACTGCATTACAAAAGGGTGTTGCTAGGGTGTTCTAGGTGGTTGCTAGGGTAGGTGGAAGTTCTTAACATCATCTTAACCACCTCATAAAGCTCCTCTGTGAATGCAGCTAATCAATGTACGTATTGTCTGTGGAGATCAGGAAACTAGAGGGCGTTTGACTAAATCTGTGTCTCTGGAGCTCGTCAAGACAAAATCCTTGATTAGTATTCAACATCTCTCTTCCCACAGGGCCGTCACTTCACCTCTGCACAGATGTGCCTGCTTTAAACACTGTTCAGTGTCTCTGAACCCTGAGATATTATAGCCCATCTAAAAATATAAATACAAGTTTTCCAGACCTATTCAATTAACTTTAAAAAACCTTATGTGATTACATTTAATTTTTAATAACATTCTTTGCTGGCGTGCCTTGATGTTCATTAGCAGTAATCCGCGCTGGTCAGGTGTGTTGGAGAGATAGTGGGAGTTTTCCGGATCTTTGTTTCGGCCAGAATACGGGATTCACCAGGAGCAGTCACAATTCATGCGGTTGCCATGGAAATCTGCACACTCGGGGGTTTAGCCATGGCTTTTTGTTTTATGAAATGCTTGAGAAGACGTGGCCCATGAGAAAGTGTGTTAAAATGGCAGTTTAGTGCGTATGAATGTAAACAGACCTCACACAGGATCATGCTCTGCATAAACACGTCTGTTTGTATGTCTGTTTATCACGGGGGTCAGACTCTGCTGTTGTTTGCTTTGTCCTCACAATGTTCCATATTTTTGGCTGAAGCCGAATTGGAAAGCTTTAAGCTGTTATTATTGCTTATATTTAGGGTTTTTAATTTAAACAAACCCCAAACGTATCCTTCCTGCAACATTTGTGATATGGAAATTGTATATATGTATATATATATATGTATATATATACTGTGTGTGTATATATATATATGTATTGTGTATATATATATATATATATATATACACTGTATATATATATTTATACATATACACACATACATACATATACACACACACGCACATATAAATTATTTAATATATACTTTTTATGTCAATTTGTGTTTTTGTATTACATTTTTGTTCATATTTATTCAAATCAAAGTTTGCGCGCTCAAAACAAAGTTTTCATAAACATATGAAATAAAATATGTATAATATACTGTTTTACTGTTCTTATAATCAGTTCTTATTATTCAAAGTTATTGAACTCTTTATTGAAGATTTTTATTTTATTTCTGACTATCTAATCGGACATGTTTTCATCTCGCAGACAAATACACATTTCTACCATGCTGAGCGAATATGTTTTTTCCTCATTTCTGCAAACCTCACAAACTAAACAATTAGTATTCTCAACTTAGCGTCGCTTTCGTTATGCACATATTCAAATATGCTCATACATCATTAATATGAGCTTGTGCCTGTTATGTAATGGACTCTTTTTGAGAAGACAACCATTTGATATTCAAAGTCTGTTTACAGTCTCTGCAGAGAACGTGAGTAAATACATTTTGCGGTAAAACACCATGAATTAAACATGCACTGCATTCTGGGAGATCGGAGACCAAGATACTTTGGTGTGAGGACTCATTACTGACTGGAAGTAAAGATGTAAGTGGGGCAGCGATGCAATCTTTTTTAAGTAGAAAGAGCAATACTTTAATTCATTAATTCATTAAAGCTGCAGTCTGTAGCTTTTTTGGGGGTTAAAAATGATCCAAAATACATATTTGAGAAAATGCATAAGCAGCCAGTGTTCAAAACTCTCTGCTTGCCGTAGCTCGATTCAAAGCGGTAAGCTTGTAATAATGTTTTTAACTCCAGCGGTACTGGTGGATTTCCGCGGGAAATTCAAGCATGTCTTTGCGTCATTACGTCACATTAGGGCTGGGCGATAAAACGATAACGATAATTATCGCAATATAATTTTAAACCGAATAAATATAAACCGAAGCGCCCGCACCGTCAGATCACTTGGACGTGGCTGTGGTTACAAAAGGTAAAAACGATATAAATACCGTTCGTTTTCTCACACAAACCGCTCGTTTCGTGTCTTAGGCCATCAATGTGTACTTACATTTACGAGTCATTAAATAATGTTTAATTTGGACTTCTCTGTGCATGCTTGAGGTGGTGACCATAGACCTCCATTATATGACTGACAGACAAGAACGGTTTGCCCTAAAAATATCAAAATTGAAAATACTGCGGAGTTAATCTAAAACATATCAAAAATTAATTTCAAAGCGAACTATCCCTTTAAACAGGACACCATTTGTAGTGGTGTCGAAACCATAGTGGACGATATCGAGCGCACTCATTCTATCCCACAATGCATCACAATAATGAGTGTACAACCAATGCTAGAGAATACCCATAATGCATTGCATACAGTTTTTTTCTCATTGGGGGGGTCTCTGAATTGCACATGTGATGCACCTCAGCCTGCATTGGATGCAGTTCATGCACGCCTGGTGTCACACACAACACGATTGATGCCGTTTTACAAACCCTCTAAATAAATTGAATCTCACTTCATTCGTTCTGATGATGAACACGTGTCCTGTTAAACCGCGCTCAGGGAAAGCGTGATTTCTCCACGGCTCGGCGTGCAGCGCTTGTGTGTCAGAGAGAGGAAGGTGATTTATAGAGCTGTTTGTTATTCACAGTGGCATTTGCTGCTTATTACTTGTTTAAACAGAATGTGTGATGGTGTGCAATCTAATGAGATGCTCACAAAACATGTTCAGGTCAGATTTCATCCTCAATATTATTGTTTTTATTTATTTTTAAAAACAGTATTATTTATTACTGCTGTTAAATACAGTTTTTATGGAAATTGCATGGATATTTTAGGACACTTTGCATGTATATTCATGCCAAATAAGCAGATTGTATCACATCAAACTCATAACATTATAGTATTTTTCAAATTTATATCAGCATAAATTAAAGGATTTTTTTCTTCAAATATTTCCAGGATGTAAAAAACAATATACATGTTTTATAATACATTTTAATAATAACTTTATTTTGCATTACTCTAATGAGAAGTTGGTGGGGGGCTAAAATGTGCTTAATTGTCCCATTATTTGTAATAAAATATCGTTTATTATAGATTCCATTTGTTTTTGGGTTGAAATATGATCTGAACAAGTTCTTGACAGATAAATAGTGTGTTTATGAATTAAAGCAGTTTGTGATTGTGTAGGCAAGATCAAAAACAAAAAGAAGATCAGTGATGGATCTTAAAAATAAATGTAGAAGCGACAGAAGAATGTCAGTGAAAGTGGAGCGAACAGTCTTAAATCATTCATCGCTCTGGCAGAGAGAGCGCACTGTTTTCTTCTGCTTATCTATCCTCTCTTCCAGAGTTTTCCCTCACGTCCGTGCATGTGCCGAGTGTTGCCACGGAAACCCACTGCGAACGGCGCGAAGCTGCTACCTCATTTCCTGCCATGCGGAAGACTGGCAGCTCGAGCTGGCGCTGCCCGCTGTGCCAACATTGTTACTATTCGCGTGTGTATCAATCTGTCTCTTGTTTGCTTTCTTTGTTTCCCTGTCCTACTGTTTCTTTTGTCAGCCTTTTTCATTGTTCTAAGAATGATTCACATTTCTTTTCTCTTTCTTCATTTGTACTTTTTGGCTGAACTTCTACTCAGAAGTACATGAGCCATTTCTAGAGATCAGAATACCATAGAATAACAAATATGTACAGTATGTAACAGTAACCTTGCAACCTCTAACAACACCCTAGCAACATCTAACAACACCCTGGCAACCTCTAACAACACCCTGGCAACCTCTAACAGTACCCTAGCATCCTCTAACAACACCCTGGCATCCTCTAACAACACCCTAGCAACCTTTAGCAACACCCTGGCAACCAACAACACCCTAGCAACCTCTAACAATACCCTAGCATCCTCTAAAAATACCCTGGCAATCTCTAACAACACCCTAGCAACATCTAACAACACCCTGGCATCCTCTAACAACACCCTAGCAACCTCTAGCAACACCCTGGCAACCAACAACACCCTAGCAACCTCTAACAACACCCTGGCAACCTCTGACAACATCCAAGCAACCTCTAACAACACCCTGGCGATCTCTAACAACACCTTAGCAATCTCTAACAACACCCTGGCAACCTCTAACAACACCCTAGCAACCTCTAACAACACCCTAGCATCATGCCGGTTTTGTACATCTGGTTTTCTTTCTCTCTTCATCCCAGGATGTGTGCTACCATGATTATACTGTGGTATCATCACTGCAAAAATATTTTAAACTCTATTTGCACAGTTTTATTGCAATGATTTGCGGGGCTTTTCAAGTGTGCCATTACATGTCACACCCCTGATAAATACACATGTAATGGCAAACACTAGAAAAGCGAGTGAGACGATACACAATACTGGGTTCAGGAAAACGAGACAAGAGGGCGTTTTCAAGAAATATAAAATCTTCAATGTCAAAGTACGACTGGAAAAATAGTCTTTTATTCGACTGAAAGTCTTTGTTTATTATTGGCCAAACAACATTTAATCCAAATGTTTACTTAATTTTTAATATTAAGCCACTTATTTACAGTATTACAGCTACTGTAATTCCCTGAACAAGAGCATGTGGACATCAAAACATGCAAACTCGGAGGAACTTTTATTTTGAAATATCGATGTATTCTCCTGTGTTTGTGTAGGTTTATAAATGTTAGCACTATGCTATATTGTGATTTTTTTTAAATAATATATGGTGCAGCCTTAGAAAACAATCAAGTAATGCGGTTCATGGATTCTCAAACGTGGAATACACCACTTCCGGTTAAACTGCAATAGAGGATTTTTTAATCGAGCCCTCGAATTTAATTGAGGAATTGTGACAGTCCTTGTAATGAATGTCACTTCAGTTGTACTTTCTGAGTATAAATTCTCATATTCATATAATCGTCACATTTTAATTTTACATCTCGTCACACTCTTAGATGTGTGTGTTTGAGGCGGTCGACCGCTGGTTCCCACAGGTCTAGAGTCTCAGCACTCAGTAAAGTGTGTGTAATATGAACCTGTGGTCAGGACAGAACAAATGAGTCCTCCTCCATATAGAGACCCAATGAACTTCCTAATGTAGTTCTGCTCTCACTCGAGCCGCTCTGAAATGTGAAGAGACTCTGTCTTTGTCTTGAGCACAGATGCAGTATAGATCCATTGAAACTGATACGGACAAACAAGATCTTGGAGGAAATCCTGCCTTTACAAAGCTTGTTTAATGAAGAACCGTATTACACGAAACAGCGAATCTCTTAAATAGATTGGTTTATTTACACACACTGAAGCATCAAACGGAGAGTTTGTAGAAGGAAGGGCGTTCGTGTCAGTGTGTGAAGCGCCAGCTCCTCCAGTGATGATGATGCAGTGTGAACAAAGGCAGGCCTACAGACACACACGAGCATCTGTCATGAACACACACACCGCTGCAGGGAAGGGCACAGAGAGACAAACACAGATAGTGTCCAGTCCAGTTTGATTATGATATCTAGATGTTTTGGTGGTGACACATGGGATATTTCTCATATTAAATTACCATAATAAGAATATAAAGAAGAATATCTTAATGAGTCTTGATGTTTTTGTGCAGTTCCAGAGCCAGACACAGACTCAGCTTGTATACGATGCTATAAGCTTAACAGGATTGTGAGAACTGCTGAAAAAATCATTGGTGTGTCACTGCCACATATTCAGGACATTTACAGAGAGCGTTGTGTGTACAGAGCAAATCGCATCGTTGAGGACTTTACTCATTTCTCATGTGTCACGTTCATACTCCTTCAGTCTGGTAAAAGATACAGAAGTATCAGGGCAAGAACTAGTAGGCTATTAAACAGTTTCTTTCCCTCAGCTATTAGACTTCTTAACCAGAGAACATGATTTGAACTATATATTTATTTATTATTTTCATTTTTATTTATTTTTATTTTTTTTATCTTTTTAATGTATTCTAGTATTCTTATACTTATATTTAAATTGTGCACTGAATTACTGAATAGTGTATGTGTGAAACACAATTTCGTTTTTATGTACACCATGAAAATGACAAATAAAGGAATCTGAATCTGAAATGCTGATGGCACTATGACTTATTTCACAAGATGTAAACAACACTGGTCCAGAAGCACTTCCTGTTTCAGTTTTTTAACACTACATAAAAGCTGGGATAAAATACAACCAACAGAACATTTAAAACTGAATCAAAAAGTTAAACAAACATCTTTAAGATGTTTTCTTTACATGTGAAATAAAGAAAACAGTTACAAACTGAAACAGGAAGTGTTTCTGGACCAGTGTTGTTTACATCTTGTGAAATGGTCTATAATAAATAATAGAATTCCACAAATATATTTTAATCTATTTCTGTAAAATGAATACTTGGATAAATACAGGGTTTGATGTGTGATGTGATGCGTAGTTAAACCTGTGCACATTTATGCTCGTCATGTTGCTTACACACCATTTGAGGTCTGCAGGACTGAACTTGAGCATGTGTGTTTGTGTGTGACTCATCGTGTGTGTGGGGACAGTGAATAGCCTGTGTTAATGGCCCGGTGGGAATGGAGGAAGTTCACAGTCATTAACGCCCTTTATGACAACACCGAGTGGCTTAATTACTTAATTGGGCCTGAACCCGTGGTTAAGTGGCTATCTAATTGCAGAGTGGAGAGTTTAATACGTGTTTCTTTCTGAAGTGCCTCTGAAGCGCTGATGCCATTGTGCCTGTGAGTCTCAGAGAGGGATCTCTCTCTCTTAAGAGTGTTTTCAGGGAATTTGTCACAAAATACAAGGCTATGCTGCGTATTAAAGATGTGTGCATGATGAAGATCACTCAGATTGAAATGTATGCAGTGAAGGGAAGAGAAGAGGCGAGAGATATTATTATTCCTGGTGGGGCTTCAGAATATAATTATTGCCCATAAAGTACAGCCGCATAAATAAGCTCTATATCAAACCCTTGTGGACTGATAATGACCTGCTGGACTCATGTTCTGGGATCAGTTCCTCTGAAGCTGCAATGATGACTGTAATGAGGTGTTCTCATGCAGGATCTGACCCTGGATCAGTGGCGTGTAAGAGCCGATGCGGGTCATTAGTATTCATCCTGCAGTGTGTGTGTGTGTGTGTGTCGTTCCAGCGCTGGACTGAGTTTTAATTAGTCTGACCGACACACACGTTCACACTCTTGTACATTGTCGGCACACAAAATCAGCCATGCGTCGCCAGATTTGTTCACTTGTTTTAAAGATTTAAAAGAGACTTGGCTCAAAGTCTCTAATTTTCCTTTTAACTAAAAATATACCATGAGATATTACTATATTATATTAAACATCACAATCGTCAATATTGTATGTAATAATTGCATTATAATAATAAAAACAAGATATGATCTATAATACAAGAATAATAGAGTTATAATAGTAGTTTAGTATATCTATAATAATTGGTTATTATAAGGAAGTAAATCTGCTTCATGAGTAAATAATAATTGTATACGGTAATGTAAATAAATAATTCGACTGTCACAAGAACAAAATGTATTTTAATTAATTATTTTAATCGCAATTAATTGCATCCAAAATAAAAGTTTGTGTTCACATAATATATGTGTGTCTACTGTGCACACTGAAACAAATAATATGCTTTATCTAATCAATAAAATTGTGGCAACATATTACAAGCAATATTATTAATTAAATTGTACAAATTGGAATTAATTAGAATGTTAATTTTATTAACTATTACTCAATTCTTATTTGTTCAATTTAATAAATAATATTGCTTGTAATCTGTTGCCACAATTTTATTGATTAGATAAAGCATATTCATTTTTACAGTGTATAATTATTGCAAAGAACTAAAAGTTTTGCTACCGAAAAGTTTTTTCGAGGGAACGCAAAAGCATTGGCATCATTTCTCCTCTCAACTGACACTGTTTTCAATCCCCGTTTCCCGACAGGACCTTCCAGTGTTTGTCTGTAAACATTTCGCTGGAACTGAGGCGTGTTTGAGCACCAAACCATGTAGACACAAAATAACTGAAATCTGCCATGATGAAGGTGTGTTTGTGTACATCCACACCTGTCTTTAACAGTCATCGTTACACTGACGGTTAATGTTGAAAAATGTTGAACTTCGTTCTTCAAACATTTGTTTATGTCTGATTTATTTGTATTGTTCAGTGCCTATAATAGATTAACCTGCATGTTTTGGAACCAGTATACAAGGTCAATAAGATTATTTTAACATTTTTTTTGAGATTTTGTCTTTCCTACACTAACATCTCTGTCATCCTGAAGCTATAACATCAACTTCTGGTCACGTCTACTAACTTTTCCACTGAATTAAGGTTGTGAAAGCATGTGCGTAGTGACAGATTGTTTGGTGTGAAGTGTTCAGAAGTGATCAGAGAGCATGCTAGCTTGTGCATTTCCATTTGAAACACGTGTGTGTGTAATCTTTTACAGACCCACAATCCTGCTGTGCTCAGCGCTGGTGTCGCAGCAGAGATGCTGTTTCAGTCCTAATGGCCTCATGAAGGACAACGTGGAACTGATGCATGATGGGAAACGTCTGACAGGGGTCGATCAGCTCTAAAAGACAGGTATTTCATTGTTAATTCATCAGGGATCGTCCTGTCCAAGACTGAAGCTGTGCTGTAGGACACACGTGCGTCCTCTAGAGACACTTCACCATTGTTTCCCATGATGCAGCAAAAAATGACACGTCTGAATTATTTCTCATGTGACATAGCAAGAACAATGACTGTTAATGCTAACCGTGCAGCGTGTCTATGTTTATTCATTCATTTGGAGGGGAGGTTTGATCAAATGTGTTGTGTATTTGGAATAATGTGCATTGAAATTAATTTAAATGATATAGATTTTGTGTTCCATTTATTATTCGTTTTTAATATAATTATTTTTATATTTATAATAATTGAAATGCACCAATATTACAACACAGTAATATTGGCCATTGGCTAAAATTTAACCTAAACATTTAATTTCTAAAGCACCCTGGAGTGAAATGGCTCGAACACAATCATGACCTTTTTGATATTCAAAGTGCAAAGATTTAAGTCAGCGAGCCACGACTGTGTGAAGATCAGATTCAGAGGTTTTTATGGTGGTGATTATTAAAGATCGGATCGTTATTTTTCATTATAGCTCTCAGTTCACAGTTCTCAGAGGACGTTTGGGCAGAGTAAACCGGGCAGGAATCCGAGTGCGAGATCCTGGCAGAGGATTCGTTCACTGTCTGATGTGATCTGTGCCCGAGGGACTCTGACATATGGAAGACATCACTTATCCGGCGGGTCCGCAGAGAAATCATCAGGCCGGTAAACACACCACACACTGATGTCAGGGCCGGACTGTGTGTTTTATGGTTTCTCATAACCTCCGCGTGTCATTTCGCTGCGTTTTGTTGGTTTGTCTGTGAATTTATGGGAAGGTTATTTGGTGTGAGTTACCCTGCGGAAGGTCAGGTCAGGTCCAGACATGTTTGAGTCAACCAGCATAACCATTCAGCCTAGCAAACAAACACTGTGAGCTCACAAATACAAATAAGACTGTAATCCACCCATAAACTCTAGAGTCTAGACGCTTTGCATGAGTGAAAAGGACGTCCTGTTGTTCATCTGGTCTCCTCAGATTCGTTGCTGAGTTTTTCGATATTACTCAGGCTCTTCACGTACAGCAATCGATATGATCCCACTCCGCCTCGTTCTCTCATCCGCAGTTACAGACCTCCGAGTGCTTTTAATGCTCTTTGCTGGTTATTATTATGGGCAAATATGTTTATTTAAATACCAGACAGGTATAAAAGACAGGTATTTTACTGGAGCTGCTATGCCTGAACGAGATTGAATCCTTGTAAAGACATAAGCTGAGTTCAGAGTAACATACTCGCATACTACTCGTATTTCTTCCATAGCTTTATGTGACAGAAGTAGTAACACTAATGTACTATTCCCATTTCAGCCATTATGCATTTCATTTGATAGTGCATTACACAATGTCATACTGTTTTTGCAGTATGTG
The DNA here is from genome assembly GCF_016745375.1 of Pimephales promelas. Next base: position 287,615 of record NW_024121910.1, read on the forward strand.
TACCATCCATATATATATATATACAAGTATATATACAGTACATCTGATATATATATTTAAACTTGAGTTTTATATATATATATATATATATATATATATATATACAGTATATTAGGGCTGTCAAATGATTAATCGTGATTAATCGCATCCAAAATAAAAGTTTTTGTTTACATAATAAATGTGGGTGCACTGCGTATAACTATTTTATATATATAAATACACACACATGCTTGTATATATTAAATAAATATTTTCATGTATATAGTGTATCTCGATTTGTGTATAATTTATATTACATATAAATATGAATATTTTATATATAAATAATATTTTTTTCTTAAATATACATGCATGTGTGTGTATTTATATATATACAAACACAAACTTTTATTTTGGATGCGATTAATCACGATAAATCATTTGACAGCTCTAATATATATATATATATATATATACATATATATATATATATATATATATATATATATATATATATGTGTGTGTGCTTTTTTTTTTAATTATAAAAAAGTTTCCTTAATTGTTTTTACATCAAATAAAATTGAGCATATTAAAAATTCTTAGAAACAAGTATTACAGACTTAGTAGAGTTGACTATTGACTATAATAGTCTTTGACTATTCTACTTAAATCGTTTAGAAGAAATAAAAACAGATGTAATTCAGATGTTCAGAATGTTCACTCTTAGAAGAAAAGGTTCTATAGAACCTTCAAGGGTTCCGTCAGGCGCTTCATATATAAATACATAGAACCTTTTAGGGGTTCCAATCATGTGATCATTTTATGCATTTAGTTTTAATTCAATTTTATGAGTTAAACAGCTCATAAACAAACATTATCACTAGACAAATTTAAATAACCTGTTGAACATGAAAGTATTATGCAATCAAAGACATTTCTCCTTATATAGATTATTTTGGGCATTAAATGTTCTTTAAAATTGATATTGATATGAAATCATTCTATATAGAACCACCAATGTACCAAAATCAAGAAAAAAGGGTCAGAAACACAACTAGTTCAAACTAGTTCACTTAATTTTGATTCATCTTACATAAAACAAGAGTCATTTTAAAGTAAATGTGTTGAATTTTTCGATGTTTGTACTGGCAAAGAACACAGAACTACTGAGTAAGAAAATGATTTCTCTGCAGTCTAGGAGAAACAGTATCACGGGTATATTCCCAGTGTGTCCCAGAAGTCGCAGATGTCGTCGCGTGACCCTGGCTGAGTGTGTGTGTGTGTCGTGAGGTTCATGATCAGCCAGCCGCTGTTAGCCGTGTAGCGAGGCCATGCCGGTGGCCGTTGCTGCTGGCAGAAGGCGGTCGCGTGGGTGTGTGACCCGGGGTCAGCCGCGTGGGCGAACGCACCCCAGGAACACAGCATGCGATTGGACAGCAGTCGCTCGGGTCGAGTCATTGTGAAGTTTGCCACCGCGGCCGAGCCAAACAGGAACGGCAGCTCTGCTCCGTGACACACGTGATGATAACAGAACGACAGGCCCGACCACACGCGATGGTCACTCGCCACGTGATCGAATACGTACATCCACACGGAGCTCCCGGACAACACACCGGCACGGGCCACTCTCCGGGACGGACACAGGAAGATGTAGTCAGTCACTATCTGAAAGGACAAAGGCAGGCATTTATATTGATCAAACGTACAGTAAACATTGTGAAATATCAGTTTAAAGGGATGGTTTCACTTTGAAATTAATTTTTGATATGTTTTAGCTTACCTCCAGGGCATCCAAGATTTAGGTCTCTTTGTTTCCACAGTTTTTTTAATTTTGATATATTTAGGTCAAACCGTTCTTGTCTGTCAGTCATATAATGGAGGTCTATGGTCACCACCTCTGCGCAAGAGCCGGAAAGCGCCGGAAAACGCTTGTTTCGTGTCTTAGGCCATCAGTATGTACTTACACATTTATGAGTCATTAAATCGTGTTAAATTTGGACTTCTCTGTGCATGCTCTTTGAGGTGGTGACCATAGACCTGCATTATATGACTGACAGACAAGAACGGTTTGACCTAAAAATATCAAAATTGAAACTACTGTGGAAACAAAGACACCTACATCTTGGATGCCCTGGAGGTAAGCTAAAACATATCAAAAATTAATTTCAAAGTGAACTATCCCTTTAAAACTGCTTGGAAGCCCATTTCCACCACACAAGAAAAACATACTTTTGTAAATCATTATTATTATTAGACAAAGTTGAAATTATGACAAAAAGCTGAAGTTATGACTTAAAAAGTCAAAATTATGACTTTAAAAGTCATAATTATGAGATGAAGTCGAAATTATGACATGCTAAGTCAAAACTATGACTTAAAAAGATATGATTGTGACATGAAAAGTCAATTATTTACCAAAAATATTTTTGTTATTTGTTCCTGTGATCAGAGCTGTATTTTCAGCATCATTACTCCGGTCTTCAGTGTCTCATGATCCTTCAGAAATCATTCTAATATGATGATTTGATGCTCAAAAAACATTTTTGATTATTATCAGTTACATCATTATTACATATATACATACATAATACATTATTATCAGTTGAAAAACAGTTTGTGCTGCTTCATATTTTGTGGAAAGAACAGCATTTATTTGAAATAGAAAACATTATTTACTGTCACTTTTAATCAATTTAACGCCTACCTGCTGAATAAAAGCATAATTATGTCATCATCATCATGAGGCTCTAGAGATACAGCAAGTCACATGACACTGACAGCGTGAATGCGAAAGCTAACAGATATCAGTTTCTCCAGGTGTACTAAACTGAACTGAGCCGATGAACTAGACTCTGATCACTGAAGTCTGGCCCTGAGAGACTGTGTTCACACACATCACTGATTCTGCTTTAAAATGAGCTCTGTGTGTGTGAACACATTCTTGAACATCAGCATGTTGAATATGATGAGTTCAGACAGATGTGAAGGGCAAAGATAGGCTAAACATTCAGTGTGTTGTTGACATGATGTGTTTATTTGTCGGTGCTTGTTGTAGAGCTTCTCAGTCTCTGTAGGTTAAATATCTCTATCTGTTACCTGGTAACCAAACACTCATCAGCTCACACACACACACACACACACATACACACACACATACACATTTGGCGGCAGCGTTCCCTCCCCCACACACACACACACACACACACATTTGGAGGCAGCCGTTCCCTCCCACACACACACACACACACACTCAGAATCCAGCGCCTGCGGTCTAAAACTCTATTCACGGACACTCACTTTCAGGACACACACAAAAACAAACACACTGACTTTCTGTATCTTGGCTGAACAGTGCAGCCTTTTAACCAACAGAGTTACTTTAGTATTAGTTTATACTATTATCATATTTATTAATATTATTTTGTATTAAATTAGTTATTAATTTATCTATATTTTATACATTATAGTTTGTAATATTTATTATTCAGATATTATGTTTTTATGTAATTATCTTTATTTTATAAGTTATTTTCTTGTCACTTCATAATTTTCTTTAGTTTTTGTTTTATTATTATTTCAATTGATTTCTATTTAGCTTTAGTAGTTTTAGTACTTCAGCTTCAACTGATTTTATTTCAGTTAGCTGAGTTTAGATCCAGTCAGTTTTATTTTCTATAGCGCTTTTCACGGTACACATAATATATTAATAATATCTTTATGCCTTATAGTAGCATTTCAAGCAATTAATTTTTAGTAATTTCAGTACTGAAACTTATTTTATTTCAGTTATTTGACAAAATATTTTTTTCTTCATGTAGCCTCATATTTATATGTATTATTTCAGCAGTCTTGTGTAATGAGTGTCCATGTTAACTGACCCCTCAGATGAATCCAGCACTGGGTCACAGCGCCACCTTGTGGAGCAGCATTTAAAAGGCTTCTCAATTTGAATCTTTTGCATAATTCATAACTGCACATTAGCATAATATTTTTACTACTATAGCTTAACCATAGATGTCTATGGCAGAGACAGTGAGAGAAGTGTGCTTTCGAATCCAGCTTTTGTCTTCGTTTCACATCCTCAAAACAGATTTAGAAAATTAAATATATTTATATATTTATATACCTTAATCTCATATTTATGACTTAGTATGTCATAATTATTTTAAAAATATAAACAGAGCAAAATTGCAATTCTCTATATGACATAAGTCAAAATTACGAGATAAAAAGCTAGGACATACGAAGTTAAAATTATAAGATAAATACAAAATTATGAGAAAAAGCCATACTTTTATGTCATACTAATTCACATATAAAAATGGAATTATGACTAAATCATCATTATGGAGATTAAAATGTCAAAATTTCCAAAACTGTTGAAAGTTATAATTATAAATAATCGAAAAAACTGAGAAAGGCCGGAAGTATATGCACTTCACGCTTTTAATAGCCTCCAAAAATATATATATGATGCTATAATACCATATATAGGCTGTAATATGATGATGTCATCATACAAAGATCCTCTTGTAAGGCCGTCGGCCACAAAATTCTGTAAATATTAGATTGCATGGGGACAAAGTGTTGCAAAATGAAGAGGGATTGATGATGTCATCTGAAAAGGAAAGTGAAGAGAGAGATTTTGATCACATCAGTGTGTGTGGCTAACCTGTGCTAGCATGTCCCTGCGGTCTGCGTGTGTGTAGAGCGGCAGGTATTTGCGCAGGATTTTGATGGCGTGATGTTTGAAGATGGCCGTCGTGTAGACAGTGCATTCGACCGGTGACACAGGCTTGGTGAACACACCGTACACAAAGATCACACCTTCTTCTGAGGTGCTCCCTGAAACACACACACACATGAGCTGTTCGATTCTGATTTGATGTTGACTTTGAATTGCTATTCTGATTGTACCGAGCAGCACGGGTTTCTCCTTCTGCCAGTGTCCTTTCTGAAAGGCGCTGACGAACTGTTCCTGGATCAGTTCTCCGTCGATATAAGGCCCCCAGCTCTCAAACACCTCCAGAAAGCGGAAGGGATTCACCACCTTTGAGCCTGAGAACACAACCGACGGTTCATATGATGTGTGTGAAATCTGTGCACTAGGCGGTTAATCTCTGAGATGTGAAATGCAGGATTACTGGATTTGATCTGTACGTCCAGCACCGCCTGAGAACTGAGAGACAGAAGACACTGCAAGTCCACGAGCGAGCAGTTGGCCAGCTTTGCAAAGTTCTTCCCCAGCTTCAGAGACTCGTGCCTGAGGAGACGCATCAGTGTTTGAAGGTATGATGCATGTCTATGTGTGACCATGGACCACTAAAACCAGTCACAAGTCACACAGTTATATTTGAGTATACAATACATTGTGATTTTATGCCAAAAATCATTAGGATATTAAGTAAAGATCATGCTCCATGAAGATATTTTGTAGATTTCCTACCGCAATTATATCAAAAATGTATTTTTGTGAGTGGATGCAGCAATATCGCGAACAAAAATGGACAAGTTTAAAGGCGATTATCTCAATATTTCGATTTTTTTGCACCCTCAGATTGTCGTTTCTCGGTCAAATATTTCATCCTAACAAACAACACATCAATGGAAAGCTTATTTATTCAGCTTTCAGGTGATGCCTACTACTCAATTTAAAAAAATGTACCCTTTTGACTGGTTTTGTGTTTGGGTGTCACTTATGTGTGTGTTTACCGTGTTTTCAGAGGAATGGAGAAGGGTAAACTCTGGAGAACGGCCTGTCTGAAGAGTGGTTTGCTGCTCTGGATCATCAGATGTAGACTGACCGACTGAGCGCCTGCGCTCTCGCCGAAAACAGTCACCTGAACACACACAGACACACACTTCTGACTGGATCAGGAACTTGCATTATTGTTTCACAAACTCATGAGAACATGTTATTTTATTTCATCTTTGAGTCAAATTCATGCAGTCATGACTATTTTTACCCAAACATCAAATGAACAAAATAAATTTAAAAAAACATTTTGCAAAAATTATTAAATTATTCTGCATAAAGGAAATCAATGGCATTTTTACGGAAGAGTATTGCATTCACTTTAAGAAAAAAATCTACTCTGTTTTTCTGAATTAATGACTTGATCTATAACTGATTAATTCATAAAAACAGAGTGAAATTGTTTTTTTTCAAGAAAAATATATCTCATAATTCCGAAAAACTCGTTAATTCAGAAAAACAGAGCAAAAACTTTTTTCCATGACAAATGGTCTCGTAATTCTGAGATAGTTAACTTGAGTAGATTTCGTTTCCTCATGCAAAACGCTTCCACACATAATAGTGTCATTTCGATTTTTTTTAATATTTTGATTTCTATTGCCTTTATCTTTTGCATTGCAATTACTGAGATTTAATGTTGTGCACAATTTAAAAAAATAAAAGCATAAACATACACACACACACATTCATACTATATATAAATATAATATTTTTTGATATAATAATATAAATAATATTATTTTAAATAAAATATCATTTTTTATGAGAGATATCAAATTTTGTTGTATTTCATATTCAATGACAATAAATGCAAACTAAACTAATAAATATACTAGGGATGCACGATATATCGGCCATATTATCGGTATCGGCTGATATATGATCATTTTTAATGTTATCGTTATCTGCCCAACAAGAACATTTAGACGATATATAAAAAATGTTAAATAATGTATTATTTCCTTGAGGCATTTTAGACATGCACTGCTCAACATGATGCTTTCAAATTGCTTGAAATACGATTGAAATCACTTAAAAAAAAGTAAAATCCAGTTAAAGTGCAAAAGTCTGTCATATTGGCTACACAACATTAAAATAAGAACATCATAATTGTGTTTGTATCATGGCTTTTAATGAGGAGACTTTTTTTATAATCAGGCTCTCAAAAATTGTCTACAAAAGTGGATTTAGATTTATCTACCAATATATCGGTTATCGGCTTGCAAATATAAAGAATTATCGGTACCGGCCAAAATTTTCATATCGGTGCATCCCTAAAATATACGCAAACTTTTGTGTTAGATACGATTAATGGATTCGACAGCTCTAATATGTATATAGATAGCCTATATATAAAAATGTAAATGCATGAGCTCTTTAAAGCAGGATCGCTTCTGATTGTCAATGTTTTTGTTGTTTATCAGCTAGAAAAGTCGTTCTGAAAGTGATTCCACTGATATCGTTCCTCTGTGTCGTTATCGTTATAGTCGTGGCCTCCGATATTCTTTTATATTTACAGTGAACTAAATTTGTATCGTTATTGTCCTTTTTGTGCTCAGTCATTCAGCATTTAACCCTTTATAAACAAGTTTCTGTCCTCACTTTGCTTTGGTCTCCTCCAAACACAGCGATGTTCTGTTGCACCCAGAGCAAAGCCGCTTGCTGATCCAGAATCCCATAATTCCCCACCGCTGACGTTCCCGGGTCTTTTCCCGACACTAGAAAGCCGAAAGCCCCTGCAGAGAGACAGCTGTGTGTTCATGACTTATTTTTAGGGGTGTAACAATATATCATGTCACAATATATCGCAATACACAAATGCAACAATATGTATTGTGTATAGTTCCCCCAAAATAACATTTCTGCGTGAGTAAAAAATTCAAGTTTTCAGAGTTTGGACTACATTAAACTACTATAGGCCTACATAATGTTGAATATAATGTATAATAATGCCTGTTTGTGGGTCCTGATAATGCCAAATATTTGATGTCAACTGTAAAAAGTTGCCTACATTATTTTAAAAATATGTAGCCTATCATTGTAAAACCCGGCATCAGGTCCAAGACTTTTCATTTCCACAATGCAACACCAAGTTTAGCATTGTAATCAACAACAGTACATTTTTTGTCAAGTATCACAGTATCGCAATAGTATCGTATCGTGAAATGTATCGAATCGTGACATGAGGGTATCGTTACTTATTTTACAGTCAGAGTGTCTCACCGAGGCGGTAGGCGATGCTCACGACCACAGTCCGAGTGAAGTTGCTGATGAATCGTCCGTCGTAAAGCGCTTTCGAGGCGGATCCCGCGATGAAGTCTCCGCCGTGGATCCACACCATCACTGGGAGAGGAGCCGAGGAGTTCCCGCTCAGAGGAACAAACACGTTCAGGTACAGACAGTCCTCACTCACCTGACGAGGGAAAACACTGTTCAAAACAATTATTCTGTCGTCTTTTACTCTATATGTCGTCCTTATGACGCCTGCGCTATTCCAAATAATAGTTGCTACAAGTAGACATGTGACGCATGCCGACACTGAGACACATACAAGTGAAATATTGTCACATCCTAATGAACAATATAGTCCTTAAAGAAATATATTTATATATATTTAATATATTTTAAATGGTCTCATTGAATTAAAAATGAGTTCAGTCATTCTGTTTTACCAGCAGGGGCGTCACAGTACAAACGTAATTGTAATGCAATATATACTATATATATATATATATATATATATATATATATAAATTGTAATGCAAAAAGAAATATTTAATTCATATTTATTTAAAAATTTAATGAGAATTATTGACAATTTAATGTATTTTCATACTAATTTCTTATTCTAATATGAGCATACATTGCATTTTTTTATCTTTTTTAGAAATTTTATTTAAATTACATTTTATTTTTATTTTGCATTTATTTTTATTTACAGTAATTTGCAATTACTGTTAATTATTTTTTATTTATAAAAAATAGCTTATATATATATACATATACTGTACATATATATATATATATATATATATATATTAAAATAAAGTTATTTTTATATATAATATATGTAAAAATTTCATATATATATATATATATACACACACATTATATATACAATTGTTCATATTATATATATATATATATATATATATATATATATATATATATATATATATATAAGAACAATTGTGTCATTTAATGAAAAAAAACACTGAATGAAATTAATGGAAATTTAATGTACATAAATGTAAGGCAATTATCTATCTATCTATCTATCTATCTATCTATCTATCTATCTATCTATCTATCTATCTATCTATCTATCTATCTATCTAATGGGAAGTTTATTAATAAGGATATTGGTGTGAAAATGTGCTTTAATTGCCATTATGTCAAAATGTAATGTGAATCTAAATAGTACTAAAAATAGCCTTAATTGTCTTTATGCAAAATAATAACAATAGTTAAATAGCAATCTAATCAATAAATATACGGTTTAGAAGTGACTACTTTGTTCGGTTTTTGGGGTGAAAATTAAGTTCACCCAAAGTTCTCACGGTAAAACTATATCGTAAAAGCTCTTGATTTTAAAGGAACCCAAACAGCTGAGATGGTTTTGCTGATCTTCCGATCCCCAGAGTCAGTGACGTCCGTGTCCCGCTCACCTTCTTTTGACACTCGTCAGCGATGGGTCCGACGCAGGCCTGCATGCACGGCGCTCTGGGATAGGTGGCGTCTCGCACCCCTCTCCACGGTGTGACGGGCCGGGGGGCCTTCCAGCGGGACGCTGCCACAGGCGGGTCCGCGAACGGGATACCATAAAAAACATGAGATTTGTCCAGCGTCAGGCCCTGGATGATCCCGTCTTTAAGGAGCAGTTTGGGCCCAGCAGAAGCGTGTTGGTCCTTGATGAGGGGCTGATCTGAGATCAGTGCTGCTGGAGACACACTGCGCAGTAAAGCCACCAGCTTCATCCGCTCCTCTGTGCTGGATCCAGTGCTGAGCCACACACACCCCAGCACACACAGACACAACACACACCTGTACGACATCATACTACACCCGCTTCTGCACTCCTGTACGCTCGGGACCGACTGATGCGTCCTCGGTTTGAGCACTTGTGACTCTTATTATGTTGCACAGTGGGACTGTGTTGTGTGTGTGTGTGTGTGTGTGTGTGTGTAATGACAAGCAGACTGTCTGTACTTTAGAAAATTAAATCACATTGACTCCCTTCCTTGACGTTCTTCGTCGGATACTACAAGTTAAGTTGGTGATTTGGACTATTAAATAAGCATTCAGATAAGATGAAATTTCATAATAAATAGTGATTTAATGATATTAGTAAAATTATATCTAAATATTTAAATAAAATGAGTACCTTAGTGTACCACATACATAAGAAATCTATTCATAACTTGTGTTATTATAATAGACCATGAAAACACACACACACACACACACACACACACAAATAGTGCTGTCAAATTAATTGTGATTAATTGCATCTAACAGTTTGTTTGTGTGTGTGACTGTGTGTATTTTATTACATTTATATGTGTGTGTGTGTGTGTGCGTGTCTGCCTCTTTCTCTCTCTCTCTCTCTGTGCACATAGACACAAACACACACTCACACATAATTAAAAAACTTTTTTGATGCGATTAATCAATTTTCAAATATATCAAACATTCAAATATATAGTTATTCTAGTTTTGTGAAATGGAATAAATAATAATTGTAAACGGGTAAGTACATGATAATTCCTCCACGCCGACAGGCGGCAGTACGCGCGCTATTTGCCTCGTGCTCATGACGACCAGGCGCAGCGTCTGACGTCACTGCTAACAGCAGCAATGGCGGCGCCCACGGAAAGCACGAGTGAAACGCCAACAAATAAAAAACAGAAAAAGAGCAAAAACACAGGTACAACTACACTTAATTATACACAGTTTTACCCAAACAGTGTTTTATGACATCGCGCGTATAATTCCACATTAGTGAAGTTAAATGACATGTTAATGCAGCTCACGTAGAATTAAAGTTCTGTTTTTTTCCTGTAGCTACAATGATGAAGTACCTTGTTAGTGTGCGCATTTCATTACTGTTTTCCCCAAAACATTCAGTTATTGTGCATTTCTTGTCTTCCACCTGTTCGGTTGTAACGTTATTTCTCTAATAAACAACTGATGTCAGTAGGAATAGTAAATAAACTTTAAAGGTGCAATACCTAAGATCTAGATGCCGCTAGAGGGCGCTACATTCAAAACAACAACAACGGCTTTGCTTGATGACGCCGTGGAGGAACGCGGAATGATGGGAACTGTTGTTTTCAACTCCACCGTGGATAAATCAGTCAGACGGGAATCGAAAATTAGTTGTCATGGATGAGGTAAAGTTCGATTTCTATAAACGTTGCGTTTAATGACATGCTTGTATTTCATTAAACTGAAATAACCGTGCAAGAAAAGTCAGGTTTAAAAGTAAATTAGTTATCACAGATGTTACTGTACGAGTCACTGGACGAAGCTATGGTGGAGAGGATTTGAAGGGGCAGGTCTCTCGCAAGGAGTTGACGTGGTTGGCCCTCCTTGGTAACTTTATAAAAATAAAAAATCAATTTAATGTCAGTAATATAGGTATATTTCGATAACAAGATTGTGGGGGTGGGAGGGAAGGCTAACTTTCGCGTTCGCGAGGCACAAACGCAAAGTCTCTCCCTCTGTACAGTGCACGCGCAGCGCGCTGTATGTTATGCGCGCAGTAGGCTATGTCTCGCTCTAACATTATATCCCGGGAGATTTGAACTAATTTGCGGGCATCAGGGAAACGCTATCAATATGCGGGAGATCCGGGAGACTTGGGATGTCTGCAATGTACATTTGACACATCTTTTCATGTCGTGTAAGTATTCAACCACAGCTACAGTTTCACAAAATTAACGTTAAGGGGGTCGCACACCGGACGAGAAGCTGCAGCTTCGCGTTGCACCACATAATTATTCGAACACATTATTATCTATAAGTGTACACATACCGGCGGCGCCATTCGGCGTCTGTCCGCGGCGCCCAGCAACGTTTCAGGACCGTGTTCAAAACCCTGCTGCGCCACAGAGCGCCATTTACATAGTTTTATATAAAATTGTAATTATTTTTGCCTCAAACCGTTGCTAATGGATCCTGACTTTGCCCTATGCTGCAATATCTATGCATTTAGTTTTGCAGTCATTTACAGAAATCAGCTGCTTGAATGACAATTACTGATTATTATTAGATTTTTCACGTGAGATTCTCAATTCATTCTGTGAACGGATGCTCTGAGGTAAAGTTTTCAGAATGCAGACTCAGCAACGATTGTATTTAATTGTACAGTACAATAACATAGAACAGACATTATCTTCATTTTCTGTCATTAAACATAACAATATTGCTGGCCATACACTGATGAGAAAGTGCGCGTCCGGTGTTCGATAACGTTACTGGAGTTGTCCTAAACGTGACGCGGCGCTTCTCGTCCGGTGTGCGACCCCCTTTACAGCCAACAGTTCACATTCCGAGAATAAATGAAAAGAATATATGTGCTCCATTCCATAACAAATGCGCGAAACAAGCTGCCGTTTGATAGGCGCTAACGCACAACTACAACTACCGCATTTGTCCAGGACTACACGTAGTAAGAGCGGAAACCGAGGTAAGCGGATATGACGCGATTGACTCGCGACTCCCAGCTCACCCCTGCTGACACGTGCCGTTTCCTTGGTTAAAATCTCAATTTTCTCGCGATTTAAACATTGTTTGAAACATTTGGAATATTGTGAGTTATCATCTTTACTAAATATATAACACTGGCCTTGTGATTTTGGGATATTTTAATGCAAAAATCTTAGGTATTGCACCTTTAAAGGTGGTGTGACGTAGTGTTTAAATATCTGAATGTTGATTTTACAGCTCTGTAGATGTACTAGTACAGGCTCAGTGTGACATGACATTTAATGTCAATATCGTGGTATTATACATATATACTACAGTCCTGTAGTGATTTTTATGTGTGTATACAATGGTATTTATAAACTACCCCAAGGTGGAACATAATATTACATGCACATTTTGGGGAATAAACACACATCCCCAGATTACTGTAAGATTCCTAATGACTTATTAATCTCTGGCCTTTTGTCTGAAACGTAGTGGATGAGAGCGAGCTGCTGACGGTACCAGACGGCTGGAAAGAGCCCAAGTTCACCCGAGAGGACAACCCCAAAGGTTTGCTGGAGGAGAGCAGCTTCGCCACACTTTTCCCCAAGTACAGGGAGGCGTACCTGAAAGAGTGCTGGCCGCTGGTGCAGAAAGCGCTTGGAGATGTGGTGCGTGTCAGGAAACTCTTCATTTTTTTTTTATAAATGCTTGTAAGCTCGCTGAATTTGTTTGTCTATTTTCTTTTGACATCTCCTGCTGTTCTGTAGTTCATCAATGCCACACTGGACCTGATTGAAGGCAGTATGACGGTGCACACAACAAAGAAAACATTTGACCCGTATGCAATCCTCAGAGCAAGGGATCTCATCAAGTTATTGGCCAGAAGTGTGCCGTTTGAACAGGTACTGCTTTACAATCGTTATAATTCACTGATTTAAAAAAAAAATATATATATATATATATATATATACAGTTATTCAGTACCGGGCAACACTTTGGAAACATGACTATTTTTAATGTTTTTGAAAGAAGTCTTTTCTGCTCATCAAGCCTGCATTTATTTGATCAAAAATAAAAAACTGTAATTTGCTAAATATTATTACAATTTCAAATAATATTATTGTATCTTAATATATTTTAGATGATAATTTATTTCTGTGATGCAAAGCTGAATTTTCATCAGCCATTTCTCCAGTCTTCAGTGTCACATGATCCTTCTAATATGCTATTTTGTGTGTGTATGTGAGTGTGTGTGTGTGTGTGTGTGTGTATATATATAAAATATCAGTGAATTCTGTGCATAAGGACAGAAGAAAACAATGCATTATCATTGTTTATCAAAAGTGTCAATACAAACACTTGATGTTTACAAGTGTTAATAATGTTACAAAATATTTCTGTGACACCAAAAACTGGAGTAATGATGCTGAAAATTCAGCTTTGATTTCATTAATAAATTACATTTTAAAATGTATTCAAGTAGAAAATTATTGTAATATTTTACAGTTTTTGAATAAATGAATGCAGGCTTGGTGAGCATTAGAGGCCTTTTTAAAATTTAAAACAAATGTCTTTACACACACATATATATATATATATAATTTAGCTTAAAGTCTTTCGCTGAACCTTCCTGTTCATTTCAGGCTGTACGGATACTTGAAGACGACATGGCTTGTGACATCATAAAAATCGGGACTCTTGTGCGAAACAGAGAGCGCTTCGTGAAGAGACGCCAGAGGCTGATCGGCCCCAAGGGCTCCACGCTGAAGGTGGGCACAGATAATGCTCAGTTCACAGCAGTCTCCCTTCATTTTACACTTCACTTGTCGTCATTTTTTAATTCCCAGACAGTGAGGTCCAAAAGTCTCAGAACACATTGAAAATCTGGGATTTAAAATGATTCATATATAAATGCATAAATTAATGTTCATTTTCCAATTCAACTGTTCTCTCAAATAGTTTTGATAGACATTTTTTAATACATTATTTTTTTAGTTAATCTAGAAAGCTAAAAAACAGTTGCATTTTCACTAGCTGACTTTGGATTCCTCTTTTTAATGTTCGTTGCACTTTTGTTGTTAACTTTTAAGAGATGAAGTAAGTTCTTTTGATTGTTGTATTGTTGTTTTATTGCTTTTGCTGCTTTATGTTTTGTCTTTTCGTTACAGTAAATGTGATCAAATCTCATGTTGTTCTGTTTCAGGCACTAGAGCTTCTGACCAACTGTTACGTGATGGTTCAGGGCAACACAGTGTCGGCTCTCGGCCCGTTCAGTGGCTTGAAGGAGGTGAGACATACAGTGGCCTAATTTAAATCATTCAAAACCATACTTTTGTTCAGTCATAATTACATGAATGTATTTGAATGAGTTTGTGCTTCTCGCTTGTTTCTGCAGGTACGGAAAGTCGTGCTTGAGACGATGAAGAACATTCACCCCATTTACAACATAAAGGTACATAGAAGACTGCGTGATATTATAAACTAAGATTTAGTGTAAAAGAAAATGTTAGTTATAATTTTATAAACTTATTCTCCCATGACAATCAAAACAAAATAATGTAATTTACACGAGGTTCTGACAAAATGTTTAATTTTTTTGATTTAATTTTTTTTTTCAAATCCACCCAATGAATTATTCAATGACTCACTCAAAGACTTTCATTACTGGAAGAATCAACATTTTTGAACGAATCTCTTGAATAAATGATTCAATGACAAATACATTTTTAACAATCAAGTGTCACCACCTACTGGTGAAATAATGTAATTAATATAATTTTAATTATAATGCATCACGTTACTTTCAAAAGGTGATTTCATTCACATACAAAAATACATTTTCTGGCTTTTCTAGAAAACTCCAAATTCAAAAATAATTTCACATTTCATCTACATAAATGACCCATTTTAAATACACATTCATCTTTCCAGAGGTGGAGTATCCCTTTAAAAAGGTCTTACTGCCGTCATGAGTGACTCTAACAGTAAGTGTGCTTGTGATTCAATCCTCTCCAGACATTAATGATCAAGCGGGAGCTGGCGAGCGACCCGGATCTGCGCACTCAGAACTGGGAGAGATTCCTGCCCAACTTCCGCCATAAGAGTCTCTCCAAACGCAAGCAGCCCAAGAAGAAGACGATCAAGAAGAAGGAGTACACGCCGTTCCCCCCGCCTCAACCCGAGAGCAAGGTACGAGCGACACTTCCCCAGAGGAATCATGTGATACGGTAGCAATAAACCACTCGAGGTGTGCGCGAGTACAGGGTGCTTTTACACACCCACACACCAACACACCTGTCAACATTCCCGTTTTTCCCGGGTTTCTCCTGTTTTTTTGCCGTATCTCCCGGACCCCTCCCGGTTTGTTATTTCTCCAGGGAAACTCCTGTAATTTGCATGGCCCAAACTCATTTATGAATAATCAAACCAATATGTTTGTCTAATGTTGACAAGTTGCCAGATCTTGTATTAAATGCATTATATTCACACAATCATACAATTTCAACCCATTTGTCATCTCAACCTGGCAACCTGTAACGCAGTTGCGGAAAATCTTCCGGATTTTGAAAAACAAATTATTGACAGCTATGCACCCGCATAAACATGATAAAATCACATTTTCATTTTTAACATGGCGACAACAGCAATATGATAAAAGATACAAATGTAATGTAAGCCAGTTAATAGCTTATTTGTTTGTCAACATTAGTTATCTACATTAGTTAACATGAACTAACCATGAAAAGTACTTTTAATGCTTTTATTAATCTTAATTATTTACTAATATCGTATTAAAATCAGAAGTTGTATCTGTTACTTTAATACATACTGTATTACTTGTTAGTTAATGCATTGGCTTAACATTAACTAATGGAACCTTATTGTAAAGTGTTGCAATTAGTTTTTATTGTTTTTTACATAGTCAATCTGCACAGTTCAATGCGAAATTAATAATGATTATTAAAATAATAATCAGATGGGTATCAAAAAATAGACTTGAACCTGAGAACAACTGCTTAGTTAAATAATAATATTCTCTTATATACACTCTTTGATATAATATCAAATCTATAAATACTTTGTTCATGAATAAATATATTTGTTGAGTTTTTAGTTGAATTAATGTATTTTTGAGGACATCCCGCACATATAAATTACAATAATAATCAGGTATTTAAATAAATAAATAAATAAATAAGCTGTTTTTGACAGTTCTTGTTTGCCTAAGTGAAATATTCCTCTGCACAGATTGATAAGCAACTGGCGACCGGCGAGTTCTTCCTGCTAGAGAGCGAGAAGAGGCGCAAGAAGATGACTGAGATTAAGGTGAGCATTTTTATGAGTGTTTGACAGATGCAGGGACTGACTGGCGCTGAGCTAGTTCACTGTTAACCGCTTGTTAATTTCTTTGACTGAAGGTGAAACAGGCTGAAGCTTTATCCAAGAGACAAGAGCAGCGGCAGAAGGATTTCATTCCCCCGAAAGAGAAGCCCGTTGTGAAGAAGACCAAACCAGGTAAAGTTTGAGACACTGAGACACATGCGAGTTTTTATTATATTTTTATTCATATTTTAAAATAGATATGTTGATTTTAGTAGCTGAGATATAAAATAAAACGAGCTTTTGCCATTTAAACTTTAATTTTTTTCAATATTGCTTTTTAGGGTTTTTAATTTATTTTTATTTTAGTTTTAGTTTGTTTTTTTATTTATTTCTAGTTAGTAATTTTATCTCGGTTTATTGGCAACATTTCTGATTTTTGTTAAGTACAAGTTTTTTAAGTAAACAAAAATTAGAAGTGTTGCCAATAAACTGAAATAAAATAAATAAAAACTATATACGGATATACAGGAAATAAATAAACTAACACTGAAATAAGAATAAATTAAACCTAAAAAGGTAAAAAAAAAGTATATATATATATATATATATATATACACACACACACACACACACACAGTATATACCCGTGTGTATATATATATGGTTAATGATAATAACCCTGGTGCAGGATGGCATCTCATACCGTACCAAAAAATATAATAAAAAATAAAAAAAATCAAGATAAAGTATTATTAATAATAATTAATTATATAAAAAGGTAAATCATCAAAATATATAAAATAAACTAATATGTAAATATAATATGTTTAGCTTGTGCATTTATCCAGAGCAACTTATGTTATCTGCATGTTCTGAATGTGGTCTTGGTCAGAAGACTAGTAACATTCCTGGTAATATGACTTTAAATTGTGTAAATAATGCAAATGAATAAGCATGTGAACTCATGATATAATATTTATTATTCTCTTCTTTATAGCAACCACAGAAAACAAAATTGATATACAAGCCATTAAAGAAAAAGTGAAGAAAGCAAAAAGTAAAAAGCTTGGAGCTCCTCCTGTAAACCCCGAGACGCCTTCAGCGAAAGACGGCAAGCGGAAGAAACTCAAAAGCTAACTCGCGTCGGTCGATCCGAACTCTGATCCTGGAGACACACACTCACACCACACTGTTCAGCGCTTGTAATATTGTGTTGTTTGGTGTTATGCTTCGTCAACTGCATTATAAAACCTTAATATCACAATATTTTAAGATTTTGGCTTGTCGGAGATGAGGAATAAGAGACGGGAAAATATGAAACACAAAACTGTAGACCACATGAGTTTGAAACTGTTAAACGCTGCTTCTGTTTGAGGCAGGCGACAGATGCGCGTTGATCGTGTTACATACTTGAGTTATAATAATAGTATATACAGTATGTGCATTCGAAGGCTATTAGATGACCTATAAATCGACATGTCTTTTGTAACAGCTGAATCTGTGATGCTCTCGTGCCATTCGTCATGAGCAAAGTGCATCTGTGTTCATTTTTCAAGATTCTTTTTTGCTACCCAGAATGCTTGGCTTAAATGCTTTTTTTTATTTCTCTGATGTATGGCAATAAATCGAATGATATTTTTGTCATATATCAGTCTCACTTGTATAAACTGAGAGGAATAGATGGACTAAATTGGTATCCCAAATCAAACCCATTAAATATTACTGTGATCTACAGATACTTGAAAGTTCATGAGGAGGAGATTTTGCATTGCAGAAATTAGAATTTGTGTAGTAAATGTGCTTAATTGTTAAGAAAATGTGAATGTAAATTCACTTATTATTTTCTTCTAACTTATTCTTTGCATAAAATTAGCTTCAACAAGTTGTTGTCCCTCCATGTCCCAGTAGAAATGTGGCTTTGTCTGAATGTGAACTTTCAGTTTTTGAAGCTTCACTCATATGCAAACAGGATATGATGGCAATAAACACAGGCAAACATGAGCCACAGCTACACATTCTTTAGCCATGATACATTTATTTGAGAAGCAAAATGACTTGAGAAATTAAGTAATTGGAAATTAGTATCAATATTGAATCATACTTTGAATTAAGAGTATTTTAATGACCCAACTGACAGATATTTTTTTCTTGTTTTAAGCATACTTTTTTGCAGTTTGTCCATTGTTAATTTATTGTTAATAATTTTTACAATTTAAAAAATTAAAACGTAGTATATATATATATATATATATATATTAGGACTGTCAAATGATTAAAGTTTGTGTTTACATAATATATTCAGGTGCACTGTGTATAATTGTTTTATATATATAAATACACACACATGCATGTATATTTAAGAAAAAATATTATTTATATATAAAAGATTCATATTTATATACAATATAAATTATATATAAATCTATATACAGTCTATACATGAAAATATTTCTTCAAAATATACAAGCATGTGTGTGTATTTATAAATATAAAATAATTATACACAGTGCAATGTTTTTGCAAGTTTCACTCGTATGCAAACAGATTATGTCGGCAATTCAGACAGTAAACGCTGGCAAATATAATCGGGACAGATATGAGTCTGATTATCAAAACCGACAGGCAGAAGGATCCGCAGGACGACAGCGCAGGGTCCCAGTCAGGAGTCCACCTATAACCTACACAAACACACTTATTAACTAGGGGAATTGAATAGCAAGACACGCCCAAAACACTCCAGTCGCTCTTACAAATGTCTGAAAGCCGTTGCATTTGCAATGTTGTTTCTCAACTAGTTCTGCTTCAGAACCAAGATTTTGGTAGTGAACCAGAATTGTTAACAGAAATAACAATTTTTAAATATTTGTAAATCCAAAAACATTGGAAATATGATCTACAGTCTAGTTTTAGTGTCTCCAAATATTAGTTGTTTCAGTGCTTTCATTTCTCAAAGGTCATTTAAAGGTTCATGGAAACACCCATGGATTCTTTATCTTTAAGAGTGTTCATTTAATGCATATTCATGAAATCTTGTGTAGTTTTTTTGTGGTTTAATGCCACATAATCAGCTTCCGCCATCAAAAACATTTGTGCATAATCGTGTGTTTGAGGTGAACATGTTTTCTGTATATTCAGATTGAGAGAGATTGAGGGCTTGTCTTACTCTGCAGTGAATCACGTGTTGAGTTTCCTGTGAAAGAACGAGAGAGGCATGAAGTAAAGCGGTTGTTGGAAAGGAGGTTTATGTTTATTTCTGACACTTACGACAGAGTTTGTTTTCACACGTTTCCTGGCCACATCCGCTGCACGGTGACCCTGTTCTGTACGGAGCTACACCGTGATAATTTCCCCTGTTGAAAAGAAGTTTTATTGCTTTACTGAAACATAATTCACCTGCAAACGTGGTTTTCATACTTACGCTGTTGCATAGTTGCACACAAATATGATTCCAGCCGTTGTTGAGAAAGACGTTTTAGCCACACCGTTTGGACAGGCCTGCGCGGCACAACCGACCTTGTACGTGTCTGCCCAAACAATCTTTACGTGCAGAAAACAGGAGATTCAGAGAGGGCTTATTCACTTATGTTTGAACACATGAGTGTTTGGTTGAGCGTGAGATCTGAGTGTGTACCTGTGTGTAGTGGCCGCACACTTTTGTGCACTGGTTCTGATGGTAATTGTAATCTTTGACCTCGTCCACCCATAACTTAATTGCTGATGTCACATTAAATTGTGTGTATGACGCTCCAGCCCAGATGTTTTCACCCACAGAAGTGAACGTAGGGTGCATTCTTCCCTCATCCCGTAGGTAAATGTTATGTTCAAAGACACAGAATCTCGCCCAGGCCCGCGCCGTCACCGCCAGCCCTTCATCCCACGTCTGCACACACACACACACATTGTGATTAACGTTGTAGGCTTATGACAGATCCGTAGACCCACATGCAATCTGCACTGTACACACATCTCAAAATGGTTTGCTGGTTTAATGTTTGTACTTTAAGGCTGGGAGAACTTAAATCAACAAATCAACATATGCTTTTCTTTACCACCAGTACATGCACACTGTAATGCACACAATAAAAATATTGATGGTTTAACTTAAAAAAGTAAGTAACCTGGTTCCCTTAAAATTTTAAGTTCATTGAAAAGTTAATACAATGAAGGAGATTAATTTAACCATCAGAAACTCAAAATTATATGTTATCTGAACTAAATAAATTATTTAAGTTGATTTGACAAAAGAAAAAATGTTGTGATTACTACACTGTATATTTTTGTTGTTGGTTTAACTTAAAGCAAGTAACCTGGGTTGCCTTAAAATTTAAAGTTGATTGAACTGGAAAAAGTGAGTTAATACAATGAAGGAGATTAATTTAACCATCAGAAACTCAAAATAATAAGTTATCTCAACTAAATAAATTATTATAAAAGAAAATATGTTGTGATAACAAATCTTGAAAATATTTTTTACAGTGCATGAAACAGGAAATCGCATGAGAAAAAAAACGTAGAACAGGTTTTATGAGGAATTGGTTGGATACTGAAAAGCTAAATTGATAATTCAAAATATTAGTAAATACTGTAATAATACTAAAACAACGCTGATACTAGGAGTCTGAAACTAAAAATGGTCAATAATACTATAATTAAAAAAATAATATTAAAACAAAACTGATGTCTGTTGTAGCATGTTTAGCTTCTCATATTTAACCTACCATGTAGCGCATGATGCTGGCTGATGGATTGACGTTGGTGCGGGCCATATTGTGTTCTGTCACACATTCCTTAATAAACTCTGGATCCGTGATATCAAAGAAGGGCTCGCTGGAAACCGCTTTCAGCAGAACGGTGACACAAATCAGAAGAACGTGAATAAAGTCACTCATGACTGAGTTTGACAGACGATAGAGAAGTTTCCTGTTAATGGCGTGAACATCGCGACATCAACACACTTCTGCTTTTTTTTAAAGAGCAAAACCTCACATCGGTTTCATACCGCACTGCATTGTGGGTTGAACCACTTCCCCCTTCTCACCCTTTGAACCCAGGTTTTCACCAGGTTAACTCAGGGTAATGCAATGGAAGGGCATTTAAGACATGCTCAAAATGTTTGCATTCACATTGTTATATTTATTATATTTAGTACAAAAGTCTTTAAAAGTTAACAATCTCTATTGTTCCATATAGGAATTTTGTGTGGAGAAAAGTTGTGGTTATATAATAACTTCCAATGAAGCAAAATCTACTAGTGAAAGGAAGATATTTTGTTTGGCAGTCTGGAAACGGTAAAATCACATCTCAGTAGAAAAACAACTCCACCTGATTTTCTAAATTAATATCCCTCTGGAAATGCAAAATTTGTTATAATTTTTTTTAAGCCATTTTACCTTCAATAATCAACATACCATTTATACAATAGAAGTCAAAGGCTTGTAATCCACCGTTTTCATAATCTTGTACCTTCTTTATATAGTGCACACGTTTTCTCCATATATTATCGAAAAATAATTTGATTAATGGTCTTAATAGCTCTATTAGAAATAGAAACACCTAGAGAGACTTTCCATTTTAGTTAAATAAATCCTTCCAAATATAGACAAATCCCTTTGCATCCATGCATCAAGCCTGCCCTATTACTTATTAATATTACAAAAAGTTTCACCAAACCCATACATTTTCAAACATTTACAAATAAATGAATTTTCTAACATATTGACATAGAAATAAAAAAATAAATTAAAAAATAATAAAATAACCATCCTCTATTTCTTGATTATATTAACTCTGACAACATAAATTTGCTTGTCAAACTTTAACTCAGAGTCGACAACGACACTCGGGTTTTTTACGTGAGTGCAAATATTGGCTTTCAGAGGTCCTAAATCAGCGGTCAGGACATCTACCAATTTTCAGTCATCAGATTCATTTACATTGTAACTATGTAATCCACTCCCATACAGATGAATAGCCCATAGAAACTGATTGGTGTGAATGAATAAAAATAATCAACATTGCTCAGAGTGGATTAGCAAGTTAGATCGATCTCCTGTGGGAGGTCCTAACAGGTTTCTTGGTTTAAGATTGTTGAATGGCGACATGCGAACATCACTGCTGAAGGACTGTTACACTACAGACCTTCTTCTCCCCACATGAACTCTGGTCAAACCTACTTATTTTATGTATTGGAGAAATCTCATACATTGGCGAGCCACCCAAACCACTGCTTGGCCAAATATAGTAAAACCTAACAGATGTATCCCGATGTTTGAGAGCGGGATCCATCTCGTTTCATTGGCGGTCTGAAGGAAATGATGCCAGTCTGGCGCTGATAGTGGCAGTTCTGTCTGAAAGTGATTCCAGAACCTGCCAGTGGAAAACAAATGCGATTAATAGTCATGAATGCCACTGCTTGTTTTTCTCTGATCTGAAATGTTTTTGTCGTCATGTTAGCAAAATGGTCTTCAGCGTTGTTGTAGTTAACTTAAACTAAAATGGTAAAACTTTAAAATAAACTTTCATTTGTTAACATCGCTGAATGCATTAACTAACAGAAACTAATAAAACTAGCAGAAACTAAATAACAGCATTTAGTAACATTTGTTAATGTTAATGTTGGTTAAATATAGTAGTAAATATTGAGATTAACATGAACTGATTGATAAATGCTATTGTGCATTCTCAATGTTAACTAATGCAGTTATCTCATGTTAACAAGTAAAACAATCTAGTGTAAACACTAACACTTTTTATATTATTTGAAATTAAAATATACATTTCATAAATGAAAATAAGTTAATTAGCTAAACTAAAACTATGTATATTGTTAAAAGTCTGTGCCCTGACGTAGACTGCGTTGCCCATAATGCATGCATTCGTTGTAGTTCTGCATGCGCTCATAAAGTAGCCATTTACTGTATATACTTTAATTATTGCTTTGCAAATAACCGCAAATATTATATTTAATACATAGGTTGCCTGTTTTTGGTGCTTTTCGTCGTGTGGAGATTTGTGGCATTAATGCAGGATCATTTATAGTGTTGTTGAGCTCCTACTAGTGGATTTTTGGTTGTACTACGGGTCGTAACTTTATGCAACTATATTTAACCAAAGCCTATGTGTCTATTAATACATTTTATTGTATTTTATGTTTCAGATAACCACACCTACACACACACACCTATTTTGTCATATTGATACCTGTAAACCACCATTGGATTTGCCTAATGCTTGTGACCGAGGAAGACTCAGACGCACACGGTCTCTCTCTCACACACACACACACACACACACACACACACACACACACACACACATATATTTATATATACACTCTTATGTATTTTTCCTTTTCATATTGTGATGATTTTATTTTACTTGTGATGGTAAACATCAGGATCTCGACTCATTCTGTTATTGAAGCCGATGTACAGGTCGTCCCATAGCAGCCCGTTCAAAACCACGTGTCTCATCACGCCCACTCTGTTCTTGATCTAAACACACACGGTTCATGTATTAGAAACAGTGCATATCTCATCAACAAAGCCTGTGGTCGAGGACTTGAGTCAGGTCACCTCCTCGTACGCGTGATCTCTCTCCGGGCGCGTGTCTGGGAAAGAAAGGTCCAGAAAGTCCACCAGATAGTCGTAACCTCCATGCCGGGGCTTGAAATCATCATCCGTCTCTATGACCTGATGGGGAACACTCAGTGTTAGAGTTCATCTGTGTTTCTTTGTGTATGTGTGAGATCCACCTAAAAAAAAAAAATTTTTTACCCGAATGACCAGATTGTAGCCTTTAAATCCTGCCCAGTTATAATAATACTGGATCCAGCTTTTGTTTTTAAAGATTTCATTTGAAATGGAAGCATTCAGTTCATCCACATACAAGTCAAAGTCCCAACTGTCCTTATAGATCTTCGCAGTGCTGGGCGGTTCAGTGATGGCACTCCTATGTGTATGATATGATATTAAAACCAGAAAAGAAAATGAAAAACAGGCAGGCATAATTACAGAGGCTCATGCTACATGCATATATAAATATGATCATAACATAATTCTCAAATCAAAATTAAACAGATGCATGCTCAAAAACTATAAACAATAAACGTAAAAAACAATGTCAGAGACTACAGTCATTATGTTTACAAAAAATAGTTTACAGATCATCAAATAAAGGAAACATGAAATTACTAATTAAGCCACGGGAATGCTACACGTTAATACAAAGAACACTAAATGCGAATGCTAATAAAGGCATGGGAAAGTTGCATGCTAATGCTAATAAAGCAATGGGAACATTACATGCTAATGCTAATAAAGGCATGGGAAAGTTGCATGCTAATGCTAATTAAGCCATGATACCTTTTAGATGTGTCAGATGTGTAATTTAGTGCGAGGGCCAGATCCAGGACAGCACCGGGTAACGGTGTCCAGGTTAAGGTGTTTGGACAGCTCTTCCTGACGGATTCGTTCAGGTCCTCTGCGCTGTTCTTGATATTCGTCTCCTTTATGTACCTGTTAATCATGTTCGAGAGTTAATTCACAATACACTTTGATGACTGTTATGTACATAATTAATATTTTTTTATGTTTTTGAAAGAAGTCTCTATTATAAACATCTTCACTGTTAGTTTTGATCAATTTAAAGCGTCCTTGTTGAATAAAAGTATTAATTACTTTCCCAAAAAAATATCTTTGAACAGTATTGTAATAGTAATGTGTTTGAGTCAGACATCACACTACATGCATAAATAGCTTGTGAATGTTGTTTTGTGTTGACTATTGTTTTCGTTAGTGAAAATACATTAGTAACTAACTATCTGGAAGGTTTTGTGACGAGAGATGCGTTAATATCCACCAGTCAGAAGGATGAGCTTCAGTGAAGTATCCAGCAAACGGGCAGTAGATCTTGGGCTGCAGGGATTTCACCAGCTGAGTCTTATAGTTTAGCAGTTTCTTCCTCTCATTCTTGATGAAATCCGCCTTCCAGCTTTCTGTCAAAGTCAGGAAATTAGAATTAGACAGTTGTCTTAATGCACATTTTGAAGAAATAAACCTGCATGTGTAACACAGACTTTAGATATAGCAGTCATTCATTACTATAAATGGGAGAACAATATGGCAGAATAAGTCCCGCCTTCTAAATAAAAGAGCCAATAGAGCATCACAGTCCCGCCCACAGCCGGTGACGGAAGTAAAAATTCAAAATAATTTCTCCGTTGACAGTTGAGATATAAGTCATAAAAACGTAACCATACATCACAGACTTAAAACCAGCAACGGCTGTACTAAGTGATTGTATATGCTCATATAAACGCCAAAAGTTTATGGGGCACGAACCTTGTTTTAAGATAAATGCCTTTAATTCGCGATGTTTTGGATAAGTACTTCATTACCCACAATCCTGAACAATCCCACAATCCTACAGTGATGCATCTGATTGGTGGAAGTCGTGTAACTATCAGGTTAAACCCCGCGAAGGTCCGCGTAACTGAAGATCGCGTAATAATGTAGGGCTAGTTCATTGGTCGCACCTCAGCGCCATTGGATGTGCAGTTGGTTGTTGCTGAAGACGCCGTGCTTTGGGCGCTTGAGAGCGTTTTTTGGCAGCGCAGCGTTTTTTCCGTTGAGACGTTTCGTTGCTATGATACAGAATATCCGCAGCAGTTTGAATGTTGACAGTTGGTCGGTGTGGTATTAGTCCCGCCCCTCCTCCACTGTGATTGGACGGCTGGGTAAAAAGTGACAGTGATGAGCGCCGCGTTTTATCCAAAGTTGAACATTTTTCAACTCCCAGCGACAAGTAAAAACGCTGGGCACTCGGCGCTTCAGCGTGAAAAAAACGCTCAGCGCCTCGGTACGCTCATTGCGTTTAAAAAATGCGGCGGTCCCATTGAAAACAATTGAAATCATACGACAGGCACGTGGAAAAACTCTTTGGTGGACACACAGCCTGTGAGCGAACCAGATGCTCAATGTTTTAGCATTTGGACCTGCAAATGCGTTTTACATATAAGCTTCGGTAAATCAAGGAAAAGGAGTTTCCCTGCACATTCACTATATAAAATTCACTGGAGGAAAAAGTTCACGTGGCCGTCGTCAGTTTTGGAAGTCGCTCAAAAGGCTCTTTCACGGTGGCTTCAGTCGAGTTTAGTGAGGCGCGGTGGTTTATGGGAGGAGTAGTTCCTTTGCTCGGAAATGAAAATATGTACACAGGCTTGTACCCTTGACTTTCTCTTTGTTTTTTCACTCGAAATGATATGTTGTATGCTTATGAGTTCTGGTTATCCTCAGACATGCTCTAAAACTCTTTAGATATGGATTTTACAAAACATCGATGGGAGAAATGAATGGGAAATTTACTTCCGGCACCAACGCTCTCTCAGCTGTGGGCCGGACTGTGATGCTGTATTGGTAAAGTCATCGCACCACTGCAGCTGCCGTCAGAAAGCTCCTGCTATACAAACTGTCAGTGTTTTGAGAAGCATGCTTATGATTGCACATGTGCATTGGCTGCAACTCCACTTAAAATATGCAGTTTTTTGTCATGATTTGAGAGTTTAGAAACAAAATGTCATGAGACAGATGTTGTCAGATTGAATTGGTGATTTCAAGTATAAAATGTATTCATATTTTGGAAAAGTTAATGTTTCCCCAAAGAGAGATAGGAGCTGTGCTTGCATGACTGAAACAGCGTTTCAAAGATGGCCGCCGAGTGAAATGGCTCTACTTCGGTGTGTGTAACTCACCAGTGTACTTGCCGCCATGGAAGGTCATGGGGAAACCGGAGGCGCCGCCAGCGAAGTCGCTCATCATCAGGTCAACACCGTGAGGAAGACGTCCATTGTTTGGTCTGGTGCAGTCCACCGTATTCAGGATCATGTGACCTTGGAAGGTGTGTGTTTTTATTATTTATTTTTTTTAGAGTTTATCCAATTTATTAGCAATGCTATGCATTTCTGAGGGGCTTTAGCCGCTTTATTGAGTAGAAAAACTATCCATTGAAGATAATCTGTTTGTAGACGATTCATCATTTCTATTTACATGAAACAATTTCCACATTATCTTACTCTTTACATAATTATGGAGGGCGACACTTTCACACCCTTGAACGAAAGAAAGTGTTTATTGAACTTCTGATAAAGGCAGAAGATGACCTCGCTCCATTCATCTCATCGTTAATTTGTCTTCAATCTTATTTTTCATACTTAAGATAATTAGTAACATACAGTATAAGCTCTTAGTCCTTCATCAAACAGAGGAAGAATGTATTATTTATATAGTGCTTTACAGAGATCTAAAGGTTCAGAAAGTACGCACCTCTGGTGCTTTATACAATAATGATTGTTTCAAAGCAGCTTTATGGGGACAACCAGGAACAATCAGTCTGAATGAGTAGCAAAATACCTTTATACTCCACAATCAAGCAGGTGTCCATCTCAGGATGAACTCCGTCCATCAGAATCATAAATCTCAGGTGATCATCGACCTGTCAAATGATTCAAAAGCCGAGATCAAGAAAAGTAGAACAAGTGAAAAAGAGCAAAAGGGAAAAACCGTATCACTTACATTCTGCCATACACCGAATGGGACCACGTTGATGTTTGTTAACTTCACTCCGCTTTTCTCCAGATACCTGCAACAAAACACAAACAAACGTTTTTCTGCAAGTCAGATGGTCTCCGGATCACAGGATTTCTCACGGTTTCCTGAACGGGTTCATTAAAAACTAAGGGCATGCTTTAGTTTAGGGTCCAATTCTCACTATTAATCACTGCTAACTAATAGTTTGGTAGTTGTTAAGTTTAGGTATTAGGATGTAGAATATCATGTAAAATATAATATAATGTAATATTATACATGTCATAATAAAGCACATATTATATGATTAATCATTAATTAAAGCAGAACTGGTGCGTAAACTAGGAACAATGGAAACTGAGGGCCGACACCGTTTTCAACTAAAAACGTGAAATTTTTATGCGTAATTTGGCCGTTCATTTACACATCAACAGTGTTTTTAGTGCCTGAAAACGCAAACTTATGAAAACCGGTCTCCATTAAAAATGGTTTTTAAAAATGGTCTCCATTCTCTGAAGACAGTGATGTGAAGCACATGCGTATTACGTGTTCAGTCTATAGTTTTTCATCAGCATCTAATGGCATGACAACAGAATAGAGTGTTTTTAGTCAATTTTGCTGATCTGTGTGGATGGGGATCGTCTGTACCTTTCTTTTACTGTATGATCTGTACACGGAAAACTCAAAGGAGAAACTCTTTTAAGCATATCGTTGTCGTGTAGACGTGCCCTTTTAAGCACAGGGAACTACACGATGAAACTAAACCGACCTACACGTTACAATTTTTACATACACAAAATATTATTATTAATATTATTAGCTGAAGAGTTGAGTCTCACCAGAACACCGGCCGTGAAGTGTCTCCGACATAAATGGGAATATCTGGACGCTTTTTGGAAAGACGTCGCAAAGTTGGGTAGCTGATAGAAAAAAAGATGCAAAATGTATATATATTTTTGTATGATATAATTTAATATAATGAATATAATTATGCAGACTGGTACCTCAGGTGATCTGAATGCATGTGGCTGATGTAAATGAGATCTGCCTGACTGAGTCTGTCCATGGCATCAGATGGAGGTTCATGAAGGAGCCACCAGCCTCTCGCAAACGCTGGTCCAGTGAGCCACGGGTCAAACATCATCGTCTTGTTCCCCGCTTTCAGCTCCATACACGCGTGCGTGATGTATGTCAGCTGAAACGAACACACACACAGAGAGAATTTATGGATCGAATACCAACAATGTGGTAAAACATGTTAGAATCATGATAAATTGAACTTCACTTTCAATTTAAAATAGCTGTTTTCTATTGTAATATATTATAAAATGTAATTTATTCGATCAAAGCTGAATTTTCAGTGTCACATGATCCTGCAGAAATCACTCTAATATCATGATTTGCTGCTCAAGAAAAATTTCTGATTATTATTAATTATCAATGTTTGTGAAAATGACACAAAATAAAACGTTACGCTTTTCTAAGCGTGTAAAGTGGATAACGATAATGTATGGCGGAATACCACAGTCGACTTGGACTCGGCGCAGTAATATCATCACTCGTGAAAAGTCCTCTCCCCCACTGATATAAAATGATGATAATATCATATACCACCAATAACACTTGGTTGGAATATGAAAAAACCAACATGACTTTTGCGTAAACATACACGCCACTTTCGAGTCAGGTGGCGTGTTATCTCTACGCATTTTGAGCTATCCGCGTGTATCCGCGTGTTTGCGTGTATGTCTACGCCATTAACGTCCGCGTCATTCCGCGTGTCTGTACACGACGTCAAATCTCCAGTCATAAATGCCATTAACCCCAGTGACTGTTAGGTTTAGGGACGGGGTTGAGGTAAGTCATATATTTATATAACGTTAAGTCAACGGCGTTCATAAACACGCTGAAAGGCGATTATGCGTCTTGATAGCACGCCAAAAATGGAAATACGAATTGGCGTGGCATACACACGCTACTTCATGAGATCAGTCTGGAAAAAACGGTTGAAGGCCAAACGCACGGATCCATTATACTGATACACACCTGGTTTACACCCAAATATTTACTTGCATTACAGACATAACCGGCTGTGTTAACATGAATACTCCCATGATAAACATTTTGACATAATTGCATGTGTATTTGACCCTTCAATCAAAACTCACGCTGCTTGTCAGTCAGCACGTTAGAATTGAGTTCTTTTATTTTTTGCAAGCAGGGGCGTAGCCTATAGCACCAAAATTACAAACCATCTTGCTGGGCCCCCATACCAAATACCATGATACCAATGGGTGGGGTATTGCATTTTTATCATAAAAACACTTAAAATTGAAACAAAATAAGCCACACTCTGATTCATATAAATTTTGTTTTGTTGTCAAAGGTACTACTTACTGAGATGACAAAAGCTCTAGTATGTCCAATCCTGGACTAAATCAAATATACAGTAAAGCAGATCTGAACAATAACCATACCAAATGAGAAAAACTTCAGTCTAAACATTAATAAACACAAACTAAATAATGTCAGTTTTTTCTAAATGCCCATTGACGGGTCTTTGCATGCGCAAATTTGCTGATAAAGGGCGAGTTGCATAAACTGCTAAGACTAGTCTTACAAGTTAGTCATCCAATATTTATGTCTTTCTGAAACTGGCCCCAGGTCTTTAAAATCCAGTTTTTTGGCCAACTGACTTTCTACAGAGAGTATGGCAAGAATGTTCAGTCTATCCTGGGGCATTGTTGACATTTTAAATATTTCTTTAGAAGTTTAGATTTACCGAAAGCAACAGTCACTGGGAGTGTACAAAATATCCTCAAGCAAAATGCAAACTTCTTCAAAAAGGCTGTCTTAAACTTTACCCAGCTCCCTACTTTTATTTACCGTGATCTCTCCGGCGTGTAGCTCTTGTGCTTCTCTCGGCTCTGCGGTCCAGGGGTCTGGAGGATTCAACTCAACCAGCTCTAAACTACCATCAGTGTCTGACAGCACTGCCTCTACACACACACACACGGACAAATACTGATAAGATGATAGCAGTTCCCGCTAACATGAAAGCAGTTTGACTCTGACTTTGAGTAATGCGGCTTAACGTTCTGGCAAGTTATGAACAAACGTATGAACGTCCATATACACCCATCAGTTTTAAGTTCTTAAAAATTATTAACAGGATTTAAAATGACATCAAATGTTTATAAACTCTTAGAAATAAAAGGTTCCAAAATGGGGTTTTCACAGCGATGTCATTAAAGAACCAATCGGTGAACAGTTCTAAAAAGAACATTTTCTTTTTAAAAATCTAAAAGACCTTTTCCATGTGGAATGGAAAGATTCCATAAATAACAATGATTTTACCGAGTTCATCTTGCATGAAGCTATCTGGAGGGTTGACGTACTCCATGGTGGCCACGTTAAGTTTCCAGTAGTGTTTAGTGCAGCGCACTGTCCTGTTACACAAACACACAAGCACAGTCTAATGAATCCTATAATATCTTCCTGTAAATCTTTCTGCACTGTCTGTCAGTGTTGGTTGCAGAAGGGATGAAACAGGATAAATGCAGCAATCTTCATTTAGAAAGCAACTCAAGTCTTCACAAAACAGAATCACAGGAACAGAACAACCAACTTAACATGAATTGAAGGAAACACAGGGTTTATAGACAGAACACAAGAGAGGGCTAATTACACACCTGAACAAAACTGAACAGTAACAGAAAGAAACGGAGAGAATGAACTAGAAGAACTAGAACTGTGTGTGTCTGTTTGTTACAGTGATAAGATGATGCACCCCAGTGATGCACCCTTGTTAAAGTTTAAGGCCTTGTCTTTTTGGATATATATCTTTTTTTTCCCTACAACAATGCATACAACCCACACGTTTTAAATGTATTATTTGCTTTTAATTAAATCAAGATTGTATTTTTGGTAATTAGACCTAAAATATTTTAAAATGAATGTGCTATATTTCAGATCATATATTTGTTTTTGTTTTTTATTTGAACTAACATTAACTTTATTCTCAGCTGAATTATAAATAATTTATTTCTGTATAAAATTAAAAAAAACATTTGATTTTTCTTTTTTTAATCAAAGAATGTGTAACGGAAAAATAAACAGATTAGGGCTCTGTTCGAGGACAAGAAATTAAAACCAATGCGACATGATGATTTTTTTTTTTTTTTTTTGCTTTTAAACTGTGTGTGCGCGCGCGTGTGTGTGTGTGTGTGAAAGAGAGAGAGAGAGAGAGAGATTTTGGTTGCGTGACAGTTTATAGCTTGACAAAAGCACAAATGTTGTGTTATATTGCGAGTGTATATTCCAGTTTGAATAATGTCCTGTTTGAACAAAAGGACGGAGTAGCTGTTTGAAAGGACGATGAAAGGGCCAAAGCCGGCTGCACCGCCACCTCGGTGCCTTCAGGTGGTTTGGTATTGTCAGAATTTGGCCTTTTTTTTTACAGCAAGGGTTAACACACAGGAGGACGACATTTTTCACCCGAAGTGAACTAAACCTCACCTGCACTGTTCAGTTCAGTTACTATTAATTAAAACTGTCATTTCGGGTGAAAAATGTCGTCTGGTCTTTTAACTTCTCCTCAACGTTCATGCAGTGTAAATAAAGCAGTTGCATCAGTGAAATGATAGTTAAGTTAGTCCGCGGCCACACCCCCGTATACCGCCCACAAGACGAAAATTAGAAATTCAATTATATTTCATTTATTCTAATGTTTGTTTCTGAAGTCACAATTCAAGTTACAAAGTAAAACTGAAAAAGGGCAACTATCCATAGATAATGTAACTGGAAAAACAAGAAAAATGAATGTCTGGTTTCCGTTTATCATTTTTTTTCTTTTCATTTGCATATATGGTCTGAAAATTGAATTCTTGGTCGTTACACGGACCGGAAAAATCTTAAATTTCTTTGCAAAAATTTCCCACCGATAAAATAATTGCTGTCTGTGATTGGGCTGTGCCAATAATTAAAAAAGAAAAAATAATAGCTCGCAGCAACATATGGAAAAAAGAACTAAACTAGTTCATTTTTGGAACTGTGAACTTAATTCAAAATTGTGATGTATTCTATGAACTAAGCTAGTCCATTTTAAAATTGAACATTGAACATAACTGAACATTGAAATAGTTTATATAGAAAGTGAACTTTATCAAAGTGTCAAATGATTCTTTCATAAACAATTATTGCACAATTATACAATTATTTAGGTATTAGCTTAGTTAGGCTAGGCGAAAGAAAATGAATGTCAGTTCCAGTTTCTTTTTAACGAAAGAAACGTCATCGCACCTGTTTTTTTTCCAGGAAATTTTTTTTATGTGTTCCTCTTCTTCTTCTTCTTATTATTATTATTAATTTTGTTTAAATGAGTTTAGGTTCACTCACCTGCCATCCATGTCCTCTATGTCTTTAATGAAGAGTCCACCCTGGTGTTTGCACTGGTTTCTACACGCTCGTAGTTTGTCTTTGACTTTGTAAATGATGTAACATTTGCCATCCTGTGGGTTTTTCTTGAAGTTAATTCCCTCTTTCAGTGCCTGGACATCCTCAGGCTGCAGGCGCAGGACTGTTTTTGAGACCTGGGATGTCATTGTGCTCCTGCTAGAGATGAGCGGATCGTCAGTTCAATGGCAGGTCTTTTTATAAAAAGGTCTTATAAAAAGTATACAAGTTAGATTCAGTTTCAAGCTCAGCAGAAGATTTTTGATGTATTGTTTGTTGATAGACAGCGCGCTTGGAAACGCGATTTCATTTCATAGCCTACAGGCAATGGTCTATACATTTTCCAAACATAGAGTAGGCTACACGCTAGGCTATGACATAACCAGTTTTTGGACATACATAGCCTACTAAGCAACAGTTGTTCACTGAGTATAAAATAAACACCCGCCAAACAGCAGTTTAAACAAGCGCCTGTAGAAACACACTTTTTTTGTAGAACAGATGCGAACATGATCGTGGTTTGAGTTCAGATGTCATATAATGTATCAAAATTAGAACACAGATTTTAAGCAAAATAATTTGCAGAAATTATGAGCATTGGAAAAACTGCATGGGTTTAAAATTCTTGTTTGATTTTGTTGACATTTGATAGCCACTTTTACAGAGGTGATTTTAAATATCTATTTTATCGCTGCATAAGAAAATACTGTCAACATCCAGGAAAAAATGTTTTACCAACAATATTTTTTACCATATTTTAAGGAATAAACCTAAATATATGTATGCGGCAAATAATATACAAATCCCTTTGTAAAACCCTTCCGCGAACGTTTTCAGATTTAAATCTAGCAGTTTTCAAATTGAAATCTACAGATGCAAATACATAAAGTTTGATAAAAAATAACACTTGAAATTGTATTTTAGGTGATTTCTTTCCACTATAGTCTAAAAGAAGAAAGGTTACAAAAGCAAAAACTCAAAATTGACCTGTGCATGAATTAAACAAACGTTTTGCGTAATGTCTTGCCTAAAGTTGTGGCTATCTGAAATTATTCAAAATCTTTTAGGGCTATAATTTGAACAGTTTTTTTTTGTATATAGGCTACACAGTTATGATGGAACATTACCTTTGCTGTGTCTTGAATTCTGCTGTAAATGTGAGTTTAGGCAGCGGCTTTTATCAGTTCAGAGAGACTTGAAATGTCAAACGGGGCGTAACCGGGGCATTTTCTTCTTCTTGAGTTTATGCAAAAACAAACAAACATCAAACCTTAACGTCAAAAAAAAAAAAAACCCTTATCAGAAAGTCTGAAAAGACAATTATGACATTCCTTGTCACTGCTGTGACAGGATAATTTGATAAGCAAGGTATAGGGGCGAGCTGGGCTAGTTGTAACACACCTGTTTTTCCACATGCTTACATAACGAAACTTGTGTAGCCTATTTAGCTGCCATTTCAACAATAGCCTATATAGAGAAAAATTGCACCAAAAATTCCAATATCTTTGTAAGATATGATTTATTAAAACATTACAAAAGAACATTTCTTACTGTAGCCTAAGTTACACTCTAAAAAATGCTGGGTTGTTTTAACCCAACTTTGGGTCAAATATGGACTAACCCAGCCGTTGGGTTAAATTTTTACATTACATTTTTAACCCAGCATTTTGGGTTTGTCCATATTTGACCCAAAATTGGGTTAAAACAACCCAGCATTTTTTAGAGTGTACTTTATCATCTCTATTTTTTGTGTTTATTTAAAATTTGACAAATCTGATACTATTTTAATCTCCAATCTGTTGTTTAACAGTTGATAGTTATTACTTCGCTAACTAGCAGAAGACACAAGCAGGGTTTAAACCTCAGTTGTGCAGTTGGGGCATATTGTCACATTGCGTTAATGTGCCCCTATTAGAAATGTGCTATTATATTCTATACTTTTATGAATTCTATTGAGAAGACATGAGAAACATGTTAATAAAGACTGAGAGTCAATTTTCAGAAATTATTAATTATTATTTTGTTTTGAACTATACTGTATGGCTGTGTTTTCCGGTGTGATTGATTGTTGTCAAATCAAAAATAGATTTACACAAACGCGAAAGTCTATATGCTACATTAAGCCTATAAGCATATATGCTACATTAATATATTAATGTAACAATAATAAAAAACATTAATACATTTAATTTGTAATGCACTTTATATTTAAGTAAATCCCAAAGTGCTATAAAACAGGTGAGTGCTAAAAGCTTTCCCGAGTGGGCGTGGTTTCAGCGCAGCCGGTGGACACGCCCCTAGGCGTTTGAGAGCAGTATGCACTAAAACAATGATGGGTTGTTTTAACCCAATTGTGGGTCAAATTTGGACAAACTCATACATTGGGTTAAAAATGTAATTAAATAATAATTAATTAGCCCAATAATTAGCCCAATGGCTGGGTTTGTCCATATTTGACCCAAATTTGGGTTAAAACAACCCAGCACTTTTAGAGTGTATACTGCTCTTTTTTTTTTCTCAAGATTTTGATAGCTTGTTTTATTTACTTGGTGGATTTTTTATTATTCAAATTTGCCTGGGTGGCTAATAACACATTTTTCTGTGGTGTGACAAACTCAGAACACATACATTTTGACTTTACATGGACTTTAAGAAGACTTTTTAATTTAAAACTTGAAGAATTTTTTAAAATTTCATTATTGCCTGTCTAACTGCTGTTTGGATTCCCAGAATTATATATTAGATCCACGGTGACCGTCCTGGCCTCTCCATTGGCCAGAAATATTGGAGCTAGATGTGCATGTGATTGTTTTTCTGCTCAAGATTCTTGTGCGCGCATGCTTGCTGTAATAGGAAGTAATATAAAGTTAAAATCCATACATTAAAAAAAAGTAAGATAATAAAGAAAAACAAAAACAAATTCAGTGTTAACAGACAAGAGGAATGTTCTGCATCTGCATTTTTTATACTTTTTTTAAACAAAGAGTCCCTCATGAGACGTGATGGGTGCGCCCCGTAACCATCATGTCTCCTGAGGGCCTTTTTGTTTTTGAGTATTCAACAACAAAAAACCTGAAAATTACAAAGTCTGAAATGACAAGTATGACATTTACTGTCTCTGCTCTGCTGACGTGTGCACTGAACGTACTCATCGGGTTAAGCAACATAACACTACAGCTCACTGCGAAAAGTGATTCAGAGTTTTAGTCAGGTGGACAAATAAAATCATGTCCTGTCAACTGTCAACATGTCCTGCCACGTTGTTGTCATTTTTTTTTTTTAAATGACTTACCATAATGTTATTCTTACTAGATCTGAAATTTTTACTAGATCTGAAAGAAATTGTTATGCATGTGCATGTGGTCTTCTGAAATCATACAATGTCTTTGTATGATGAAAACATAAAAATGTCAGTCTTTGTTTACAATTATGTTATATTGTATTAGCTAGGCTACTACATGATATCCTAATAGCCTAATTGGTTCTTGCAAGTCTTTTGATCAAATGTCATGACACAAGAACTAATGAGGTTTGATTTTGTTGTAGTATGCTGTAACATCAAAACTGATATGGTCAGTTCATTACACAAACTTTGTTCATTTTCATTGTTTTGAATAACCAGCCTATGTTTGCATGTGTTTGGACTGGGATGTTGGTGAGAAAATGACAAGTATCATCTTTGGCAACTTATCCTTTAATCCTTTAATCCCTTGAATAATTTAAAGTATTTTTACAACCCCAATGAATTAAAAAGGCAGGGGTGTCTAATCCTGGGGAGTAGCATCCTGCGGAGTTTAGATTCAACCCAAATTAAACTGAACCACGTGACCTTTTGAACGTAACTACGTATTACGTGACGTTACAAACGCGCCTCACAGAATAGAGCAAGGCTAGCATTTGTCCTTAGAAAAGTTATATTTTTGGAATAAGTTTTGAAATAACCGATCGTTTCGCATGATGAGACCCTTATTCATCGTCTGGTGTCGTTTAAAGACATTTGAAGCTGCATCTGTAACTGTTATAACTGTCTTTTGGACCTTGAACCGTTTGGACCCCATTGAAGTCCATTATATGGAGAAAAATCCTGTAATGTTTTCATCAAAAACCTTAATTTCTTTTTGACTGAGCAAAGAAAGACATGGACATCTTGGATGACATGGGGGTGAGTAAATTATCAGCAAAAGTTTTTTCAAAAGTGAACTAATCCTTTAAATCAGGTTGGAGTTAAACTCTGCAATATTGGCTGCTTTAACACTGGGCCATTGAATAAATAATAATAATAATTGCGACTTTTTATCTCACAATTGTGTGTTATTAAGTCAGAATTGCGTGATATAAAGTCGCAATTCTGAGAAAAAAGACAGAATTGCGACTTTTTATCTCACAATTCTGACTTTTTTTCCTCACAATTGCGAGTTTACATCTCGCAATTCTGACTTTATAAAACATAATTGTGAGTTTATATCTCGAAATTCTGACATCTTATCTCAGAGTTGTGATATATATATACTCGCAATTGCAAGTTATCAGGCCAATTCTAAGGGGGAAAAAGATGATTTTTTCCCCCCCAGAATAGTTTATCTCACAATTCTGTCTTTATATCATGCATTTTTGACTTTATAACACGCAATTACGACTTTATCTCACTATTCTTTCTTTATATCTCGCAATTGACTTTATGCACAGCTGTACTACTTCCTGAACTTAAGCCAGCTCCTTGTTTCCTGTCTGCCATTATTGGTCAAACTTGATTAATTCAGGTGTGACTGATTATTGTTGCCATGACTACTGAGGTCAGTCACACCTGAATTAATCAATTTGGCCAATAGTGGCAGACAGGAAACAAGAAGCTGGCTGAAGTTCAGGAAGTAGTGCAGCTGTGCATAAAGTCAATTCTGACTTTATAACACACAATTGCGACTTTTTTATCTCGCAATTCTAACGTTATATCTCGCAATTCTGACTTTATATCATTCAATTCTAACGTTATATCTCAATTCTGACCTCATATCTCGCGATTCTAAGAAATAAAGTCAAAATTGCGAGATGTAAACTCGCAATTGTGAGAAAAAAAGTCAGAATTGTGAGATAAAAAGTCGCAATTACCTTTCTTGTTTTTCATTTTGTGGCGGAAAGCTTCCATACTAACAGGCACGGCACATGATAAAAAACAACACGAGTCAATATATTGTGTTCTTTATTAATTCGGTGCTAGCCTATTATGCGCAGGTTTACTGTGCGTGTGTGTAGGCCAACTATGAGGTGGTTTTCCGCTGCTTGCAAACAAACTCTTTTGACAGTGGATTTCCAAATTTGTTGTCCTGATTCCCACGCTATGCACGAACACACTGCAGGCTCACTCTCGCTCATATCCAAGGAAAAGCATCAACACTAGGCTATTCTCCCTTTGGCTACATCTATTATATATGTAACTAAATACTAAAAATATATGCTATAATATATGCGCAGGTGACATTTATTCCAAGGGCGGAGACGACCCCTCGGGCGACCAGGGCGGATCCGGCTGTCATCATACCAAAACCCTCAGGAGGACAGATATTGTTCAAATAGCTTCTAGAGAAATACCAGTGTTGGTAGGTAATGAAGTAAAAATACTTCGTTATAAAGGGGGTGGATTGGAATCCACTGATGCTTCAATGTAATGATGAGAAGATGCGGAAGAGTGTATACAGATTTATTACTTGAGGAAAAGTACAGATACCCTTTGCTAAATTTTACTCAAGTACAAGTAAAAGTACTACAGTCAGATGTCTACTTGAAGTACTTGTTTTTAAAAGCACTTGAGTATCAAGAGTAGCCTACATTTTCTGAATATTGCATTGCAATATTGCAAAATGTTAATGTTAATACCTTGGAGAATTTAAAAGGAATTGTTGCTTTATTTAACATTTAAGAACATTTCAGAAAATTCAGAAAATTGAAATAGTCTGGCGAGATGTGGCCACATTCTCCATCTATTATTTCGTCCATGGTTTCGTCTCTTATCTAAATCTGACGATGGAGTTGACTTTGGCGGAAAGCTGAAGGTGATTGCTGATAGGCTGTCACATTTGATCACATTGAGGGTTTCAGAGATTTTTCTTTTTTCCATTTCTTTAATTTTTTTTAGAAGTAACGGGTACTCACAGTTATGGATAGAAATGCAGTGGAGTAAAGAGTACAATATTTCCCTCTCAAATGTAGGCAACTTGAGCCATGAATACTGAATAAAAAATTATACTCGAGTAAAGTACAGATCCCTCAAAATTGTACTTAAGTGCTGTACTTTAGTACTCCGATACTGTCCGGCTCTGATGAGTAATTATAATCAAGGTATTAATCACAAGTTTTCCTTCTAAATGTTAAATGAGTGGAATGACTTCGCTTGTGAGATTTTACTTTGTTATAGAAGTTACCAGTGTGATTACTGAAATGTTCTTTTCATGCAGGCTACTTTTTAATATCTTGTATTTGATATCTGAATGCAGTAATAGTGCTTGATCATTTAGCCCAGCTTCCAGAAATGAAACAGGGACTTGTTTTGGGTTTGAGAACGCTTTAAAACATCGTTGAAGCCAATAGTTTAAGGGATTATTTCTTTGTTGAGGCCTTATTTTCCAGTTATACTAAAGTTTAGCTATCCTTGAGAGAAAGAATGCATTATCTTGATGTTTTGAGATGACTCTCCTGTTTCAATCAATCAAATTTTATTCAAGACACAAAGGTCCATAACACCCACTGCTGGATAACAGTTTTGCATATCATAATGTGTTTCAACTCACCGGTTGATGCACTTGGGGGAAATTGTTTTGAAAACGTCCAATGTTGTAAAATGGCAACCGGAATGATTCGACCCAGAGTCCGCGTGTTGCACCATTCCTGTCAGATTTAAGTCAAGGTCGGTGAGGATGGGAAAAATCTTGGTAACACTTTACAATAAGGTTCATTAGTTAACATTAGTTAACTACATTAGTTAACATGTACTAAGAATGAACAATACTTCTTCAGCATTTATTAATCTTAGTTAATCTTAATTCCAACATTTACTAATACGTCATTAAAATCAAAGGTTGTATTAGTTAACATTAGTTAATGGACTGTGAACTAACATGAACAAACAATGAACAGCTGTATTTGTATTAACTAACATTAACAAAGATTAATAAACACCGTAACTAATGCATTGCTCATCGTTAGTTCATGTTAGTTAATGCATTTACTAATGTTAACTAATGAACCTTATTGTAAAGTGTTACCAAAATCTTACATTTCTGTGCAAACTTTGCCCTCCGATAATTTAAAATTAATGCTGTCTGTGATTGTATGTGGGCTGTGACAATAGAACTATGAACTAG
The DNA here is from genome assembly GCF_016745375.1 of Pimephales promelas. Next base: position 328,759 of record NW_024121910.1, read on the forward strand.
TTAATTTTTTTGGAAATAACTTATAGTTTAAAATTGTGATATGAACTGAACAAGTTAATTTAAAATTTTGTGAACTGAACTTTGAACTATTTCATGTAGAAATTGAACTTACCCAACACTGATCTTTCACATGATTCTTTCATAACCAATTATTGCACAATTAAACAATTACGTAGTTAGGCTATTACACAATGTGTAGCCTATAGGCGAAAGAAAATGTCATTTCCAGTAACGAAAAAAAACGTCCTCGCACCTGCTTTTCCCCAGCAAATTTCTTTTTATGTGTTATTATTATTATTATTTTTGTTTGAATGAGTTTAGGTTCACTCACCATCCATGTCCTTTTGTTCACCCTGGTGTTTGCACTGGTTTCTAAATGATCGTGGTTTGTCTTTGACTTTGCAAATGATGTAACATTTGTCATCCTGTGGGTTTTTCTTGAAGTTAATTCCCTCTTTCAGTGCCTGGACAACCTCTGGCTGCAGGTGCAATCATTGTGCTCCAGCTAGAGATGAGCGGATTGTCAGTTCATTACACTCAAAAAAATGATGTGTTGGCTTTACTTAACTTTTTCATGTAAACAGGTTCCACCGGTTCCACATAACTTTGTTTTGTTAAACAAACATAATTTGTTCATGTAACTTCAACATCATGGAAGTCATTTTAAGCCATCCAATCAAACTCTGAGCTGAGTGTTAAAGTTAATGAGACAATTAAGTGAATAACTGAGTGAGGATTGAGCATTATTGAAGACACCTGATGATCACAAGCAGAATCACTGAAGGAGAAAATCACAAATTGTAAGCCACCGTTATGGAGATCAGTGTCTGCTTTAGTTGGGCTCTTGACACTTATACTTTTACTTTAAACTTTGTTTGGCTGCTGTTATTGATTTATAACAGTCAAATGAACAAAGAAAACTGTGATCCGATAGTGTTGGTTATGTTTTAACATAATCATGCTGTGAACTGAAAATTCGTAATTCTGATGGTTAGGATTAACTTGTTAGCAACAGTTTAGTGATTATACAACATATCTGTTTTTTCTTATAACTTAATCTTAATAACTTAATCACTTAATCTTTATGTAGAAACAGATATCAATAATCAGCCTCTCTATCTCAATCGTGGTGACATTAATAGTCCTTCTTGCCACCAATCACAACTCATTAATGTCTCCCATCATGCATTGCGGTTTGAATAAATTATGATCTGAAATATCTATGTAATTTACTTTTCCTAATTGAATATTCTGCTTGTCACCATTGTTGAGAAGCATTGACTGAATCTTGAGGTCTGTGTGTGCCTTACAGAAGCATTTTTTGTAAGAAAAAAAAAAAAACTTTTGAGAACATTCTGGATATTTATGCAGAATTTCAGTTATACACTAACCAACAGAATAAATTACAGACATAAATTTCAAAAGATGAATGTCATTATATGTCCAACATCATTTTATAATTGTTTATCTTTGTTCATCTGGCAGGTATTACTCAGATGCAATAGTAAATTAAAATATAAAGTTAATAATATAAGGGTGAAGAGCCCAACTAAAGCAAACACTGATCTCCATAACGGTGACTTACAATTTGTGATTTTCTCCTTCAGTGATTCTGCTTGTGATCATCAGGTGTCTTCAATAATGCTCAATCATCACTCAGTTATTCACTTAATTGTCTCATTAACTTTAACACTCAGCTCAGAGTTTGATTGGATGGCTTAAAATGACTTCCATGATGTTGAAGTTACATGAACAAATTATGTTTGTTTAACAAAACAAAGTTATGTGGAACCGGTGGAACCTGTTTACATGAAAAGTTAAGTAAAGCCAACACATCATTTTTTTGAGTGAGATTTTTTTTTAAGGTCTTATATATAAGAATTATTACAAGTTCTTTCAAGCTCATCAGAAGATTGTTGATCATAATGTATTGTTTGTTGATAAAATTTCCACCTATTCAAAAAGAGCGATTCATTTGTGAATGAGGCATCGCTCCAAACGAGACAGCGCGCTTGGAAACGCGATTTCATTTCATACAGACACATTTTCCAAACAAATCATTACGCAAAATTATGCTACACGATGCAAAGTAGGCTGACATAACCAGTTTTTGGACAAATAGGCCTATACCTAAGATAAGCAACCGTTGTTTACTGAGTATAAAATAAACACCCGCCAAACAGCAGTTTAAACCCACCTGTAGAAATATAGGCTACATTTTGTAGATCAGATGCGAACATGTGCAGTTGATCGTGGTTTAAGATCAGATGTCGTAGCGGTCACGAGCGCGAGCCTCTGCTCTGCCACATTAGAAAATAATCATTATTATAATGTATTAATTATAATGTATTAAAATTAGAATACAACCAAATTTTAAGCAAAATAATTTGCAGAAGTTATGAGCATTGAATAAAGGGGTTCAAAATTCTTTTGATTTTTGTTGACATTAGGCCTAGATACTTTTACAGAGGTGATTTTAAAATATATCTCATTTTATCACTCCATAAATAAGAAAATACTGTCAACAGCCAGAATTTATTTTATTTTTTTTTACCAATTATGTCGACCAGATTTCTGACTTAAATCTAGCAGTTTTCAAATTGAAATCTGCAGATGCAAATACATAAAGTTTGATAAAAATAACACTTGAAATTGTATTTTAGGTGATTTTTTTTCCAATCATCTAAAAGAGAGCTTACAAAAGCAAAAACTCAAAATTGACCTGTGCATGAATAAAACAAACGTTTTGCCTGTAATTTATTCTCTACAGTTTTAAGTAGGCTATTCTGAAATTATGAATCTTTTTTGTTATAACTTGTGCAGTTTTATATATATATATATATATATATATATATATATATAGAGAGAGAGAGAGAGAGAGAGAGAGAGAGAGAGAGAGAGAGAGAGAGAGTATTTTTTGGCCATGTGTTTGTATTGTCTTGTCTTTACCTCGTTTCCATGTCAGTTGTTTTATCAGTTGTTATTTTTATTGTGTCATCTTGATCCTACTATTATGTTTTCTTGTTTTCCACTGTTGATGGTTATGTTTCGTTGGTTTATGTCTAGTTTACAGTCTGTTATGTCCCATGTGTGGAGCGTCATCTGCTCCATATGGAGGAGGTTATGTCATGTAGTACTTGTCTCTTGTTTTGAGTGCAAGCACATGCCCGGTTGTTTTTGGCTATTTCAACCATCTCAAAGAAAGGGGGATGTGTTGATATCATTGTAAAAAAATTATACGCAATGAATCAACTGTAATACTTAATGGGGCCAGCAGAGGAAGCTATATGATCTGGGGATGTGCAAGGGGGTTAGATAGCATTTTATCTGTGGGTAGGTTGAACCCCTTATGGGTAGAACAAGAGAAGAGGATTTTGTGATGATGTTCGTTCCTACATTTAAGTTTGAGCACAAGCTCATTGTAACACGATTAACACAGTTTCTAGGTGTTGTCTTGCATATTTTTTTTATTTTATTTTTAATAACATATGTATTTTTATATCTACGCCTCTTGCTCATTTCCAGTTAGCGTATCAGTGTTGTCTTTAGGGGAAATTAAATAAGTAAAAAGTCCTCGGGTGAGATTCCAGGTTGGATGATAGCGTTTCGATCTTGCAGCAGATGTGGGTAATAACGACACAAGTCATTTTAACAGTATATTTAAATGTGTGTACTTTTACTTTAACTCTAGTAGCCTCTCGTTATTTCATTTAAATGCAATAGGCTACATGTTAAGAAACATGTTGCGTTGTTAATTCCAAGCGCGCGCTGTCTCTTTTGGAGCGCGCGCCTTTAACAAATGAATCACTCTTTAGAGTCGATTCTGTTCAAAGACTTGGGCCCTGTCCCAATACTCACTTGAGCCCTAAGGCCTTCCTCGAAGTGGACACTTGTTGAAAGTGCACTTAGCGGAGAAAGAGCGCAAGGACCCGAAGCTGTGAAGAGCAGAATTGGGACAGTTTTGCACACCTCAAAAAGCTACTTTTTTTTTTTTTTTAACTCTTAGCCAGCAACCTTTCTGTTAATGCTATTAATATTAAAACAGTTTTTGGCTAAGATAAAATGTGATTGAGGTTTACCTGAGTTTATACTGCCTTACCATATTCACAGAGATTCGAAATGCAATGTTAATTGTTATTATGGAAATTGATATATGAAATTCCCATACATGAAAACAAAAAAAAAAATGAAAAAAAAAACAAAAAAAACATGACGTGTTGGTGATATATTTTGTATAGGCTATAGATTAAAATAGTCTAACATATAGGCTGTATAAAATAAAATGACACAACCTTGTCTCTTTTTATTTTATTGACCAAGAATAGCCAACGTTACAGTTAAATAGCCTAAATATATAGAAACTTCACTTTTCTCCTCAGCCAAAACGATTTTCCAGGGAACAAATCATAGAATAATGAGACCAAAGATCGCCCGTCTGATGTACACAAGCCGATTTATAGCTCATGTTTAACGACTAGACAGAGCCCGCGGGAAACGCAAGAATGACTAGCCGGGGCAAGGCTGTTGCAGGCGGGGTACATGAGCGCTGAGCACCCGCCGCCCTGTGACTACCTGGAACTCCGAACGTCAGATCAATTTTTTAAAATAGGCGCTATTTTTATAAATAAACCACAGATTTGAGCTTTAAACAACTATATTCTCGACTGAAAAACTCTTAAAACTACATTTCGTGACCCAATAACACAAATATTTTTGAAAAATTCTTCACCACACCGGCATCCTTTATCTTCGGAGTTTCCGCTCCCGAACAGCACCATAGCAACCGTTCTCCCCTACAAGGATTCTGGGTAATATCCCACAGCAAAGTGAGGTCTGATGCGCACTTACGAAAAGGGTGCATTAAGTGCCCTTTTGATCACCCCTGGAGAACACTATTAGAGGATTGGGACACCCTACGGTCTTGCACCCCTTAGCGAGAACGCGCATTGAGGGGCACAAGGGCGCAAGTGCGGATATTGGGACAGGGCCTTGATCAAACAATTTTGCAAAACTGTGTAAATTGGTTCGCGAATCAGTTTGAATTATCAGTTCCCTGCTCGCACTGAATCGTCTTAAACGGGAATTAAAGCATTAAATGAAGTGCAGTACTGTACAGTCAGTTGAAAGCAAATGTGCATCGTATTGTTTGCCTGTTGATCTCTTTATTAGTTGGACATCTGCGTCATTCATGTGAACGATTCCACAGGTAGGACATCTACATGCGGTTTCATTTCTTACTGGCAATATACAAACAGACATAACTTAATTACGCGACTCCACAAATGCACATTTGATTAAATTTTTGAGAACGAATGCGATCACTTTGTAAGTCATGAGCTCGAGGCGAGCACGTGTGAACCGTTTTCTCCCTCGGGTGTCAGTGCATGCCTGTTTTGAACGCAACTCTCGGCAGGTTTTCTTTATTTTGAGATTGTCTAATAATTAATATTGTTTATGATAACTTTTACTTGAGTAGGCTAAATATTTTATTTAGTAGCCTACTTTTACTTTAGGATACAGTTTTAAAAACTTGCATCACAATCATTTATCAGGCCTACACATAATTTTTTATCAAGTTTAGTGACAGCATGGTGCAATAATTGGTTGTCTAGGCTTCTGCTTTTATTATTGCTTGATACAAATTTTACAATTTTAATTGAATTCTTTAGGTTTTATTCCCAAACAGTCAAATGTCTTTCCTGAGGTATTGAGACTGTAGTCTAACTATTGACCTCTTTTTAACCTTATTCGTGTTTATTTACTAGTAAAGAGAGATGAACTGTTTGAACCGTTTGAACTAAGGCAATCTGTCACATTTAAAAGCATGTATTGTTTGAATTTCGTAATAAAATTGGCAGAATCTGAGATCTGAGAATTTGTTCCATATTAAATTAACCTTCTCGGTCTTGTCTGTCGGTCAGTGTCCTCTATCTATGCCTCGCTATTTTTCTCTGTTTGAGAAAAAGGATGTGTGTGTGTGAGGGCGTGTGAAAGTGACCATTCTCTGGTCAATGCATTACTGTATAGACCATTTTGCAAGATTTAAACAAAACTGGTCCAGAAGCACTTCCTGTTTCAGTTTTTTAACACTAGATAAAAGCTGGGATAAAATACAACCAACAGAACATATAAAACTGAATCAAAAAGTTAAACAAACATCTTTAAGATTTTTTCTTTACATGTGAAATAAAGAAAACATTTACAAGCTGAAACAGGAAGTGTTTCTGGACCGGTGTTGTTTACATCTTGCAAAATGGTCTATAACAAAGCTCTGTATTTCTCTGCATTGGATAAAGCTGTTGTTTGATTTTGTTGACATGAGTGTTTTTGCAGAGGTAATTTTAAATATCTGTTTTTATCACTCATTTATTTATCAAGAAAATACTGTTAAAAATAAGTACTGAAATTGAAATCTATAAATTCAAATCATAAAGTGTTATACAATAAAGTATATTTTAGATGATTTTTTTTCCAGTAGTCTAAAAGAGGAAAGGTTACCGAAGCAAAATGTCAAAATGGACCAGTGCATGAATAAAACAAAGGTCTTGCTGGTTATTTCTTGCCTAAAGTTTTCAAATAGTATACTAAATAAAAGATTTTTTAATAATTTCACAGTTTTTTTATATGCACAGTTATAAATGGTGGAACATTACCTTTATTGAAGGCAACGGCTTCTGCAGTTCAGAGAGACTTGTGCTGCAGCCCGTGAATCTGCGGAGACTTTATCAGGGCGTTTAAGGGATGGGGCGGCAACCATCCCGTCTCATGAGTGACTTTTTGTTTTTGAGCATATTCAACTGCCAAAAAACCTGAACATGAAAAAGTATGACATTCTCTGTCACTGCTCAGCTGACATAAGTACAGAACTTACTCATGGTGTTAAGCAACATAACCCTATTGCCACACTGCAAAAACAAACTTCGACTCAATGAATCCATTTAAAATGTAACAATTTGCACTCAATATCTTTTGGGTTTCTCGAGTGAACGCAAAAGTTTCTTGTCTATTTTTTTTTTTAAATTTACAATTTACTTTACACTTTAATACTATTAAACATTTATGTCACTATATAAACTGAAAGTAGAAGATGCTGAGTGAGTGAGAGAGAGAGAGAGAGAGAGAGAGAGAGAGATGCCTATACAGCTCTACTGCCCTGTCTGTAATTTACAGCTGATACCCATTTTTATAGTTTAACAGTTATCATTAATTACAAATACTAAGATTTATGATATTTCAATTGTACCAAAACTGTTGGTATTATGAAAACCTTATTTAAAGCAAAAATAACTATATCGTAATCGTAAAATAAAATTACCCCATAGCTACCTGAGACATGTCGTGGAAATTCTTTGCCTAGATCTTAACAATTAAAGAACAAATGAAGATCTCGAGTCGAAAGTCATAAGTATACGCATTTATTTCTTGCAAGAAAGGCAGAGTCTGATATGAGAAAGAGCAAAACTGAAAGATCCTCCTCCAAAATGTACCCCTCCCCTTCTTATCTTTAAGGCCCATTTTGTTTTAAAGAACACAAAAAAAAAATAAACGTTTCAAGAGATACATTTAAAAGAAAATTTCTATTACACATTTTAGCCTACATCTTGTAGAAATGAGCATAATAGGTCTCCTTTAAGACTGGCTGTATTTTATACTGTGTGGCATGCTTATCTGAGGAAATGCCTTTGAACGAAAGCAAAACATGTATGTTTCTCTATCGGAAAAGGCAGAGTCCTTTCCTTCCTTTTAATTCAGGCCTTCTGAGACTTGTAGCTATAGTGTACTCGGCGATTAAAGGGATACTCCACTTTTTTTGGAAATAGACTGTTTTTACAACTCCCCCAGAGTTAAACAGTTGAGTTTTATCGTTTTCGAATCCATTCAGCCGATTTTCTGATATTTAGAAGAATATCAATAACCAGACAGTTTCTGGTCCCATTGACTTCCGTAGTATTATTTTTTTCTACTATGGAAGTCAATGGGACCAGAAACTGTCTGGTTACTGATATACTTCTAAATATCAGAAAATCGGCTGAATGGATTCGAAAACGATAAAACCTTTAAACTTAAACGGTAAACAACGGTAACGGTAAAACAAATTTAACGGTAAAACAACTTTCCAAAAAAAGTGGAGTATCCCTTTAAACGACTATCCAGTAAGTATGCATGGCTATGTCACACATGTTCCTGTCACGGTACGAAAATACTATTAAAACTTAATTTTAGAAAAATACTTTGTATTACAAATCTTTTTAAATATTAACTGGCTTTCTATTAAACCAGTACAGTGAATGACAGCCTTCTGCGTTCCTCCAGTGCTTGCATCATTGGTCGTTTGTTTGATTAATTTACAGAAAAACGAAATATTCTATTTTTATTAGTGCTGTTAAAATATTTAATCGCGATTAATCGCTTTAATGTCATAGTTAACTCGCGATTAATCGCACATTTGTTTCTATTCTAAATGTATCTTGTCCCATTCTTTTTTTCTCATTTTAATGCTCTTATCAACATGAAAAAGTGGATCGGCTTGCTTTGTGTGTGCTTACTGTGTTCAATTTCACACTAACATTCTCACTTGGAGCAAATAATCTCTCACACAATGTAACACCCATCAATAAAAGGGTGAAAGAAATACTGACGAGGTCCTGATATTGACGAGGGGGCGGAGAATTCACATCAGCTGTGTGTGTGTGTGTGTGTGTGTGTGTGCTTGGCCATCATCAAGCGGTATTTGACTGGACGTGCTGCGATGATGATAGCTCAGTTCACAACGGCAAAACACAGAACGCTTTAGTCTTGTCAGTGGAGCCATTTGGCAACTTTTTAAAGTAAACTTTCCATTCAGAATCTTATTTGCATCCATTTCAGCATCTCGTGCTGAAAGAGCGTGAGGTTTTCTGTGAGCGTGAGCGTGAGGAAAGCTTTGGGAGCTTTCTTGCTGCCATCCTCTTTTCTTGGCACAAACATGAAATAAACAGCTCTGGTCATGTGACTATTTACACTGCACATATTTCATTCAATATCTGCTGGAAATGCATTGATAGATTATTCAGTAACATTTTTATAGCCTTAGAAATGAAACATTTTTTTTACGGTCGCAATGGCGAACGACTGATAACGATTGGGTGATGATTTGGGCTGTGACGGTATGACTGCAGATTTTTTTTTTTTTATTGAACATTGATAGAGCAACAGATTTTGTGTGACAATAAATCATAAAAGTGTTTTGTTTTGTTTCAAATGTTTCTAAATGTATGAGTATTTGCTGCGTGTTTCTATATTCGGTTGCTGTGAACATTTGTTGTTTGCTCTCTGTCACCCTGCTTGTGATTTTTATTTTCGCTTCAGTGAGAGATCCAGCTTGTTTCCAGCAATTGTTTGGTGACTCTAGGCATTAGATGAACTATAAAAATATTAAAAGGGGATATCCTGTCCTCTGCAAAAATAGTGCAGTCCACCTCCATATTTGACATTCGATTAACCCCATCATCTATTATTGTTGCATATACTCACTGTCTATGGTGAAATTCTATCTCTAACATTTATGCCTATTTCTGTCCCCATTTAGGGTTATGAAACTTGTTCATTTCCTAAGAGATATGAATCATCAACTTATCTGCTAAGTCTTCTGTAATTCGAACTGATTTATCAGCTTTTTATTGCCACTATAGATATCACTGTTTTCTTTTAAATTGGCTGGTTGGTGTATAAAGTCCTCCCAACATTTCTTGAATTTCTTTTATCTAAATCATTAAGTCCTGTTGATTTACCTTTCGGTTTGGAATAAATCCCCCCGTTTTAAAACAGTTTAAATCCAAACCTGTTTACAGTACACATGTATTGTCTTTTGCTGGGATGTCTGGTAATAATAATAATATTAATAATAATACATTACATTTTATTTATATTGTGCTTTTCTTGTACCCCCTAACTAGCCAACCTCACATCCGGGACCTCAGTAATAAAGTCACTCATAACTGAGTTTGACAGACGATGGAAAAGTTTCTGTTAGTGGCGTGAACATCGCCCTAACTCATTTTTTTCCCTTCCACTCATCTCTTTTTATCTCGGTTTCATACCTCAAAGCATTGCGCGTTAAACCACTTCCCTCTGAACAGTGCATTTAGAGCACAGAGTTAATCTGGTGAAAACCCATTCCTGTGAACCGAAAGTTGCGAACAAAGTTTCTCAAGTGTTGTGACATATTTAGCTACAGGAACTTTGCTACTTTGAGTGTGGGTCACTCTCATCATGCATTCTAGTAAGTTTGCAATGCATGTCTTTGTAATCATTCCCACAATAAATATTAAATGTTTTAATGAGTGATATAAAAAAATCCTTATTTAACTGGAATATGAAATGATACCTTTTCATTATAAAGATATTGCAAGAAAACAACCACTCAGAGTAATTTTTTACCTACTTATGCATCTAAGGGTTAATGTGGTAACATCTTGTAGCTTTTTAACTAGCACCATTGGATCCCTTGACCCTTACAGAGTGGGTTTAGCAGTAAAAAAATCAACATTCCAGTTAATTTAGAAGTCGAGATATTACCATTTTAAATTTACGGCGGCCATTCAATCAATAAGTAAGTAAAAGTTTATTTATATAGTACCATTCACAGGTATAGGGCCATAAAGTGCTTCACAACACAAACATTAATATCATAAAATACACAATAAAAGCATAGTCAGTACATGATCATATCAACCCACAAGTAGCTAATTGAAAGCCTTTAGTCTTTAGTCTGCATTTGAAGGCATCAACAGAGTCAGAGGAGCACATAGACGGTGGGAGGTCATTCCACAACCGCCTGAAAAGATCGGTCACCTCTAGTACGATAGCGAGTGCGTGACCCCAGAGCACGCAAAGGGGTATAACGCTGAATCAGGTCACTAATATAGGGGGGTGCCTGACCATGTGAAGTTCAGGAAGTAGTGCAGCTGGGCTTAAAGTCAATTGAGAAGTTTCCTGTTATTGGTTTGAACATTGCCCTAACTCACTTCTGCTTTTTTTGTCTTTTTTTTTCGGTTTCATACCGCACTGCATTGGGGGTTAAACCACTTCTCCTTTCTCACCCTCAACACTTGTTTTCACCAGGTTAACTTCGGGTTAGTGGGTGAAGAAGTTAATGGATGAAGAATTTAAAGTCTCGTGAATCGGAAGTTGCTAACAAATTTTCTCCAGTGTTGTGACATATTTCCCGAGAAACAAAATACTAAATAAGGCAAAACAGTGGGCGTGGATTTTTTTTCCAACTAGCACCTGATTGGATCTTGCTTGTCAAAAAAATGTTTTTTTTTTGTTTTTTTTTACACGTCAGTCCTAAATCAGAGGTCAGGCCATCTACCAATTTTCAGTCATCAGATTCATTTACATTGTGACTGTGTATCATATGTAATCCACTCCCATACAGATGAATAGCCCATAGAAACTGATTGGTGTGAATGAATAAAAATAATCAACATTGCTCAGAGTGGATTAGCAAGTTAGATCGATCTCCTGTGGGAGGTCCTAACAGGTTTCTTGGGTTAAGATTGTTGAATGGCGACATGCGAACATCACTGCTGAAGGACTGCTACACTACAGACCTTCTTCTCCCCACATGAACTCTGGTCAAACCTACTTATTTTATGTATTGCAGAAATCTCATACATTGGCGAGCCACCCAAACCACTGCTCGGCCAAATATAGTAAAATCTAACAGATGTATCCCGATATACTGCGAAGAGAGCGGGATCCATCTTTTTTTACAGTATATGGTCGCGTTGGTTTCATTGGCGGTCTGAAGGAAATGATGCCAGTCTGGCGCTGATAGTTATTCAACTTGCGAATAAGAACCATCTTTACAGAAGACATCTCAGAGATGCCATACACTTTCAGAAAACAACCAAGGTTAGCACTAAAGCTGAACTACAGAGAGATGTCTGTATGTGAGATTTTGTATTTTTTCAATTGGCCATATTAATGTATTTATTTTTACAGAAAAATGTGTGGTGGCCTGTTTGTGCAAGGACAGGAAACAAACTTCCAGAAGCCATTATTGCCTACTTTGTAAACTTTTGCACGGTCAACCAACTTCATAAAACATTTGTGGTATAGGTAACAAAAGTGGTAATACTTTTTACAATACGGTTTCATTTTTTTAACATTAGTTAATGCAGTGTTTCCCAACCCTGTTCCTGGCGGCACACCAACACTGCGTGTATTCTTTGTCTCCCTTATCAAACACACCTGATTCAACCCATCAGCTAATAATCAGGTGGGTTAATGAGCTGATGGGTGTGTTTGATTAGGGAGACCAAGAAAACACGCAGTGTTGGTGTGCCGCCAGGAACAGGGTTGGGAAACACTGAGTTAATGTATTAACATGAACTAACAATGAACTACACATTTGTTACAGGACTTATTACTCTTTGTTGAACGAATCTTGAACGAAAACGAACGAATCTTTTCCCGAGTCAATTAGTTCATTTCGTTCGTTGACTGAAACAAATGACACGAAAAGAGATTCGTTCATTTTGAGGAACGAGTTCGAACAGGAGAGTCACGAACGCACATCACAGAACAGAGCAAGGTGACCATTTGAGCTTATAAAACTTTTTTTTTTAAATGAGCGATTGTTTCGCTTGATAAGACCCTTATTCATCGTCTGGAATCATTTAAAGCCCTTTGAAGAAAAGATTTCCTACAAAATACTGTGGGTACCACAGTAGACTATATATGATGGTCTACGAAAAATACACATTTTATTATCTTATTAATTACATGATCAGGATTTTACCACCTCTGCCTCATTTTAAGCCAGGAAAAACCCTGCATGTGTAATAAAAAGACAACTTTATTTCTTTCTTTCTGTTTTATTTCTTTAAAGTAAATAGCATATGACGCCAACTGTCAACAAAAGTCTGAAGGAAAAAAAAACTGGTATTACACTTGACAATCTGTCCCCCTCATCATCATGCCATCATAGGTACATAGGTATTGGTACATCCATCCCAAACAGCAACATAGTGTTGGCCCGGATGGCCAGATCTGGACCGGATGTTGCTGTCTGGGGTGCCTCAATGTTTCCAAAAGTGGTGTTTACAAAATGACAATCTCATTTCAAAGCGGCCAGAACTTCCAGTGCCAGTGTGGCGGCATCTCAGGGACTTTATCTGGAAGGACATATCTTTTGATTTAACAACCTATTTCATATTTTATAAACTGCATTTTAACAAAATAACCTTAGATAAACGGTTACTCAGTTAATACAGAAATGAGTTTCAGATGTAGATGTAATGTATTGTAACTGTAATGTAATGATGTAATGTAACAGATGTTTTGTAATGTAAGTGTAACAAATGAAAAATATAGTTCTGCTTGCAGAAATTTTGTTTACTTGTTAGGTGCATCCAACGAAACTGAATGTTCATTCTTGTTCTCTGAACTAGAAATGAGAAATAACGCCTCTGAAATTAGACCTTCAGAAAAGGCTTTAGAGTGCAGAAACATATATGGTAACACTTTAGTTGTAAGTCATTTGTGGTTAGCTAATGATTAACTAATCATTTACTAAACATGACTATGCGTTTCATAAATGTTTAATAAATGATGTTACTTGTTATCAATTGTAAATGACTTATAACTGAATCTACAAAATATACAATAATTAAAATATCACGTATTAATCATTTATAGTAGGCTAGTCATGTTTCATAATTGATTAATATAACGACTTTAACAATATAGTTGGTGGTGCCCTCTAGCGTTGGAATTTGGTCGGTTTCATGATCAAAACGCAAAATGTGTCAATAAAAGTGGTTCTGCGACTAACGGATCTGACACCTATGTAGTTACAATGTCCAAAAATCAATGTTGATATTTACATACAAAGGTAACGGAGAAAAAACAATCATGTTTATGATTTTAACATAAAAAAAAAATCTAACAGAGTGAAGCTGTAATGTCACGCCAGTCCTGTAGAGGTCAGTGATGGCGCACTCGTCACACACAAACAGAAGAAGACGTCACATTATTTTGGTGGATCATTGATCAGCATTCGTTCCCATACAGAGATGGTGTTGTCGTCCTCGCAGCAGCTTGTGATGGCGTTCACCGCAGTGCTGCTGGTGTTTGTGCTGTTTCCTCGCATGTTCAGCGGCAGCGCCAGAGACGCGCAGTCCTTCGACCCGCGGATCAGCAGGAGAGGTGCGGGCGCGAGCACGAGCACACCTGTGTTTGTTTACTCTCTTTATTGTGGCCTTTTGACTGTCTTTGCTGATTTGCTGCACATTTTACTACGTCTCTGGTTTGTGAAGTTTGTATTAACACCTTTAGTTTACTTCAGAAAATGTTTCTTGTTATCGTATCTATATTTATAGTCGATATTTAATATCATTTTCATGTTCAGAATTATTTTAGTAAAAGTGCAGAGGACGCGGTCATTTGCATTTGTCCATATTTGCATTCATACATGCTAAAGTTGTATCTACCGGTAAATATGTTAAAAATCTTAATCATAAAATAGATTTGATTCACTTATTTTATTCTTTAGATGTTTACATTTTGTCTCGTGCACCAAGCAAACAAATCACAATGATTATTCTATTCAAAATAATTTTTTAGTAAAAGTGCAGAGCAAGCTGTCATTTGCGCTTATCCATATTTGCTTTTATCCATTGCGCTTATCCATATTTGCTTTTATGTATCTGTTTTTATTGATATTTTACATATTCATATATTAATTTAGGATGCAGCCTGTCCCTTAAAATCCTAAAACACGTTTGACTAACTTTTATTTTATTTTTAGATATGTATGTTCCAGTTCTTAAATATCCTAATGTTTAAGGTCATTTTCATGTTCAAAATTTGTTTAGTAAAAGAGCAGAGGAAGCTGTCATTTGCATTTATCTGTATTTACATTCAAACGTACTAAACTTATATCTGAATGTTAGATATTGATGTTTGATATTCTGTTCTTTAAAAAAACGTACATAAATACATTTGAGTGACTTTTATTTTATTTTTTAGATATGTATGTTTTGTCCCAGTAATTAAATCCTAATGTTTAATATCATTTTCATTTTTTAGTAAAAGTGTAATTTGCTTTTAAAGATGCTAAACTTAAATGTAAATATTGCATTCTGTAAACATAACTTATATTTGGGAAACTTTTGTTTTATTTTTTGATATCATTTATATTTTGTGTTGTGCACCAAGCAATCAAACCCCAGTGTTCGATATCATTTTAATGTTCACAATAGTTTTTGCATTGTCTCTCTGGAGAATCTGTTGTATATTTTGGAGATTGTGAGTCTGTGTGTGGTTCTGCAGGTCCTGGTTCTGGTGTGGGTCCTGGTAGCGTGAAAAGTCAGCAGCAGTTCCACAAGAACGCAGCGCCTCAAATGTCCCACAATGTGGAGAACATGCATCAGATGAAGAAACTCATGGAGCAGGAGATGAAAAGCGACAAATACAAATCCAACAGCAACACTAAGGGCTACGTCTTCACTCTCATGCCCATCTACGCCATCGGAGTCGGGCTCTTTGCCGCTTATAAGTTTCTAAAGGTGGTGACATTTTTGTTGCTATGCATAACTCGGCAATGTTTCTTCTGCATTCACGAAAGGTCAAAGAAATTATGGCACAATGCATAAAAAATGAATGGTCCTAAAAATAGGCTTTGTGTTTGCAGATAAAGTCTGCAAGTGATTCTGAAGCTCAAAAAGCCAAAACAACGCGAGGAGTGAAGAAATCAGAGGAGACAGGTTTGTGTGCATGAATGAAAATGCTGAAATTTGTGTGTGTAATATCCCACCATTTATTTAATATACTCAGAAAGTGCATTGTTTGTCATTGTTTCCAGAGAATCAGCTGAATGAGCTGGAGCAGAGGTTAGCTCAGACCGAGAAGATGCTCAACTCCATACTGACCCAGCTGGACCCGCTTACAAACTGGTAAGAGCTACTTATCGTGACAGTAAATATGATCACACTGATTCAGAAGCAGTCATGTATAAGGTTAGTCTTTTCAACCACAATAATTCAAATTGTCCCAGAAGTACTAGGATGAAAGTTTGTAGTTCTGATATAAACACTGTCTACAGAAGTAAATCGCCTTTTGAACAATTACACCGTTACACCAGTTGGTGGCGACATACGGCTGTTAAAAATGAATTTGTCATTGAATCGTTCATTCAAGAGATTCGTTTAAAAACATCTGATTCATCCAGTAGTGAAATAAGTCTATGAGTGAGTCATTGAATCATTAATTCAAAAATATTTTTAAATACTATTTTTCATTTAAAAATATGTTTAAAGGTGCATTGCACAAGTGTCTGAGTTTTTGCAGAACTACGCCACCTCTGGCGACAAGCGAAACTGCAACCTGTTCACAGACAACACACACGAGTTGTTCATAACCAGTCGCACAAATTTTTCGTTACAGTCATAATGTCTTCAGAGGTAATACAGTTATAAATCTGCAAGTCATTTTAAATATATGAAAGGAAAGGCGTTTGTGTAAATTGTGTGTGAGGGGAAAACGGGGGTAGTAGAAAACTTCGGTTTTTGTTTGCATCTTACTCCATGTTGAACTGTTTTATGTGTTTATTGTATCCACTTATGATTGTATTATTACGGAAACACGTTCATGAACAATATAAGTCATTACTTTGTATCCCGTTTGAGCCATAGAGCAGACCGGAGATCTCTCCATTTGGTGAAAACTTCCCGATGTCGACTCTAGTCTCATTCCGACGCCTGGCACTAGACACAAGTTTTATTTTCTTTGTCTTACGTGGAGTTTGCGTTGGGGTTTGAAATGAACTACAAGCATGTCTCTTTGAATCCATCGTCTACTTTTGTCAAAAGTTGACTAAAGTTTTGTCGCTCGAGTTGTCTTCGCTGATACGGAGAACGGCGGCGAATACACAAACCCGCCAGGCGAGTGTGAACGCACATGACGTCCCACCCACTCTCAAACTCCGTCCTGAATCCCTCTTATTTATTTTACTGTACAGGATTATAGAGGCAATCGCAGTGATCAGAGAAGGGCTCATTCAGCCCATCAGGCAATTGTTGGGTTCGAAAAACGGGTATTTTTAACATGAGATGTTGCGCAATGCACCTTTAAATAGACTTCAGCAATGAACATTTTGTAAGAACCTCCAGTAAATGACACGTTATTTTGTTTAGTGGTCCATTCAGAAGTGTGGAAGACTCATGATCTCCAACTTAACCAGAAAAATTGTAATTCTCCATTCTTCTTCATTGTCTCCAGAATCGTGCAGCTCAAGCTAACACATGTTTGAACCCCTTCGTTTGAAATAAATGTGAGATATTGAGCATATAAACCATATTCACAGACTTTTGTTCGTGGTAATGCAAAAACAAACAGAGCGGGTTTGCGGCTTGCAAATGGAAACATGCTTGCACGCTCATAGCGACCGGTTGGTTGTCGGGCTTCTTCCGTGTGGGCTTGTTTTTCCACCTGCTGTTTATTCGTTCTGTCGTGCTGCAGTGTGAAGTCTGTTGCCATGGAGCAGAAGAACGAGATCATGTCGCAGCTGCAGTGCATTCGCCAGCTAATGAAGAAGAGAGGCATGGAGTTTCCAAACATCAGGATAGAAGGTAAACACATCTGCTCCCGTGTACAAACCCGCACAATTAACACACACAGGTTGACGTCAGCATGTTAAATGTCCCAAAATCCCCCAAAAAGTTATTTCAGAGCTGCTTCAGAGCTTGGGTCAAAATGACCTGCAACATTTAAGGAATGTTTTCATTATTTCCCACTCAATCTCAATAACATAATGCAACTCATTACAAAATTACACTTTTGAGTACAAAGCAGTAGGCTAATGTTTTGTGTTATTTAAATCAGCTACTCAAATTCTGCAATATATGCATCTATTATTTATAGGTTTTTATCTTTATTTAATTAGTAAATATATTGGTAACACTTTACAATAAGGTTCATTAGTTAACATGTACAATATGTGAACAATACTTCTCCATCATTTATTAATCTTAGTTAATATTAATTCCAACATTTACTAATACGTTATTAAAATCAAAGGTAGTATTAGTTAACATTAGTTAATGGACTGTGAACTAACATGAACGCACAATGAACAGCTGTATTTGTATTAACTAACATTGCCAAAGATTAATAAACGCTGTAACTCATCGTTAGTTCATGTTAGTTAATGCATTTACTAATGTTACCTAATGAACCTTATTGTAAAGTGTTACCTATATATTTTTTGCATTACAGCACTGGGAATGGGATTTTATTAAACTGTATTTTGAACATATTTATAAATCAAATTGTTCTGGTATTTTGCTCCATTAAAAAAAAAAAAAAAATCTTAATTGGATGTATGTGTAAATCTTTTATATATAGGTTTACATTCATGTCCGTGAGTAAGTGCTGCTGGTGTATCTCAATGTATTGTGCAAATGCAAATTCTAGTTATGCATAACTAATGCAGACGACCACAATCAATGAAGCAGCTCTTTGAAAATAATATATATCATAAGCAAATTATTGGGATAGACAAAGAAGCACTGAATCGGCCAACATCACGCAGGTCATGCTGTTATTCCTGTCAGTCGAGTTGAGCGGTGAAGATCTTGTGTTAATAAATCATGCTGAATATGGGATTATGTGCCATAATGTGCCAGTTTAATTCATTTATAAAGCACATTTAAACACAGCCACGAATACTAAATCTAAATACACACATTTAACATAATACACACAAATGTAATATGATATACACCCATTTAAGAGCAATGTGTAAAGCACACACACACACACAAAAGGAGAAAAAGAGCTTTATGTAATGCCATGACATCCACACAGTGTGGTTTTAGGGCTGCTGCTCCTGCTTCTGATTGGTTGTGCTGCTGAGTAACGCGAATCTCTTGGTTATTTCTTTCAGAGCCGTCATGTGAACGCAATCTAGACCGACTCATCGAGACTTTGACTTCAGCCGAAGCTCTTCCAGAAACTCGTCTGGAATCACAAACACACGATGAAACGCAGCCACTCGATCACCGAGCGCTCAGACCTGATTCTGAGGTGGAGGAAGATGAGGACGAGGAGAGAGCGGGAGAGGAAGACGTGGGTGCTGAGAGTGACTCTAGTATGCCCTCTCTCGAGGACTCGGGTGACGTCGGGGTAGATGACGTCACCGTCACTCAGAAACTTCCAGAAGATCTGACTGGAGGATTACGGCGACGCAACAGGCTTGAGTAACTGTGACGATAATCCAACAGAAATCTATTTATATATTTATTTATTGAATTCCTCATGATGAAGCGAACACGACTCGTTGGTTCGTCGTTTACATCTACATATTTCACTGCATTTATCAAAATCCACCTTGTTTACTTTCTTAATACACTACCATTCAAAAGCCAAGGCTGCTTTTATTTGATACGGTAAAAACATTTATGTTGTGAATTATTGTTACAATATACAAGAGCGGTTTTCTATCTGAATATATTGTAAAATGTGATTTATTCCTGTGATCAAATTATTACTCCAGCCTTCAGTGTCACATGATCCTGTAATCCCTCTAATATGATCATTTGCTGCTCAAGAAACGTTTCTGATTATTATCAATCTTCGTATTTTTGTGGAAACTTTACATTTTCTTCAGGATTCTTTTGATGGCTTGAAAGTTTTAAGAACAGCATTTGTTTTAAATGTAAATATTTTGTAACAATATAAAGGCCTTTACTGTCAATTTAATGTGTCCTTGCTGAATAAAAGTCCTTTTTAAATTTGTAAATTGAAAAAAAAAAAGTTTAACAAATATTTTTTGACTAGTTGTGCATAACGGTTTTCACAAAAATATAAACTGTTTTCAACATTAATAATAAAAAATGTTTCTTGAGCATCAAATCATCTTATGTGACACAATAATATGAAGATAAATTCAGCTTTGATCACAGAAATAAATTACAGTTTAAAATATATTCACACAGAAAACAGTTATTTTATATTGCAATAATATTTATAAGTTTTCCAAACCTTTTGAACAATAGTGTACGTGCTTTAGGTCTGTAAATGATTCATAAATGTTATTCCAAATAAGAAAATGTTTGTCTTTCCTAAGAAAGTGACTTTCCTTTTAGCTGACATCATCGAGGCAAAAAAAATGTCAGCCAATAGCCAAAAAACTATAGATATCCTTAGTCAGCATTTCTAAAATCGTTATAATAGTTCACAGGCTAATGTAATGGAGGGATGTGAATATGAATGATTCCTGTGTTTGCTGTATAATCTTCAGTTTGAATCTGTCATGTATATGTCACTATGCTCCTGCTTTCACTTCATTTCCCTCTGTGAATCCAAGGCAGCTACCGATGTTTTTGGCTTCATGTTTTATTTGCATGTTTTCCATGGCCTGCGGAGGAGGTTTTACACGGGTGCATGTTTTTGGTTTGACAATCATATGAGGCGTGAGGACTGCAAACGAAACGTTTTCTAAGAGTTATTAAATCTGGATGACGAACGTTACGGCTGTGAGCTTTCTTTTTTAAAGCTTGAATCAAATACCAAACACTAAATGTGATCATACACTAGATTAGATGGTTAAAAGTTGCATCTATTTCCCCTTTTATAATATTTTTTCATAATTTTGTCACTCTTTTTGTTGAAAAAATATGAAAGTAGTGCTGAAATCAACATGCAACTGGTCTTATTAGAAAATTATTTTCATAATTTTATTGCACGGACTTTAAATGATGTGATTTAGCATCTGGCATGCAATAAGACACCGCACTACCTGTGCTCATTATTGTTTTTGCTGAGTATGTGTTATGCTGATTGATATATGCAACTGTTGAAAGCCTTAAATAAACTCCAAATATAAAATGTGTTGTGCGGGTGTTTATTATGGCACTTGGTATTACATGTCTCTAACTGATTATTAATGCAGTTTTAGGTGTTCTTCCATATGCACTCCGCGTGTTTAGACACACCTGTTTATCTGCTCGTTAATGCAAGTGTCTAATCAGCCAATCGGGTGGATGCATGAAAGTAAGATGTTCAGTTGTTAAGAAATATGACTCTGAGTGCTTTGAGTTTGAACCGCTGATCCTCTGGGATCTTCTCACACTGCGGTCTCTAGAGTTTATAGCAGATGGTGTGAGAAAACAGCGAGGTGTAACATGGATGGAGTTCAGCAGCTGAGTCAGGTAAGACCAGCAAACTAAAGTCACCTGGTCTGATGTAACTCAATCTGTTTTGCCATGTAAATGGTATGGGTCAGAATGTGGCTTGAATGAATGATATCAATCCATCGATAGTGTCAATCAAAGGCTGATTGCAAATGTTGCTAAATATTGTTTCAAATGCTTGGAAATTATATGAAAGCCACTTGCTTTGATTTTTAACAATAGACTGCCAACCAACCTGTCTGTGGATTGAACTACACTTTTAGAAAAAAGGGTTCATTGGGGTTCTATATATGAAGCATAGGGATCTTTACTCAACTCCAAAGAACCTACACTCTTAGAAGAAAAGGTTATATCAGCGCTACGTATTTGGAACCCCTAAAAGGTTCTATACACTCTTAAAAAAAGGGTTCCTCTGGGTTCTATATAGAACCCTGGGGTTCCGTACTTGGCCAATAGAACCTTTTACCAAAAAAAATAAAAATAAATGGTTCTATATAGATTTGGAGTTCCATATATGAAGCGGGGGACCATTAGATAGAACCAATTCTTCTAAGAGTGTAAAGGTTCTATAATGACAAGAAAGGTTCTATATAGGTTATTATTCATTCATATATTACATTATTTTGCAACATTTTGTAGTTGTAATTAAATTATTGTTTATTAAACTGTTTTAGTAACTTATTTTAATCATGCTGATTTTTGGAGGAGAAAAACTGAAACGTCCCTCTTCGTGTGATATTGATTAACTATAAAATGATTTAAACATTGACATTTTCTAACCCCCATATGTCTTGAATTTTGTGATCATTCACATGCATTCATAAATACATTTTATGATCTTGATGTTTGTCAATTATATGAAATATTTAATCTGGAAAGGACAAAACAAATGATGATGAATGAAGCCAAAAGGTTCAATACAGAACCATTTTCCTGGTTACAAAGGACCCTTAAAAATGATTTTGTATAGAACCTTTTTAGGGGTTCTAAATACGTAGCGCTGATAAAACCTTTTAAGGTTCTATATAGAACCTGAGTGTGTGATTGGCCGCTTTATGTGTAATTAAAACGTCCAGAATAAGACTTGAACTTGTCTGATAAAAAGTGATGGCCAACTAGTCTAGGTTCTAACTAGGAATATAGCATTAGGATAAAAATGAGTATTAAAGGCATCAGCTCAAACATTTCAACTTTTTCGCAATTTATTGCAAGAACAAATCATTAGTTTATGTGCAGTTCCTCGTGCGAGCAACAGAGGACGCTACAGTGTAATACATCAAAAACTTTCCCTCGTGTTTCATTCCTACAGCGAATCTAATCCCTAAACACTAGTCTATATGACTCGTTTAATGTCACAGCGCGCGTGTTGCCTGTTGGGTTTTCTTTTAAGTCTGGCTGTCCGCTCAAACATGACACGGTGAATGCATGTGAATTAATGACAGAGAGGAGGATTAATGCTGTGAGAGATTTCACCTTCCAGACTGAGTCCACAGGGGCTGGACGTCCCAGAACAATCTGCTTCCATCAATTAGAGCCGCTTCTCTCCCATCAACCTTAATCAATGCGTTTACACACCTAATGGGATGTGCTAACCACATTTGCCCTCGTACCTGGTCCTGTCTCTTTCTGGGAATAGACTTTTAATTAATATGGGGAGTTTAATGAGACCCGAGACGGTTTTTCATTATAAGATCTCTTCTGATTATGTGATTGTTGCTAGAATTATTCATTTCTCAGCTGGTTTTGCTTCAGGAGACCGAGATGAGCAAACATTGTATCGACTCTCTTCTATGTCCTTAACCCTTGGATTAGATGCTAGCGGATGAACAGATGTGTCGAAAAACATTGAAAAAAACCTAAAACTGTTTCTGCATAAAAACAAAAGAACACAAGCTGTTAATTTAGAGACTAATAAACCCAGAAATTATATATAAATTGCAATAAAAAAACACATGAACAAAACATTTTTAAATGAATAAAATAAATGTAGGCTAATGTATTTTGGGTAACACTTTACAATAAGGTTCGTTAGTTAACATTAGTTAACATTAGTTAATATGAACTAATAATGAATAGCACATATACAGCATTTGTTAATCTTTGTTAATGTTATTTTCAACATTTACTAATACTTGATTAAAATCTTGTTAACATTAGTTAATGCACCGTGAACTCATGAACAAATGATGAACAGCTGTATAACAAAGATGAACAAATGCAGGAACAAATGTATTGCTCATGGTTAGTGCATGTTAGTAAATACATTAACTAATGTTAACTAATGAACCTTATTGTAAAGTGTTACCGTATTTTGTTTCAATAATTTTTTTTCTTTAATGTTTTATTCTTTACTGGTGGGATGAAGGGACATGTGTAGTACACACACACATACACACACACACTGGCCACCTTTCAGCTTCTTGTCAATGCAAATATTTCTAATCAGCCAATCACATGGTGGCAACTTAATGCATGTAGGCATAGACATGGTCAAGACATTCTGCTGAAGTTCACACTGAGCATCATAATGAGGAAGAAAGCTGATTTAATGGCATGGTTGGTGGTGACAAACCGGCTGGTCTGAGTATTTCAGAAACTGCTGATCTACTGGGAGTTTCACACACAATCATCTTTTTTGATTTAGGGATTACAGAGAATGATCTGAAAAAGATAAAATATCCGTGAGCGACAGAGAGTGCTTGTATATATTGTTTATAAAATTATTTTCAGACATAATTTCTTTTGTTAGGTACTGTTCTTCATCTGCGCTGATTTTTTTTATTATTATTGTACCCCCCAAAATGTTCTATACCATTTCATATGACCATTTCACTTCAAGACCTTTTCCAATCATGTTCATATTGTTTTGTGTGGTTTTAATAGCAAGTTTCGTTCCTATGAAGTGAAATATTAACCGCGGTCTAAAATGGACAAAATTGTGCATCATTGTTTTTTCCTTTTGTCCAGAAACCATCCAAACAGACCCACGACCCATCATGGAGATCTAAACTAGACCTACAGTCCAAGATGACCACAGACAGTAGCAGGAGGATGAGTTTCATGATTAAATCAAGGTCAGTTTTGGATATGAGTTCTGTGCCGCCAAAACCGTGTGGTGCATCTGTGATCAAAATATGATGCATTTGTGAACTGTACTGTGAAACTCATTCATTATTAGTAGTTTTTTTTTTTTATATGGCGAGCAACACTTTCTTTCCTGTTTATTTCAGGTTCAGTATTCCAAGATATATAAACTGCACAACATCTAAAATGTCCATAGGGAAAGAGTTTTGTTCAGTTTTACTCTCAGAGGAAGCTTGCACATTCATTTGTGTTGCCAAACCAGCTCACGACACATTAATTTTAGCTCTGTAATGCATTAGAGGAAAAAAAAACTAAAAACATCAAGCAGCGTTGAATATGACTTCTGAAGTTGCAAAGAAATGTGGGATAAAGGTAATTTTGAAGATTTCTCTTGGTTATAGCAGTTATTATGGCTTTATGAATTATCAATGTCAAACCAGTCTTGATACTATTTTTAATTCTGTATTTGCAAACAGGATTAAGACGCTGGTGTGTGGGAATGCATGTGTTCATGCATGTTTTATTCATGCAAACATGCTCTTCTCAGTGGGACTGCTGATATCTTTGCTCTGGGGGTTGTGGCACAGGTGAATCCTGTCTGTTTTTACACACAGTGTCAATGTTTTCGTAGAAACTGAACGATGAGAATCAGCTTTGAGACTGAGGTCATAAATCCAGCTAATAATAAATCAATCAATCAATCAATCAATCAATCAATAAATAGATGAAAGACCGCCTCCTTTATTTCCATGTTGCACATGGAAAAGTAAAAATAAATCAATAAATATGGAAATAAATACATAAATGAACGCATAAATAAATAAACAAATAAATGAAAGAATAAATAGTTAAGTTAAATCCATTAGAGGTCTTGCACATCAATCCGTTCATCTGTCTTGGTCCATCTTTCCATCCATTCACCCGTCCATCCACCCGCCCGTCCGTCTGTCCATCTGTCCGTTCGTTCGTCAATATATCCATCCACCCGACCGTCCGTCCATCCATCTATCGGCCAATAAATATTTTGGGGGTTTGAATGCACAAACTTTCAGATCTTCAACCGGTAAAACACAGCTCCCGCTTGTGAGAGAATCAGTGGCTATTTTCTGTTTGTGGGAAAGACCAGTGGAGACTGTAATGAGTGCATGTGAGTCAGAGATGATGAATCACTCAGTCCAGCTGTTTTTTCTGCCCTAGAGAATGGAAACTCTGTTTTACACACTTAGAAAACACCATCCACCTTTAAATTATGAAATGGATGTTTCTTTCCAGTATTACTCACTTTGAGTAAATTTAGTTTTTTAATGCAATGCCTCTAATGTTCACGACACACTTTTTTTATTATTACCTGTAGATTTTTATGGTAAACAAATAGGTTACGGTTTCTTTGTTGAAAGAAATGTATTTTATTAAAATATTCCATCAATGAAAGTACAGGTAGCTTAAAGTTAATTCATTGACTGCTTTGACTGATTCAGCGAGTTCATTCAGGAAGATTCAATCCTGTAAACAGTTAAAAATATTCCGAATCTAATTTGAACATCTCGAGCTGGTGTGAAAACCATCATATATTATGACATCATATTTATATGAATAGGCTATATTTATGCCGAATGCCACTGAAGAGAAAGGGTGTGTCCTAGAGAGAGAGAGAGCGAGCGAGAGAGAGCGAGCTTGTTGCTCTCAGGTGATAATGGGTCGATAGAAGGAAGAGCTCTCGCGCCGTGTCTTTTACCTGTCTGCGCGCTCAGGGCTGGTCGGAGGCGCGCGCTCATTACCCTCAGAGACGCGCCTTTGGGAGCGCGAGTGAGTTCTCCTCTCGCGCGCCAGGAATAAAGCGAAGCCTTCGGTTCGACACGTCAGTTCAATGAGGCTGTTCGTGAACTATTGGAGTACTCAAGCATCGCCACAGCATCGTAGAGTAACGTTACTCCCCTCGCGTCATGTCTCACTCTGAGAGATGGGCAAGTTCGACGAGCACGAGAGGGTAATCCTCAACGTCGGGGGCACGAGGCACGAAACTTACCGGACCACGTTGAAGACCCTGCCGGGCACGCGTCTGGCCTTGCTCGCTTCCGAGTCGGACCTCGAGTCGGTTCTGGACCAGCTGCAACAAGTTCCGGGGTTCATCGAGTACAACGCGCGCAGCAACGAGTACTTCTTCGACCGGCACCCGGGTGTCTTCGCGTACGTGCTCAACTACTACCGGACCGGGAAGCTGCACTGCCCGGCGGACGTGTGCGGTCCGCTGTTCGAGGAGGAGCTGTCCTTCTGGGGCATCGATGAGACGGACGTGGAGCCGTGCTGCTGGATGACCTACCGACAGCACCGGGATGCTGAAGAGGCGCTGGATGTGTTCGAGATGAACGTGGACAACGACGAGGACGACGAGTACGGCAAGCGACTGGGCATCGAGGATGTGGTGTCCGCAGACGGCACCGTCAGCAGGTGGAGGAAGTGGCAGCCGGTCATCTGGAACCTGTTCGAGGACCCGTACTCCTCTAGAGCCGCCCGGGTAAGAGCGCACCGCGGAGTCTCCAAACGGTTGCGCGCGCGTGCGACTCTCTTCCAGTGTTTAAATAGAACGTCCAAACAACGTCTAAACTCAGGCGTGCGTGCAGATAAGTCTGTTTTGCGTTTAAGTTCTCACGCATGCTTCTTGTGCATAGTGTGTGCTGGAAACGTGGCAGGGTAGGGACGCGCGTCCATGTCACCTAAAACTGTTTAAAACCTGTGACAATGGCAACAAACTTAGTAAAGACATCACAACTCGTGCATGCATCAAAAATGAGTTCTCGTAAGCGCTCGTGCTGGTGTGCGTAATGGTCAGAAACGCGTATTGGAAAGGCAGGTGTCACA
Organism: Pimephales promelas; assembly: GCF_016745375.1. Next base: position 355,884 of record NW_024121910.1, read on the forward strand.
TATTAGGCTAATAACTCTCAAATCTTGACAAAGCAAACATATCACAGACCATGGGTGAAGGTCTGTGTTTACGCGCCCTTGCATAGCCTACATCTGAACGCGCGTATCTCCAAATTTAGACTACATTAGTAACAGGTGTCAGCGCGTCCTTTAAATCTCAGTTTGTCCAGGACGTAAACCTTCTCTCAAGTGCAGGCATTTTATCTTCTGTTAAAACACTCTTGTTTAAATTTGGCCTGATTAAGGGAGAGAAAATAATCACAGCCCTCCCACACTTACGTGACACAACCCAGAACCATAATGGAGCTTCTTTTCCGTGAGACGGCATTTGAAATCTTAATTAAACGATGGGTTGGAGGAGACTGGGAACGTCAGTGGGAAAGAAAAATATTAATTATTGAGATTATTGCAGGCTAATTCAGATGCACAGTTTTAAAGATCTTTTCCTTTCCTGCTTTGTTTTCTGAGTAAATGTCTTAACTCATTTTGCTCTGATTATGGTGCATCTAGTTTAAAATCCTCATATTGTTGTTACTCAACTATAATGATACATTTTCTCCAGTTTTTACCTTATATCAGTTGTTTAATGAAAAATTTCTTTTATAGAAACAAGGTCAATTGAAATGATTACAATGAGAGAAAGTGTTTTAGACTGATGTTCACATTAATGGTCAACCTAAACCATATCATGTCATTTTCACAATATTATTGGCTGTCAAATTGGAAGTTTGGTAGTAAACTGGGAGTTTAACTGAGTTGGTTAATTGGTCGTGATTGAATTTTGCAGAGACGGACCAAACAAGGAGGCGAGGTTGAGTTGTTGATCAAGTCAATAATTAATTGTTTCTGTACGTCATCTCAGGCTTTGTCTGCTCTCTCAATTTTCTATGAGAACTTAAGTAACCGTGACCTTGACGAACTGACTAATATTAAAGGGATTGTTCATCCAAAATCGAAAAGTTCTTCAATTGCTCTTTCTCGTGTGTTACACATCACGTTTGAGCTTCTGCCAGAACCAATGAGGTTCATCCTCGTGTTACGCATCACATTTGAGCTTCTGCGAGAACCAATGAGGTTCATCCTCGTGTTACGCATCACGTTTGAGCTTCTCAAGAACCAATGAGGTTCATCCTCGTGCTACGCATCACGTTTGAGCTTCTGCGAGAACCAATGAGGTTCATCCTCATGTTACGCATCACGTTTGAGCTTCTCAAGAACCAATGAGGTTCATCCTCGTGTTACGCATCACGTTTGAGCTTCAGCAAGAACCAATGAGGTTCATCCTCATGTTACGCATCACGTTTGAGCTTCTCAAGAACCAATGAGGTTCATCCTCATGTTACGCATCACGTTTGAGCTTCTCAAGAACCAATGAGGTTCATCCTCGTGTTACGCATCACGTTTGAGCTTCTCAAGAACCAATGAGGTTCATCCTCGTGTTACGCATCACGTTTGAGCTTCTCAAGAACCAATGAGGTTCATCCTCATGTTACGCATCACGTTTGAGCTTCTCAAGAACCAATGAGGTTCATCCTCATGTTACGCATCACGTTTGAGCTTCTCAAGAACCAATGAGGTTCATCCTCATGTTACGCATCACGTTTGAGCTTCTCAAGAACCAATGAGGTTCATCCTCATGTTACGCATCACGTTTGAGCTTCTCAAGAACCAATGAGGTTCATCCTCGTGTTACGCATCACGTTTGAGCTTCTCAAGAACCAATGAGGTTCATCCTCATGTTACGCATCACGTTTGAGCTTCTCAAGAACCAATGAGGTTCATCCTCGTGTTACGCATCACGTTTGAGCTTCTCAAGAACCAATGAGGTTCATCCTCGTGTTACGCATCACGTTTGAGCTTCTCAAGAACCAATGAGGTTCATCCTCGTGTTACGCATCACGTTTGAGCTTCTCAAGAACCAATGAGGTTCATCCTCGTGTTACGCATCACGTTTGAGCTTCTCAAGAACCAATGAGGTTCATCCTCGTGTTACGCATCATGTTTGAGCTTCTCAAGAACCAATGAGGTTCATTCTTGTGTTACGCATCACGTTTGAGCTTCTCAAGAACCAATGAGGTTCATCCTCATGTTACGCATCACGTTTGAGCTTCTCAAGAACCAATGAGGTTCATCCTCGTGTTACGCATCACGTTTGAGCTTCTCAAGAACCAATGAGGTTCATCCTCGTGTTACGCATCACGTTTGAGCTTCTCAAGAACCAATGAGGTTCATCCTCGTGTTACGCATCACGTTTGAGCTTCTCAAGAACCAATGAGGTTCATCCTCATGTTACGCATCACGTTTGAGCTTCTCAAGAACCAATGAGGTTCATCCTCGTGTTACGCATCACGTTTGAGCTTCTCAAGAACCAATGAGGTTCATCCTCGTGTTACGCATCATGTTTGAGCTTCAGCAAGAACCAATGAGGTTCATCCTCGTGTTACGCATCATGTTTGAGCTTCAGCAAGAGGTTTGTTCTCTCGCGTCAAGCAGTTTCGGATGAAATTTTGTTCATGTTCGCTGATCAATGTTTATATGTGAATAAAAGTCATACTTAAATCTGTTCAGTAAATAGTCTCTTCAGAAAATTTGGACTAAAACACTCAGTTCATATGAATTAGTTTTACAATATCTTTATGAACGTTTTGATGTTTTGTTGTGTAGCTGTCAATGGACGGACAGAAAGCTCTCAGATTTTTGTTCCGAAGATGAACGAAAGTCTTACGGGTTTGAAACAACATGAGGATGAATAATTAATGGCAGAATTAATTTATGAGTGAACTAACCCTTTAAGTTTCTTGTGCATGGTATATGATTATATATGTGTGAATTTCTTCCAACAGAGACGTGTTATTAGCAGGACACATTTCCCAGAATTCACCTTGCTGTTTCTAGTTTGCTTCATTGTGCTCCCATGATGTCTTCTGCCTCTTTTAATCCATCTGTTAAGATAGCGGAGGCTGTGCTCATGTTGACGTGTGTGTGTTGTGATGCTGAGCGTGCCGTTGCCACTTAAGAGGTTAACACTGGCGCACGCCTGAAGATGCTGCGCCGAGACCGTTTCCATGGTGACCTTATCGCTCATCATGTTCATTCAGAGCAGCGATTGATTTCAGGAATTCAGTCAAGCACAAACCTGCCTTTAAACACAGTGTGCATCTGCTCGTATCCTCTGGCACTGTTTGAAATGAGTGCGTGTGACATATTGTTCGTGTGGATGATTCATGCACTGGGAAAAATAACACGGTCATACAGATTATGTGTATTTATATGGGCACAGATGAGCCGAATACTGACGCCGGCAGCTTAAACTTTGTTGTCAGTCATTTTCTTTAGATCACTCGCTGAGTGCTGATTATCTCCTTGAGTTTAGCATGTGTTGAGGCAGTGGGCGTTTTTTCGTGGGATGTTTGTGTCCGTATTGTTCGATTACAGTAATGAACCGTGGATCTTTTAAGGAACATTTCAGCCACAAATAAGGTTCCAAAACTCATTTTGAAGAGCAATGATGTCAGTAGCCCTCAAACCGTATTCACTTTATAGCCCTTAATCCTGTGATTGTGGACAAATGTGGGCACAGAGGACTCAGGTGTGATCCTAATTTTTATTTATTATAAATGTTATATCACTGTCTTCCATAAAGTTTTGTCTATCCATTTATGGTGTTTTTTTTTTATTTTGGGGGTATTTTTGAATTTATTTACTTCAAAAAGTACCATATTTTTCTATGTAAATTATGCTTATTTTTTTAACTACATTAAATTATCATTCCAATAAGTTCTTAGAGCTGAAACCTAAAGATGAAGTGACTTTGCTGTCACCTGGTGTCTTATTTTGGCTTATTTTAGAATGCTCTAAATTACAGTTTTTCCCATTCATTTCTATGGGTGCCCGTTTTTGACCCAAATACAAGATTGAGGAGTTTTTCTCACCAACTTAACATTGTAGAATTGAGTAAAAAAAAAATTGTGTGTGTTCAGGAGGCAAACTTAGGAAAAGTAGCCAAGTCTTGTACCGCTCAGATCAAGGGAAGTATTTTTTAAAAATAAATCAAAACTATTTTCCCCGCATTTGTCCAGAATACAGTTTTAGGGTTAAAAACTAGCCATGAGTTGTTGATGATGATTATGATGTCATTGTGCATCTAAAATGTCTGTATATTCTTTCTTGGCTCAAACATGAAAAAACATGTTTTTGTTCCATAGTGAAACATAATAATTAACGATACAATGAGTCTTAAAGGAAAAATTTTGGAGCCTTGAGTTGAAGATGATGAAGTCATTGTGCATCTAAAATGTGTCTCTAAATTTTGAGTGAAGCAGAATAACTAACAAGAATATGTATAGTGAGTCTTAAAGGAGCAGTTCACCAAAAATGACAAAATTATGCAAGTTTGCAGTTGATTAAAGGGATACTCCACTTTTTTTTTGGAAATAGGCTCATTTTACAACTGTTTACAAAGAGTTAAACAGTTGAGTTTTACAGTTTTCGAATGGATTCAGACAATTTTCTGATATTTACAAAAGTATCAGTAACCAGACCGTTTTTGGTCTCATTGACTTCCATAGTATATATTTTTTTCCTACTTCAGAAACTGTCTGGTTACTGATATTTTTCTAAATATCAGAAAATCGGCTGAATGCATTCGAAAACGGTAAAACTCAACATTTTAACTCTGGGGGAGTTGTAAAATGAGCCTATTTCCAAAAAAAGTGGAGTATCCCTTTAAAACCACTTCTGAGAATTGTTCCCTCTGGACGTGGAGGCATTTCAATCATGTTCAACGGAAGCGCTGCTTTTTCAAATCTGTCATTGTTTACTACAGTGCCATTGCTGAAACACTTGTTGCATTTACGTTAGTAGCAGTTGCCTGTGATTTCATATAGTGCTTGTGTTCATGCACTGAGACAAACATGCATGCATATGAGACATACTGACCAGTGTTTTTACTCCAAAGTCCAACATTAGCATCTTCCCTGAAGTGTACCGTTTATAGACTCTGTGTGTCATTTTAGTGCAAGACAGTAATTACAGATCTGTCTTCCTCGCAGCTGACGGGAGGACACTGCGAACCACTGTTGGTGTAAAATGCGAGAGAGAAAGATGTGTGAAGAAATTAAACCGAATGCAGGGTGCCTTGTTAAACAAGCTGCCGCTCGATGTTGATGTTTTGTGTACTGTGGACGAGACGAGAGTGGGTTTGGCTTTCATGTTCAGCTCGTTTGAATCTCACACACATGCATTAGCGTGCTCATTTCGGCCTGGACTGTCTTTTGTGCTGTGATAATTGCATAGGCTTTTTCCTGTATCTGCACAAACTGCTTTCAAGTCCTCGGCTGAGCCGGTCCACGGCTTCAAACGCCCCGCTGGAGAGAGTAACACAGGCTTAATGAAGCCGTTCAGACCACCGAGGACACACACACACACACACACGCTGCTTTCACTAATCGCTGATTAAATGGCAAATCAAACTTTTGTAGGCTACAGATGTTGTGTGCACATACACACACACACACTCCAACCTGTCGCATTGAGTCTGCGACTTTCAAAAAGCATCGAGACATACTTCGCCTACGTTTATCTTTAGATGACACTGAAAACTGATCTTTCACTAACGGAGGAAAACTTTCAAGACGTGCTTTGACAGCATTTCAGCGCGTGAGTGTTTAATAGAGTTTAATGTTTTGAAAGAATGAGTGCAAAATATTATCACTGTACGAGCAGTTTTGTTGGCATTCAGCTGAAATAACTATGATAATGATTGTTTGAATGCTCTATCTTTGCATTAGCGTACTCCATGTGTCTTTGTGTATCTACATTAGTAAACCCACCACAATCCATGCAAATAGAGAGCCTAAGCCCGTGTGTCCACCAAAGGGTTTTTCCACGCCCCCTGGCGTATGTTTGCAATTGTTTTCAATGGGAGCGCTACGTTTTTTAAACGCCATGAGCGTGACGAGGCACTGAGCGTTTTTTTACTGGTCGCTGGGAGTTGAAAAATGTTCAACTTTGGATAAAACGCAGCGCTCATCACTGTCACTTTTTACCCAGCCGTCCAATCACAGTGGAGGAGGGGCGGGACTAATACGACACAGACCAACTGTCAACATTCAAACTGCTGCGGATATTCTGTATCTTAGCAACGAAACGTCTCAACGGAAAAAACTCTGCGCTGCCAAAACGCTCTCAAGCGCCCAAAGAGCGTCTAGCGTTTTCAAACGCTTTGGTGGACACACGGCCTAAAGGCCCGTACACACCGGGACTAATATTAGCGCGCGTTATTCGTCAGCATTTTTCAACGCGTTTTTTGTGTTCACACCCAAGCGATTTTCGCTGACGATGAGCCAAATGAACATGCAAATTCATTCCCTGACATTAGATGGCGCCAATTTGCTCTGCAACACCACTCCATAACAGTTTTCTTTTATTGAGATGTTTGTAGTCGCTGTCGCATTTGTCATATAGTTCTTTATGTTCTAGCACCAACGAGAACAGTAGCTCTACATTCATTTTGCCTTGCATCGTCCTCGTCTTATTTCTTCCTGGCTGCATGTGTAGACGGCGACGCCGTATATCTTCTTCGCCGTTGCATATGTGTGCTCGGCAAGACCGTTTTGTGTTTGAGCGCCCCCAAGTTGTGTTTTGCTGTAACTTCAGAAGCTCCAGACACGTGAGCAAAAGCGGCAATCTCATTGGTTGGATTGTTTTTGACACAGCGTGTCAAGCTAAAAAAACGAACCTGAGCCGTTTTTTTTTTTTAAAATGACGCTTTTACACGTGGCGTTTTATGCGTCGGGTCACATTGGCGTCCTTTGTTTAGTCACGAGGCGTTAAACGTCGGCGAATAACACGCGTGAAATTCGTCCCGGTGTGAACAGGCCTTTAGTCCCTCCCCTTCCGGTCGACCACCATGGGACCTTATTCCGGAAAAATATTGTATGGTAGTCAGTGGCGAGAGACAACAAATATTTTGATCTGGTTTGAATTGTGCCCTGAATTACATATGATGTTTGTCAATTTAAAAGATACATTTTAAAGTAAAGAAAGTCGCAGTTTGATGTAAAACCGTTGAGGTATAAGATGTAATTACAAAGACTACAAACCTCAAAGACGCACATTTTCTCTCAATGAATGAAGCTCACTTTACTGAGGCTAATGTCTGGCATTGTTTCTATAGTCTTACGTTATAATTGTAGCGTTACGCCGTCATGCCTGAGTGTTTTGTTCCAGACTGCACACAAGCGAGCAGCGGATCTCGCTCATTGTTTCGCTTCCTGGGAGATGTAGTTCATTAAGCGATTTTCACATAAAACTAAATGTTACTTTTCTGTGACGTTTTTGACTTTCAGAATTTTCTTTTAAATTGACAAACATCATATGTGTAATTGAGGGCACAGTTCAGATGGAATAAAAAGATAAGTTGTCTCTCGCCATTGACAACTGAGCCGGAAGCGAAGGGGCGGGACTTAGGCTCTCTATATGGTGTAGCAAAAACTCTACGTTGACATTTCTACTCTCGCCACAACTTTATATACAGTACCAATATCACACTTCATCACTCCACTGCTTAAGCCGTTTTCAATGGACGCATTCTCTTGTCAGATATCACTGTACGGACCACACATGCTGTCAACTTCTTTTGCGGGGGATCAAGAGATGTCTACATGTCTACATTTCCATCCGCTCAGATGAGATCGTACTGTACAAACTCTTCTCATCCTGACATCTTTCATCTTTAAACATGTCCTCTTTGCCTGTTGTCGTTGTCAACTCTCCTCACACATGGATGTAACTTTTGCTTGAGCTTCTTCTTCAAATAAGGAGTAAAAATAGAGCGCTACATCATGCTCATGGGAGGTCATAGAGAGGTCATTCTCATACCTTTGCAGCAATAACAGATACAAGAAAGACTTTGAGCAGGAAAGAGTGTGTGCTACTTCAGGTGTACAAATAGTTAGTTTGAAGCTAAAATGGGATGCTGTCTTCATCTCACACACACACACACTGTGTTGAGTTCAAGGGCAGTGTGTGCCAGACTCAAACTCAATAGGGATGTGAAACTCACACTCCAGTGTCTCCACGTTTAGTGTGTCTCTCATTGGCCTTTTCTCGTCATTCTTTTTTTAAATATGGATTATTGTCAATCTCTTCTGTTTTTCTCTGGTAGCTCTGATTGTCAGTAAGCTTTTGAGGTTTTGGTAACACTTTACTTGAAGGGGTGTGTATAAGACTGACATGACACCTTCATAATCATGACATGACATGGAGGTTTTATGCATGTTTGTGACAACTGTAATTGTCATTCGCTCAGTTATGACATTTTTAATGCAAATATAACATCTTTGTTAGGACACCTTGACGTAAACCAATACATCATAACCTGTCAGTGTCTTTTTCATGACGACTTAAGACAACACAACCTGTCATAAACATGACATAGCAGATTAATTATCAAACTTAAGAAACCACTTAGCTTTATTGGTTAACATTACATTAAACTGTCAGGTGGTTGGTTTTGACATTGGCCGTCATGAAGCCATTATAAGTTTTTAATGAAAAATTCAATTAGTACCACTGTAGCTGAGGTCACGAAAACTATTCATGACACAGTTATAATGCCTCATGACAGCCAATGTCAAAACCAACTACATGATGGTTTAACTTAATTTAATGTCAAGTTGTCATGACAAAGACACAGACAGGTTATGATGTATTGGTTTATGTCAAGGTGTCATAACAAATACATCTCAAACAATGTCATATTTACATTCAAAATGTCATTATTGAGCAAAAGACACTTAATGACAGTTGTCATAAACATGCATAAACCCTACTCCATATGTCATGTCATGGTTATGAAAGTGTCATGTCAGTCTTATACACACCCCTTCAAGTAAAGTGTTACCAAGGTTTTTTTTAAGGTTTTGGAGAGTAATGACTCAAGTGTTACTACTGTACATCCTTCTAAAGGGTGTAATAATTATTTGGATAGTAGATTGTAATGTTCAAAAGTGAAGATCATGGGAACACATTAATGACTCAAGTGTTGCCAAAACTATTCAACCTTACAAAAACCTCAAAAGCTACAATGACTTACAGTATTAGGTATCATGATGTTCACTTTACAATACTGATCTAAACAATTAGTTATTCCTTTAGTCATTACTAGTGGGTTACCGTATATAATTATTTTTTACTTTGTTCATTTTGAATCTGTATATAGTAGTCCAGTTCTCTGGGAGGTATGAAAACAATAGTTACTGAATAGCTAATAATGATCTACCTCATTCAAACTCAGTGTTAAAGGAGTAGTTCACTTTTAAAAAAAACTTTTTCTGATAATTTACTCACCCCCATGTCATCCAAGATGTCCATGTCTTTCTTTCTTCAGTCGAAAAGAAATTAAGGTTTTTGATGAAAACATTCTGGGATTTTCTCCATATAATGGACTTCAATGGGGACCAAACGGTTCAAGGTCCAAAAGACACTTTCAGTGCAAACTACAAACTGTTCAAAGGGCTTTAAACAACACCAGACGATGAATAAGGGTCTTATCAAGCAAAACGATCTCTCATTTCAAAAATAAATAAGAAAGTTTAAGTTTTATAAGCACAAATGCTCGCCTTGCTCTGTTCTGTGATGAGAGTTCGTGACTCTCCTGTTCGAACTCTTTCATCAAAATGAACAAATCTTTTTTCGAGTCATGACTCGAAGGGTCCTAGATAAGACCCTTAAGGCCCGTACACACCGGGACGAATATCAGCCCGCGTTATTCGTCAGCGTTTTTCAACGCGTTTTTTGTGTTCACACCCAAGCGTTTTTCACTGACGATGAGCCGAGTGAACATGCAAATTCATTCCCTGACATTAGATGGCGCTTAATGTAAATAGAAATAATAATAGAATACTATACTAGGGTGATCATATTCATGTCTCAATGTTTTATTATGACAGATAGAAAAAAAAAACGAATGAAATAATGATAGAAATAATGTCTTCTGTATTGGAAAAATAAATATATAAATAATAAATAACTAAAAGAAATACCTCCAAATGTAACAAAAAAATAGCTCTCACAAACTTACAAAAACGAACTAACAAAATCTATTTATATCTTTAGTTTTCATTCTCTTTATCTTGTTTTTCTTCCTCATCCACCTTGTTTGCCCATCTATATTTTGCTGTAGAACTGATCTTTCCCAGCAGTTTTTGTTTAAATCCAGGACATTTTCATCACTTAAAAACGAACCCGAGGCGTTTTTTTAAAAATGACGCTTTTACGCGTGGCGTTTTTCGCGTCGGTGTGAACACTCACATTGGCGCCCATTGTTTAGTCACGAGGCATTAAACGTCGACGAATAACGCGCGCGAAATTCGTCCCGGTGTGAACAGGCCTTTATTCATCGTCTGGTGTCGTTTAAAGCCCTTTGAAGCTGTTCTGAAACTCTCATTTGGACCTTGAACCGTTTGGTTCCCATTGAAGTCCATTATATGGAGAAAATCCTGGAATGTTTTCATCAAAAACCTTTATTTCTTTTCGACTGAAGAAAGAAAGACATGGACATCTTGGATGAGTAAATTATCAGCAAAAGTTTTTTTAAAAGGGAACTAATCCTTTAATATTGCGTTATCGTTTGTTCCTGTGTCCTTATTCATTAATGATGGAACAGTATTATTAGCTTTCATCTTTTCTCCCTTTTTTCCTTTGCTCTCTCATGTTTTTGGGGGCGATGTTTTGGACTGTGTGTGTCCTCTCTGCAGGCTTCTGGATCATATCGTTTCTTGAACTTCCAATCTTGGATAAAACCGAGCCAGTCACCGGGAGCTCGACGTCTTATCCGATTGACCCGCGTGTCCTTTTTCATCAGATGCAGAATCGATGCAGCTTCGCCTGTAAAACGGCTCGTCTTTCTCCCAGAAAGCTGTGAAACCACAGCAAACGGATTTCTATTTCACATTCCTCCACAAAACACTCACCTTCAAGACGCTGATCAGACCGTCTCCGGTGTCGTGCCCCTTTATGAACGTGAAACTTTACTTGGTGTGTCACTCGGAGAGCGTAATTGGCAAATATTAGCTTGTGTGGTGCAAGGTTAAATGGTTTAGACACTCAAGCTGTCACACGTCTAACTCACACGGTTCAGTTTACGTGGAGCGGCGATGTTAAGCGCTGACATTTAAGGCTCTTCACTCTCTGTTGGTGTGTAAATACTGTATACTCCATTAAGTGAAGGCCTCTTCACTGTGCTACTGTACGCCGGCAGCCGCAATTATCCTGTTGAGTTGAGTTGAGCCGGGCTGCTAGTCCAGGTTTAACTATTAGGAGTCACTTCAGCCGAGCGGGAAAGATGTCCTCGTCTGAATGGCACTCAGAAGCCATGAGAAGAAACCCGTCTCGCTCTCTAGTGCATCTGTTAGTCAAGCCGTCTGTCTCGTGCACACATGCTTTCACAGACTAAATTAAGACACACAGTTGAACTAGATTGAGTTTGTGAAATAAAGATAAATCTGAGCACTTGCTGTTGCTGCCATGAAAATGGCGTTTGCAACCCTGTAAAAAATGATTTCTCAAATAAAACGAAGACTATTGGAACAAGTAAACACTAGTTTTTCTAGTTTAATTCAATGTTATGTTTCTTTGTTATTTGTCAAATTTACTGGCAATTTCAGAGTAAATTTCTTTTTTAAAACTTCATACTTTGTGGAATTTATCGGATAATGAAAAATGAGTTTTTGAGTTTGAGTTGAACAGCTGAGAAGGAAAATTGTTTCCAAAGTTCATTAAAAGTAAATGGTTTAGGATTTACTGTGTAACAATTTTCACTTCGAATTTGCTAGTAAATTTGACCAACAATTGCAAAAGAAATAGCAAGTAACGCATTTAATTGAACATTAAATTAAGTAGAAAAGCTAAAATTGTTCATTTACATTCATTTACAGTTTAGAAAAACTTTTTTTCACACTGTGGAGCTGTTTTACTACTGTACCTTTAAGTATGTAAATGAGCTCTGTTGTGATTGGCTGAACTTGCCAGGGTGCAAATAAGGGTGGTCATATATTAATGAGCTCAATTACAAAGATGATTTAGCCTCTTAAAATCCTATTATGCGACTTTTTATAAACAACAAGAGACCTTTACAGTCAACAGTGTTATTATGATGATCTTTTCCATACGCTTTAATATGAAGCTTTTCATCGCTGCATGTCAGATGACATTTGTAACTCGCTGCTGTTGAGTAATAATAATTACAGTCATTTGCCAAGGAAATGAACGTATAAGAGCCGCATGCATAAGTGCAGTTTAGTAATAATATGAGTCTAGACTGTGATTTCTCTCTCTCTCTCGTACTGTGGGTGTGTTGGCCTGCTCCGTTTCCATCTGTATGGCAGTCAGATTTGTCGTCGTCACACGCTCATAGACCGTTGAAGTCCTGTAGATTCAGTTTGTGCACTGATTCCTCAAATAATGCATTTGATATGTGGGTCATTGTAGTTTTTATTTGTGGAACAGACTGACTCAAAGCTCTTTTCTGAAACAATGTACTTAAATACAAAAAAAACATATATTTTTTTTGTTTTTTGTATATATATATATATATATATATATATATTAGAGTGGCCAAAAGTAATACATCTTCACCCTTTAAGTATTATGAAACATTGGTTAAAGATTCTGTAAGAAGATTATGTAATTGTGCTTGGAGTCAATTGTTTTGTGGTAATAACACAAATAAACATGCCAAATTGTATGGACATCCTTTTTTTGCCAGGCTTTCAGAAAGAAATTATGAACACATGCCAGAACCAACAATTTTTCCTGGTGAGCTTTTTGTTTTCTATGAATTTATTTGCATAGTAAAATAAAACCTGTTGCTCTAGTTAGCCTTTTTTTTTTTCAAATATTTTTTCAGGTTCCCTCATATTTGAGATATATATATAATATATAAATATATATATATATATATATACACACACACACACACACACACACACACTCACACACACACATATATATATATACACACACACACACACACACACACACACACACACAATATATATATATATATATATATATATATATATATATATATATATATATAAGAAATATTTTCCTCATAAGTAGATGATTTAATCAAATTTGTTGGGTCCTTAAAAATAAATATCCCATCCAGATATCACATTTGGCCGGGTGTGTGTACCTATATTTACACAGTGTATGTATTTTTATACTCATGTCAAACTCAATTTGAGTGTTTCATATCAGACGCTTGTAAAGATCCATTTGAGACGTTGCTGGGTTTATTACAGAGATTCAGTATCACTTTATCGATGTTGATTTACTCTATGTAATCCAGTAAGATCAGTTTACATTTCTGTTTACTAGGAGAGCTTGGGCACTGGCTGGTTTCATGTTTGTTAGCTCTGATAATTCATATGTATATTGGTATTTCTGTATTTGATCTTTAACCCTTGTGTTGATTTTACGGTCAGTTTGACCTGGAGAGGATTTTCTTTTTGACAAAAATGCTAGTTAAAGGAGTAGTTCACTTTTGCTGATAATTTACTCACCCCCATGTCATCCAAGACGTCCATGTCTTTCTTTCTTCAGTCGAAAAGAAATTAAGGTTTTAGATGAAAACATTCCAGCATTTTCTCCATATAATGGACTTCAATGGGAACCAAACGGTTCAAGGTCCGTCGGTTGGAGGAAATGACGGTTCCTCTAAAAAACTTCACAGCGAATGCATAACAACTATATATTGGTCTTGAATCACATGTAAAAGCTGACACTGGTGCTGTATCTTCTGTGTGTGTGTGTGTGCTGTTTGAATTACAGACTCAAATATTATTTTGTTAGCATGAAATAAATGATTTCTTTTTTTTCCAGATAACTTTACTTTAAGTGACAGAATGAGATCACATTGATTTATCATTTATCTGTCTCTCTCTCCCACTGGCACACTTCCTTCCTGTATACACACACACACATGGAGTAAATGACGTGATCCGGTTTCTAAAGTCAGTCCATTCACTTGACTGGGCTCCAGCTGTGAGGGTGTTTCATGGATCTGCTCTCCTGACCTCTCGAGTGCCGACATGAATGTGTTGATGGAGGGCTGTCAGCGGTCTGGGCTGGAGAGCCATTTTGCAGACAGAAATAGCTGCCGTCTCTCTCTCTCACACACACACACGTGTGTACATACGTCCGCTCACTCTTTCTCAGCATGTTACACACACCTGCTGTTACTCAGCGCTGCATGTTTTCTGCCACTTTCACGCGTGATGTGAAATTACACACAATCTGGGAGTCCAGTTATGTTTAGAAGAAAACTATCATGGGTTGGATCTGCTATACAACTGGATATGTTAAAGCTGGCCAATCCGTTTAAAATATCTTTATTTTTTATATCTATATGTTTTATTGTGAAGTCGATTTTCAGCGGGTTTAGCATTATATCATATTGTATCTAGTGCTGTCAAATCGATTAATCGCATCTTTATGTAATACACACTATTGATCAAACTTTAATGTTGGATGCGAATAATCGATTTGACAGCACTAATTGTATCCAATCAGTCTAATTTATTTATACCAAACAGCCATGCATGATTAATTTTAGAAATCTCAGTGATATATGATAAATATGTAATGCCTGGTACATGTGGTTTATTGATGTACAAGTTTATGAATTGTGTTGTCTGACAAGCTTTAGCAGTTTTTGGTGATGGCAGTGGTTTTTCTAAGATGCAGTGTTGTAGTCGAGACCACCTCACTCGAGTCCGAGTCGACACCGAGACCAGAGAGAGTCGAGTCCGAGTCCATAGAGAGTCGAGTCCGAGACCAGAGAGAGTCGAGTCCGAGTCAAGACCGAGTCCATAGAGAGTCGAGTCCGAGACCAGAGACGGTCGAGTCCGAGTCGAGACCGAGACCAGTGAGGGTTGATTACCTAATTTACTTTTATTTACTTAGAGAAATCCTTTTTTTTTACTGAATTTACTTAGAGTTTTAAAAATATGATCAGTTTAGGGTAAAAAGGCCACATAGTAGGTGGTGTTAAAAGTAATTTTATTACAATTTGTCATGAGCAGTTGCGCACTAGAAAATCACCAATCACTGGGCGTGTCAATTAATTTAAAGAAATATTTTATTAACATACATTAATAATCATGAAAAATATTTTGAATTGAACTCGAGTGGACTCGGGAATAATTCCGAGTCCTAAAAAAAAAAAATGTTCGAGTACGAGTCAATTCCGAGTCCAAATGGACACGAGTCCATGACAAGACCAAGACCATTAAAATATGGTCTCGAGACCGAGTCCGAGACGAGTCCGAGTCTCGAGTACTACAACACTGCTAAGATGGATGTTGAAATGTTTTGATGCTTACAGGGTTAATGATGTTAGACATTCATTCTAGACTTTTCACCCAAAAATGTTCATTAACAACTCAAGGTCAGTGTGTTGACTTCTATTAACATGCTAAAATTGCTCTTAATGTTGAACTTAAGACTTACTCATATTGACCACATTTGTGCTTTTAGTCAGTTTTATTCTGCTTTTGTGTTGAAGAATGTCATGAGTTTGCAGCATTATGAGGGTGAATAAATGATTTCTTTAATGAACACGTTCTCTGAAAGCATCATAAAGTGAACATTTTTCCTGTGCTCCTCGCAGACGGATAGTCTTACGCTCCTCCCTGACCTTGAGTGGGTTTGGAACAATGAAAGGGTTCGCGAGGCTCTTCGGGCGGATTCATTTCCTCTGTGTTATTCTGAGAGTCTCTCCTGCGCCCATGAGGGATCGAGCGCGTGCGTGTGGTTTGATTACGGGGGTGAAATTCAGAAGGCCAGGGCAAGGGCATCATGATTCAGAACCTGAGCGAGCGAAGCCTTCGGGAATCCGTCTGTCTGTCTGTATGATAACAAGAACTGCTGTTGTTTCACGCTTCTCCTCATTCTGTCAGACCGGCCTGCTTATGGATGTGTGTTTCTGTCTCGCTTGTTGTTCCACAGATGAGTCTGATCTCATTTAAAGGCACAGGACACTTATCTTCTGAACAGTAGTTGACTTTTTAAAAAAACCTTTGCTGATAATTTATTCACCCCCATGTCATCTAAGATGTCCACGTCATTCTTTCTTCAGTCGAAAAGAAATTAAGGTTTTTGATGAAAACATTCCAGGATTTTCTCCATATAATGGACTTCAATGGGAACCAAACGGCTCAAGGTCCAAATGAGAGTTTCAGTGCAGCTTCAAAGGGCTTTAAACGACACCAGACAATAAATAACGGTCTTATCTAGTGAAACGATCTGTCATTTAAAAAATACGTTTTTTAAGCACAAATGCTCGCCTTGCTCTGTTCTGTGATGAGCGTTCGTGACTCTCCTGTTCAAACTCGTTCATCAAAATGAACAAATCTTTTTTCGAGTCATGACTCGAAGAGTCCTAGATAAGACCCTTATTCATCGTCTGGTGTCGTTTAAAGCCCTTTGAAGATGCACTGAAACTCTCATTTGGACCTTGAACCGTTTGGTTCCCATTGAAGTCCATTATATGGAGAAAATCCTGGAATGTTTTCATCAAAAACCTTAATTTCTTTTCGACTGAAGAAAGAAAGACGTGGACATCTTGGATGACATGGGGGTGAGGGTTAACGTTAAAGGGTTAACGTTCATGTATAGAATCATGAGATCATTTTATTTATTTAGGTTTAATTAGTTTTAATTCATTTTTTATTTTAATGAAATTTTATGAATTAAACAGCTCATAAACATACTTTTTTCATTAGAAAAACTGAAACCCATTAAAGAAGAACGCTTTGGAAACAAACAGCATTGGACCCCATTGACTTCCATTGTATTTGGAAAAAAACACAGAGACACTCTCAAAAGAGACACTCTCACTCTTTTATGTTCTTTTGAAAATAAGACTATTGCTTTGTGACTTTAGTAGTCAAGTCATATATGAGTGTATATATGTATAGCAAGATTGGTCCGCTGTAAGCAGCTCTATAAAAGACAATAGTGTCGTCATCCAGCTCAATTCAGTTCAAGTTTTTAAAAAACAATATTATGTATTCTCTATTAGCTTCACTATGACCCAACAATTTGTATTCACCCTATATGTTTTCCCCTTCACGTGCCGCTGTGCTCACCTCAGACACACACACACACACACACACACACTCCTATCCATTAGGAACCCCGTCTGGAGCAGACTGGGAAAAAAATGATGGTAGATTTTCACTCGGGCATCTCGCTCATTTCACCATCCATCTCTCCGAACTCTCTTAATAATGGAGCAGAGACAGAGCGGACGCACCATCTATATCCATTTAGCCAAATTACCCCCAATCCCAGACTAAAACACCACCATTCATGATTCATCAGGTCTCCAGAGCCACGGGAACACATGATGTAGTGGCCCGTAAGGACTGGGAGGACACAACAGGTTTCTGGTTGTAGAGATTGTGCCACCGCAATACATCATTACTCGTGGATTCTTTGTGCCTTGATAGTTTTTGAGAGCAAATTTTTCACACTAATTATGGTTCATAACTGATTTAGCCAACTGTTCAACTGTTCTGAACAAATTTCTTTTGTTCAATCTGGGCTCAAAAACCTTTCACGTCTTAATTTTGGTCATTCAAACAGGCAATTTTAAAGGAACAGATTGAAAGGATAATATCTTGCATATATTATATCATATGTAAATATGTAACATTTATGTAATATATATATGTGTATATACTGTATGTATATATATATATGAAGAGTTCAGATGCAAAAGCCTCTAAATGCCATTTGAAATTTTCTTCTTTAATGATGATTTTTATCAAACTTGTATATTTAAGTTCAGTAATTTCACTTGAATGGCAAAGATTTAAGTGAAATTACTGAACTTAAATATACAAGTTTGATAAAAATCATCATTAAAGAAGAAAATTTCAAATGGCATTTAGAGGCTTTTGCATCTGAACTCTTCATATATATATATATATATATATATATATATATATATATATATACTGTATATATATATGAAATATATTGTAAGATAATAAGTAACAAGATTGGTAATTAAAGTATATAACATGCATACATTTGTTATAATGTAAATTCTTAAAAAATGTTCATATTTAAATATTTACATTTTATGTTTTTCATATATTAAAAAAAAAATATATTATACATTTTATATCGGTGGTTGTGAAACATAATGTAAAATAAGGGGTTCCTTAAGAAAAAGGTTGGGATCCGCTGCTTTAATGGACTCAATGGAGCGTCTGAAAGAAATGGGATGAATTTTGACCGGATATGTGATGTTTATGATGTTAGAAATATGTGTATGACAGACTAAATACCAATGACCCTCCAGTTGTCAGTCAGCAAATAGCAAGTAAACGCTGTGAGTGTGTGTGTGAGTGAGTGAGTGTCTGTCTGATGGCCAAAACGCTAGAGCAAAACTTTCACGTACATCAGTAATAGTGTGTGACAGTCACGTGTGTGAGCTTACACTCATCAGAAGGTCAAATCTGCGCGAGTCGGCTTTGGCAACAACGGCACCACGCTGTCACACCTGTGCTCGTCTACCCGCCATATCTCTATGACAACTTGCGTAATGCGGTCACCATGGCAACAGCTGAATCCCTAGCCTTGGCTCCTTGTGAGGACCAAAACCAAAGAGAAAGAAGATGACAATGGACCCAGATAAGAACTGACGACAAAAGCCGTCTGAAAAGAGCTGAAAAATTCATGCGCCAAAGTGGCGTGCAGATCGCATCGCAAGTCGTAGTCTCTGAAAGCGAGATCGCACCTTTTGTTTCAGAGAAGTATTAATAGCCGAGCAGAGGCGACTGTTGCTATTTCAGGATGTATTTTATGTGTTCTTGCATGCATTTATTCCCGTTTAGGAAAGGAATGACACATCTGTGCTAGAACTCTTTCTGGAGTGTCGGAGGGATACGACAGCGCCTCCTTTCATAATTGCATCAGGCAGAAACGTGAATTCATTCATCTTCCATATGCCCAGCCTAATTATCTTTAAATACCCGTCGTCTGTTGTTTTCCTAAGCGCGCGCTTCACGCTTTCAATGCAAGTCTTTCAAAAATAAATCAGCCCTGATGATTTATTCGAAACCATGAGCTTTGTTAAATGTTGCTAGTATCACACTGTTACTATTGCTTATGCTGTATTAGCATTAGTGTTAGTACAAAAACTGTAATGGATCTTATAGGACATTTTAAGTAATTTTACAGTAAAATACTGTTAAATTTACTGACTTTGAGGCAATAATGAACTGTTATCTTCAACTTTACTGAGAAAACTGTAAGCTGATATTCTAACAATTCTTCCTGTGAGACTTTACATTCAATATTTTATTTAAACAATTATGTTTTAAATCAGCTATGTACATTTGGGTTTGGTTACATCTTGTGTTTTATTAATGTTGAGTCGTGTGTTATCACTATTACTGTGCGTTCACACCGGACGAGAATAGCGCGTCAAATTCGCGTCTACCGCGCTTGACCAATTTGTGTTAATTTGCGCGTCAAGAGTGAAACTGACATGCGTAAAAACAAAAGTTTGAAGAAATTTACGAATTTCACGCACGTCAGAATCGAAACCCGTTGGCGGCCATCTTTTTTATGTTGATCGAGCATTCATCAATCAATAATATTTCATATAATCTAGATATGGAATAAATAACATTCAATACAAAATGAACATATCTTGTATATTGAAATAAAGTTTTAAGTGATAAAATATTTGCTTTGTTGTGCATTAGAACTACACCAGGCATTTAGTCATATTACAAAATAATTTATTGAAGCATCCAGATCCTTCACCACGTGAGCAAGCAGCAGGCTCCTGATTGGTTAATGCGGCGCAAATTGACGGCAATTTTCAGATTTTTCAACTTGAGTGGCAGACGCGAATTCGCGTCAAACACGTGAAAGCACAAGTAGCACTAACTAAATCACATGCTTAACACGACAGACGCTCAATTCGCGTGAACAAAGCGTATTCGCATCTACCGCGCCACGCCCTATGCCTCATTCGCGCCTAAGAAATTTTTTTTGCATCCGGTGTGAACGCACCATTAGCCTAATATTTGAGTCAGCTTGCGGAAAGAATATTTAATTCCTCATTTGTTTAACAGTCTGTATTATTATCATGGCTATCAGTTGATTATACATGTACAATGAAGAATAGTAGGAAACCTAATGTTGCTGTTTAAGTCTGGAAAAGATCTGCAAAGATCTCCATTGTAGTCTTTAGTTTCTTCTGGGAACGAACACGTCACAATATTCCTCATTTAAATAATTAATAAGCAGAATAAAGGGGCGGGGCCTGGTTGAATTAGTTAGTAGTGTGTTGAAACTGTCGGTTATGGTAAGGGGCGGGACATTTCCCAAACAAACTCGAAGCGCTCGACCAATCACAACACACTGATCCAGCCGACCAATCAGAGCACAGTGTGCTTTTCAGAAGGAGGGGCTTCATAGAGACAGGAAGCGTTACTGACATACTGGGAAGAGAGGAGCCGCAACAATGGAGAATATGGGATATGGGACAGAAAAGGGGTATAATGAGTTTAAGAGCCCCCCCATAAATTATCATAAATGTTGCAGACTGCTTAAATAGTTAAACAAATAGTTAATTTTGACTTGGCAAACACAAATCACTGACACACACACATACACACTTTTAGGAGGGCAGCATTGTGTGAGAGTGTGATGTCAGTGCATTTAAAGCATTTTCACATCAAGACTGTCTCATGAGTGCTGAAGTTACACTGAATTATTAAGATGAGAAGCGAAGGCTTGGAAGTGTTTGATATTCCACTTTACGTGGGTTGCTGGCAGCGTGCCGAGCGCACGAGTTTAACCGGCTTTCCCGAGCGAGCCGGACAGCCTGTCAGAGCGAGCGAGAGAGATTTACTCCTCTCTCTCTCTCTCTCTCTCTCTGTCATGTGCTGAGGGTTTGTGTGTTATTTGCATTCAGTTTAGTTCGTCTCCATCTGTTGTTATTTCCATCCTTTCTGCTCTCGTCCCACGGACACACAGAATGACCTTTCATTGTTTATATGTGCGTCTGTGGGATCCGGCGCTGTGTGTGTGAGCGCATCTGTGAGGGAAATCCCTGCGTTCTGTGCCAAACGCACTGTTGTTTTCTCCCTGCCATCTTCCCCAACTCTTCCCGTTCCGCCTGTCTTCTCGCTCGCCCCTCGTCCTCGTTACGGCGGAGAGAGATGGGGTGCGGTTACCATGGTACCCCTGATATGAGAAGAAAACACAATGACAGTCTTTGTGGAGACACACGATCGGCTTTTTATAACCTACAAAAACACAGAGGGAAGGAGAAGCTCTGCTGTGTGTGTGTGTGTGTGAGCAACATTTCAGGAAGCACATTTCTTGTTTTAACCCAATTCTACAACATATTCTAGCATGCAATGTGTGCACTGTGTCTTTAATAAAGTGAACATGAACGTTTTAAACCATTTGAATCGCTTAATACTAGGGCGGTCAAACGATTAATCGCATCCAAAATAAAAGTTTGTGTTTACATAATATACGTGGGTGCACTGCATATAATTATTTTTTAAATAGAAATACACACACATGCTTGTATATATTTAAGAAATATTTTCATGTATATTCTGTATATAGATTTATATATAAATTATATTATATATAAATATAAATATTTTATATATAAATAACATTTTTGTCTGTATTTATATATATATATATATATATATATATATGAAGAGTTCAGATGCAAAAGCCTCTAAGTGCCATTTGCAATTTTCTTCTAGAATGATAATTTTTATCAAGCTTGTATATTTAAGTTCAGTGATTTCACTTAAATGGCAATTATAATTACCTATTAATTGTTATTTAAGTGAAATTACTGAACTTAAATATACAAGTTTGATAAAAATCATCATTAAAGAAGAAAATTTCAAATGGCATTTAGAGGCTTTTGCATCTGAACTCTTCATATATATATATATATGCAAAATAAGTATACACAGTGCACCCACATATATTATGTAAACACAAACTTTTACTTTGGATGCGATTAATCCAACCCGGTCTCATCCCAAGACGTCATATAATTGACGTTTTGGGACGTCTTTTGACCATACGTCAATATTCGCCTTTTTAGGGCCCCCTTAAACGTCGGTAGATGAGGTTATGGGATCCTAACTCTACCCCAGACCTAAACCTAACCCTAAACCTAACCCGTCACCTAACCGACGTTAAAGGTAAAGCGTCAGTTGTATGACGGCCCGGGATCGCCATCTACCGACGTTTAAGGGGGCCCTAAAACGGCGGATATTGACGTATGGTCAAAAGACGTCCCAAGACATCAGTTATATGACTTTTTGGGATGAGACTGTGTTAATTAATCACGATTAATCGTTTGGCAGCCCTACTTAATACACAATCCTGTGCTTATTTTGGATGATTGGTCGATGCACACAAAACATAATGGCAATCAACAGCAAAATAACAGTTTAGTCGTTGTTTTAGACTGCTGTTGTAGGCAATATTAAAGGTTTATGTTGTAATTAAGGTTTTTTTGTGCTGCTTCGGGCATGACAGAGCCGTTGACTATAACATTTGGCTCGCACGTCTGATTTCAAGGACGTGAGGGTGGTGGTGGAAGTGACGTATTGGCCGTCAAGCAGTCGAATATTGTTCGCGGGGTTACTACCCGAAACCCGAAGTTTAAAAGTACGATTAAAAACGCTACAGACCCCGTCAGGCTATGGCAGACGTGTCATTCAACCTATTGTAAGTCGATCTATCATCACACGACTTATATATTATGAAGGTTGAAAAGTTCCCTGGTGTTACTTTAAGTGAAAAGAAAAAGTTTCAAAATTTGCTGTGTTTTTTAATGGCCATCTATGTTCTAGTGTTCATGGGGTTTGTGTGTTGGTTGTTTATAAGGTTTTTCATGGCGCGCGTGTCTGTCATTGGAGCGGGAGTCCTGCCGTGAGATCACACACATGATCAGGACATCTGCCACTACCTGCAGGGACGCCAGCGGGACGGTGTGTGTGTTTGTACAGTACAGTAGGAACCACCAGGCCGATGACGCCACTGACACGCCGTTTAGGAGTAGGAGTGATGAACAGATGGCTAATACGACTGTGAGCACAGATCATATCAGACTCGCTGAAAGACACTTCTCAGGCGTTTACGAGAGAGACACGACAGAATCTGTCAGTAGAGTCTCTGGATCAGTGTTTGTTGAGCCGCTCTTTGGTGTCAGAAGGAATGATATAATGACAACATACGTTTCTGTCGGGTTTTTTTTACTGGCTATTCAGAAAATACTGGCTAGGCGAAAATAAACGCTATAATCTGATTCATGAGCAGATGACTCTTATGAGTCGATTCTTTTAATGAATCACTGGCAAATTATTTTGACTGATTCATTAACTGAATTAACGTGACTGGATGTAATGGTTTTATTTAAAAAATACATTTATAGACATATCTTTATATTGAACAAATTATTTCACTGCAATATAATTTAAACGACTTATAGCTTAATGGCTGTTTTGAAACAGTAGAATAGTACTCTTACATATTTTTATATGGCAGAATATAGAGTATTAGCCATAATAATCATTAATATCGTACTACTCTTACTAGTATGGTAAGTGTGTAATATACGGATTGGCCGTACACACGAAAACGCAAGGGTGTCGTTTTCAGATTTATCCACCCTGGGACCCGGTTTCAAAAAATAGCGGTTTCAGTGTCCCAAAACGCCGGATCCGTCTGAACGAAACGCCAATACGACAAAGCTAAACTGGATCTCATTACCTACACTCTTAGAAGAAAAGGTTCTATATAGAACCTTAAAAGGTTCTATCAGCGCTACATATTTGGAACCCCTAAAAGGTTCTATACACTATTAAAAAAAGGGTTCCTCTGGGTTCTATATAGAACCCTGGGGTTCCAAACTTGGCCAATAGAACCTTTTACCAAAACAAACGGTTCTATATAGAACCATTTTGGAGTTCCATATATGAAGCGGGGGATGGAACCATTTCTGGTTCTAAATAGAACCATTTCTTCTAAGAGTGTTGCTTGATTTAATCCGCAATTTGAGTCGCGTGTTATGCCATTCTCAACATACGAAGTGAATCCGTTTGCCTTTTTGCTCATTGGCTCGAGCACACAATCATGATCTCAGCATATTGATGAACTCGTGTTTTACTGAGAGCCCTGAAAACTTGATATGACGTTGTGATGTGACTTTAATGGAGTTTAGATGAGCATGGGCTGATCTCTCCGGTCTGACTGTCAAAAGCCCATCTAGCTTTACGGAAAGAGCATGAAATGAATTAAACAGCAACTTCTGTGGAAAGAAGAAGAGATGGCCATTTATAATGCACATAACAGAAGAACACCAGATTGCATGCTTATATATGAACACACGCACACGCTCTGTTCAGAAACATAGTGTGCTGCCTACAAAAACAGCATTTGAAATGCTATTTGTTTCAAATCAGTTTGTGGTGGTCAATTATGAGGTTGCTTTTGAGTTAAGATTCTGCCTATGAAAAAAAGTAAACAGAGACACATTTGCATTTCTACGGGCTCAGTGAAAGTAGCTGTGTTCAAGTTGAAGCTGCGATGCGTCCGTCTGCTTTCTAAATGCTCACACACGAGACCGAACACTATTTTAAATACTATTTTAGATGGCAAACTAAGTGAGACAAATATTGATTTAATATAATTAAAAAACTAAATTTATAAATAGTAGCTCTGGATTAATGCACTAACA
Source organism: Pimephales promelas (assembly GCF_016745375.1). Next base: position 380,707 of record NW_024121910.1, read on the forward strand.
TTTTGTGCGTGATTAATTTTTATGCTTTTTAAAGTAAATTCTTGTTAGCTTCGCTTGGTAGATGGTAGATCAGACCAAAACACAACATGACAACATCAGCATCAACATCAGTCGAGAGCTGCGACTTCACTTTTTAAATGGGAATATCCTGGCCGGACTACTGTTGTCAGTGACATCAGTATTTGAAATGAACATGACTTCTTAATGTCTAGTGGCCGTTTTATGATTATTTGAAACGCATTTCTTACATTCAAGCTCCTTTTATTGGAATATTGTGGTGTTTGTTTAGCAGAGTCAAGTCTCCATGTGAGATAAACTGTTTATGTCATGCAGAGTTACTGTCCTTGTAAAGACTTCTAAATAAGTCACTTATGAGCTTTTATTCCTCTTAGGATACTGCCTTAGAAGGGAGCTGCTGGTGTAGCTTGCTTGTTTTTGGAACAGATCCACAGGCACCTTTTTTTGTGCATGACCTACATAAGAAGTTGCATGCCGGGAGCGAGGAAAGGACTTCCCGCTCCTGCTGTTGAACAGGGACTATAGGACACACCCGTAGACGCGATTCACACACATGACTCGCCTACATACACACATCTCAGACCTGGACCTCCGAGGAGATTTCCTCTGAAAGCTGTTAGCGGCAGCCTCTGATATGCTTTCACCCTTCATGTGACATTCATCGTTTTCCTGCCACAGGGATGTCGTCCAGACCCCTGATAAGTGCGTGAACTACTCGCAATACATTAGTCGGATAATAACAGAGCTGTCAGCGAGTGTGTGTGCATGTGGCTGTCAGCGATAATATTTGAGTGACTGAATCACAGCGTTGAAGTGTCGTCTCTCCGGCGGGCAAATAAAGCCGTGACAAGACTCGATTCCGGTCTAAAATGACGATGACACACCGCATCTGTATTCATTACTTCAGACTGTTTTATGTTCACTAGTGTACTACAGTAGTACGTGCTATGTTTAGTAGTAGTATGTGATGCATTATGCAACAGCGAACATTTGAAACGTCAAATTACTTGATGCATATTTCAGTATGCTGATTTTCTGAATGCAATGCATGGATGCAAACATTAAATTTGCAGAATGTTTCAAAGGACACCACATAGAGTACTGTATCCCATAATGCAATGCGCTAAACCTAACCTTTTGTGTGATAAATTGTTCTTTTAAAAGATAAAAACATCAAATTGCAAACTTTTTTATATCTATTATTTTGCTGTCTATGAAACTAAGCTGTTTTCCATTCCTTCCATGGTCGTGTGCAGCATTATATGCATACTGTGTCTCAATCCGTCTACTCATGCTATGCCCTAAAAGTATGTACTCTTATTATTTTTTAATTTTTTTTGTGATGAAAAATAAGAGTAGGCAGGTTTTGTGAGATTGAAATTGCACTCTGTCTCATAGTTACATGCATTCTGCCACTGTGAACCGGCCTGTCTTGTTATAAAATGATTATGCATTGTCCTTTAAATGGCAAGTAAACCTGTGTGTGTGTGTGTGTGTGTGTGTGCGTGAGATTCAGATGGTGTATTCTGATAATCATGCTCAGAGGAGTCTGACACACCAGGGTCTCTGGAGCTTTTCCTGACACTGTTGCCTGGGAGACGGTGCCGTGTCTGCCATATGTTAAGGGCTGGGGGTCCTGAGAGAATCATCCACAGGTGACCTTCAGTCACGGCCAAAAACACACACACACACACACGCACAGATTCACGGCGCTTCACACGCGAATCAATCACCATTTTTAAGCAGCTTTGGATAAAAAGCAGAACTTTCTTTTATTAGCATCAGAACCTGTCACATAGACAGCGCTATCTATGGCATGACACGCACACACACTTTGGGGAGTGCAAGAAGAATGCATGTCTGATCCATTTTCCACGGAAAAGGAGTAAAAAGCCTCTACATCAGCATAGAAAGCACCTTCAACGTCAATACAGATATCAGCCTCTCTTCAAAGGAGCTCAACTCCTTCAAATAGATTTTTCCGAATTATTATTATTATTATTTTTCCCAAGGTGTTCTGATCTGTCCACCGCAACTGTCAAATGTAAATATTGTTGCTCCTGGGCAACTGCTTTTTTTTTGCTTACTGAGCTGCATTTTGAAATATATGAGCTATATGAGCATATGAACATATGAGCTATATATATATATGTATATATATATATATATATATATATATATATATATGATGAGTTCAGGTGCAAAAGCCTCTAAGTACCATTTGAAATTTTCTTCTAGAGTGATTATTTTTTATCAAGCTTGTATATTTAAGTTCAGTAATTTCACTTAAATGGCAATGAAAATTACCTATTAATTGTCATTTAAGTGAAATGCATTCTAGAAGAAAATTTCAAATGGCACTTTTCCATCTGAACTCGTCATGTGTGTGTATATATATATATATATATATATATATGAAGATTTCAGACGCAAAAGCCTCTAAATGCCATTTGAAATTTTTTTCTTTAATGATGATTTTTATCAAACTTGTATATTTAAGTTCAGTAATTTTACTTAAATAACAATTAATAGGTAATTATCATTGCAATTTAAGTGAAATCACTGAACTTAAATATACAAGCTTGATAAAAATGATCATTCTAGAAGAAAATTTCACTTAGAGGCTTTTGCATCTGAACTCTTCATATATATACACTCACCGGCCACTTTATTAGGTACCCCATGTTAGTAACGGGTTGGACCCCCTTTTGCCTTCAGAACTGCCTCAATTCTTCGTGGCATAGATTCAACAAGGTGCTGGAAGCATTCCTCAGGGAGTTTGGTCCATATTGACATGATGGCATCACACAGTTGCCGCAGATTTGTCGGCTGCACATCCATGATGCGAATCTCCCGTTCCACCACATCCCAAAGATGCTCTATTGGATTGAGATCTGGTGACTGTGGAGGCCATTTGAGTACAGCGAACTCATTGTCATGTTCAAGAAACCAGTCTGAGATGATTCCAGCTTTATGACATGGCGCATTATCCTGCTGAAAGTAGCCATCAGAAGTTGGGTACATTGTGGTCATAAAGGGATGGACATGGTCAGCAACAATACTCAGGTAGGCTGTGGCGTTGCAACGATGCTCAATTGGTACCAAGGGGCCCAAAGAGTGCCAAGAAAATATTCCCCACACCATGACACCACCACCACCAGCCTGAACCGTTGATACAAGGCAGGATGGATCCATGCTTTCATGTTGTAGACGCCAAATTCTGACCCTACCATCCGAATGTCGCAGCAGAAATCGAGACTCATCAGACCAGGCAACGTTTTTCCAATCTTCTATTGTCCAATTTCGATGAGCTTGTGCAAATTGTAGCCTCAGTTTCCTGTTCTTAGCTGAAAGGAGTGGCACCCGGTGTGGACTTCTGCTGCTGTAGCCCATCTGCCTCAAAGTTCGACGTACTGTGCGTTCAGAGATGCTCTTCTGCCCACCTTGGTTGTAACGGGTGGTTATTTGAGTCACTGTTGCCCTTCTATCAGCTCGAACCAGTCTGGCCATTCTCCTCTGACCTCTGGCATCAACAAGGCATTTCCGCCCACAGAACTGCCGCTCACTGGATGTTTTTTCTTTTTCGGACCATTCTCTGTAAACCCTAGAGATGGTTGTGCGTGAAAATCCCAGTAGATTAGCAGTTTCTGAAATACTCAGACCAGCCCTTCTGGCACCAACAATCATGCCACGTTCAAAGTCACTCAAATCACCTTTCTTCCCCATACTGATGCTCGGTTTGAACTGCAGGAGATTGTCTTGACCATGTCTACATGCCTAAATGCACTGAGTTGCCGCCATGTGATTGGCTGCTTAGAAATTTGGGCACTTGGACAGGTGTACCTAATAAAGTGGCCGGTGAGTGTATATATATATATACATTTTGGGGTGTATAAATGCATATGCAAGTAGTACATACAATATGTGTGTGTGCATATATGCATGTAGTTAATTCATACATTAATTTATGTAAAATATTATTTATTGCAATATTTTTATATATTGCATGTATACATGCATGCACTCCTAAATTATATGCATGAATGCATTACAAAGAAAACATTAATATATATATTTATTTTTTTATTTTTGTCTTTTTTGTAATAAATGCATGCATATGATTTGTGACTTTATCTCATAATGTCCCTATTTCATATTTAAAATGTTACGTCTCACATACCTTTTGCTTTTTTTAGACTGAGGCACAAATCTGTCTCCATAGAAATTGCAGAGACATTTTATTAGTCAGGTGCATAAAAATGCAGCCTAGTTGAGCAGCTCATTATAGGGTTTAGAATCAGAGCAAATGAAGCCCTATAAGGCTGTGTTCAAACTGCGATAAGACGTCATTTATGGAAGTAAACACGGATGACATTAAAGTAAGCGATTGTGCATTTATTTACAGTGTGATCTGCCGCAGAACCCAGCAAATGAATGCGCAGCCAATATTACAAACAAAGATGAGGATGCAAAAAGAGTGCATCTTGTATATTTCTTGTATATAGAGCTGTCACTAACACTTACAAGTTCTGACACATAATTTCCTTTCCACTGACTCTCTTAAAGGGTTAGTTCACCCAAAAATGAAAATTAGTCATTATTTACTCACCCCCATGCTGTACCAACCCCGTAAGACCTTCGTTCATCTTCGGAACACAAATAAAGATATTTTTGATTGAATCTGAGAGCTGGATCAGTCCTATATAGACTGCCTAAGGGACTGGCTCTTGACGGCCCATAAAGTCATTAAAGAAAAGGTTTAAATATTCCATGTGTCTACAGCGGCTCAATTATAAGTTTATCAAGCGACGAGACTACTTTTTGTGCGAAAAAAACATAAATAACGACTTAATTCCACTATTCCATTACTTCCTTATGGGCGCATGCGTGAGAACTGAGACGAGGACGTTCTCATTCGTCTATTTCTTGTTACCGGCTGCTCACCGCTCAGGAGTTTTACCGCCCCCTACCGTATAAAATGATGATCCATATATAAGGCGCTCCGGATTATAAGGAACACTGTCGTTTTTTGAGAAGATTAAAGGCTTTTAAGTGCACCTTATAGTGCAGAAAATACGCAAATTGAAAAGCGTATGTACAGCGCGCATCTTCCTCTGCTTGTAAACAGAAAGTTTTGCGTTTCCAGCTATATCAGCACATCATCTTATACGGTAGGGGGCGGTAAAACTCCTAAGCGGTGAGCAGCCGGTAACAAGAAGTAGACGAATGAGAACGTCCTCGTCTCAGTTCTCGCGCATGCGCCAATAAGGAAGTAATGGAATAGTGGAATAAAGTCGTTATTTATATTTTTTCCGCACAAAAAGTAGTCTCGTCGCTTGATAAACTTATAATTGAGCCGCTGTAGGCACATGGAATATTTAAACCTTTTCTTTAATGATATTATGGGCCGTCAAGCGCCAGTCCCTTAGGCAGTCTATATAGGACTGATCCAGCTCTCAGATTCAATCAAAAATATCTTTATTTGTGTTCCGAAGATGAACGAAGGTCTTACGGGGTTGGAACAGCATGGGGGTGAGTAATTAATGACTTAATTTTCATTTTTGGGTGGACTAACCCTTTAATAATTTCTGCTATGTAAAATCTTTGAAGTGACTCCCACGAGCGCATGTGACGTAAAGGTCTCATGGTTGCATTGCAAAACATCTGATTTAGGACTACATATTGAAGTGGTTTGTGCCATGAGAAAAAAAAAACAACTGATTTGGGCCACATTTTCCCGCAGTCTGAACGTAGCCTATAAGTGCACACATGAGAAGTATAGCTAAGCTTTAGGCTGCTTGCTTGGCTAATGAAGTCACGGGGTATAAAGCGAGGTTAGTGTGGATGTGAAACCCCACACAGATCCCTGCCAGCTGCGTTCACTGCCAAACCCCACATTAGACTTCTTAAGCCTTCGGTGGATGACAAGATCATTAGATACTGCTTACAAGTGTACCGCACGTGCAGTAGACCAACAAAGACCCTATTATAGTGCGTTCGGAGGTTGTTTTCATTGTCGGATCCCATAATGCTTTGGTCCTGATCATTTCTGCTGGCTTTGCAGTGATTATAGCCCTCCAGACGAGCTAAAGCCTCATTAGGACGCTAAAACAAAGCAAGAGTAAAAGCGAGAGACAGGCCCCTTTGAGACGCTATCCAGAGGGGACAGGCTGATGTCTTTTCACATTCGGCAGAGCTGGCGTCTGCCTTTAGCGATGCTTTGACTGGAGATTTCTCAGGTCTGTGCTGATCTGTTATTCTAGCAGTCGCACATCAGAGGCTCATGAGGTGAGATACGAGTGCAGTAATTGAGTAATATTGAGGTACGTTTGTGTGCTTTCTAAATAATTGTGTGGACATTAAGGTGATGTGTTGACAGACGGGACGGGAGTGCTGTTGTGTGGGCTGAACGCAGCTGCTATAAAGTCTGACTCACTCATTTGACGGCTTTTATTGACATTAAATATTACACGCTGATGACCGGCCAAGATACTGGAAGAGTGTTTTGCTTTGTTGTGCCTCACATTATCGTGACAACGGTGGTGGAGAGAAACTCACTAAAAGTGCAATGCTATTTATGTCACGTTCAATCCTGCTGTACCACAGACAAGCCATAAATCCGAGACGATACTGTAAATAAATGGGCCTTCCCAAAAAGTTGCGGCTCTCCCTCATATGAAGCTTTGGGAAATAGGCCATCCTATGAACCGATTCACGAGAATGAGTCTGTTCGTTTGGGTGGCTCATGAATCTATTCAAAATGATGTAATAATATTTGTATTTATTTATTTATTTGACAAGGACAATGCAAACAAACATAGTGTCAAGACCAAGCATGTCACTGAAGAGTTGCATGTAAAGTTTATAGCTATTGCTAATTTTCAACTCCTGTCCCTGGAAGGGGTTTTTTACACAATAAAATTTACATGATTAACTACTTCAATAAAAATAATAATACATACATATCATATACAACTCTTATAATAATTAGAAATGAGTACACTGTAAAACAAATATTCTCAAGATTTGTTATCACAAGATTTTTTCTTTTGTCAAATCAACTTAAATAATTTATTTAGTTGAGATAACTTATTATTTTGAGTTTCTCATGATTAAATCAATCTCCTTCATTGCATTAACCCACTTTTTCCAGTTCAATCAACTTTAAAATTTTAAGGCAACAGGTTACTTAATTTTTTAAGTTAAATCAACAATATTTTTTTAGTTTATTTTTAACCAGTTTTTAAGCCTGGAAGAAAATAAATATTATTTATTGTAGTAATTTTGTGAAAAAAAAAAAATCACTAGTTGTTTTTCCAAATGAATACTGTTCTAATTCCAAATCAATATATATATATATATATATATCTGTGTGTGTGTAATTTTTATTCCTTCCCTTCACTGTGTCCTTGAAAACACAGCATTTTTAAGACTCAACGAATAAAAAAACAAGGACTGCTAGACATTGAATAACAGTATGAAGACCAAAAGCTCACAGCCTACCAATAGTTTCTAATGGATGTCAGCGGCATTCAAGCGAAACAAGAGCTGACCTTGTAAATATAGTGGCGTTGTTTGAAACTGCACTCACTTCTCTGTCTCTCTCTCTTTCTCTTCCCAGTTCATTGCGTTCGCCTCCTTGTTCTTCATTCTGGTTTCCATCACAACCTTCTGCCTGGAGACCCACGAGGCCTTCAACACCATCATCAACAAGACGGACGTGTCTCGCAACGACAGTCTGGAGTACGAGATCGAGACGGATCCGGCGCTCACCTACGTGGAGGGAGTTTGCGTCCTCTGGTTCACCTTCGAGTTCCTGGTGCGCGTGACGTTCAGTCCTGATAAGCTCGAGTTCGTCAAGAGCGTCCTCAACATCATAGACTTCGTGGCCATTTTGCCGTTTTACTTGGAGGTGGGATTGAGCGGACTTTCCTCCAAAGCGGCCAAAGATGTTTTGGGCTTCTTGCGGGTGGTGCGTTTCGTGCGGATCTTGCGGATCTTCAAGCTGACGCGCCACTTCGTGGGCCTCCGCGTACTGGGACACACTCTCCGCGCGAGCACGAACGAGTTCCTGCTCCTCATCATCTTCCTGGCGTTGGGCGTGCTCATCTTCGCCACCATGATCTACTACGCCGAGCGGATCGGGGCCAGTCCGAACGACCCTACGGCCAGCCACCACACTATGTTCAAGAACATCCCCATTGGCTTTTGGTGGGCCGTGGTCACTATGACCACTTTAGGTTATGGAGACATGTACCCTCAGACGTGGTCTGGCATGGTCGTGGGCGCGCTGTGTGCCCTCGCTGGCGTGCTCACGATAGCCATGCCGGTGCCCGTCATCGTCAATAACTTTGGCATGTACTACTCGCTAGCCATGGCCAAACAGAAGCTACCTAAGAAGAGAAAGAAACACATCCCTCAGGTTGTGCAGACTGGCTCGCCGTCTTACTGCAAAACTGATCTGAGTACAGCATGCAACAGCACGCAGGGAGAGCTGTGCCTCGGGCAGGGCAGAGGACTAGAGCGCCACCGCTCAGGTGAGAGCCTGTTCAACACATGCTGTGATTTAAGGCTTTTGTCTTGTAGTATGAATATGTTAGTCTTACTGTCATCTTTAAGCCATTGGGGTCCAAAACAATGACGAATTTCGCATTTAGAAGATGCAAGCATTCAAAACTCACAGTCTCTCACTTATGATATGGATCAATGATTTTGATGACATCACTTCAGCTGAGGTCTCTGCGATTTGTCACAACAAATCGTTCGGTATATTGACATTATTAACAATTTTCCAAAATTCATGGTTTGGTTCGATAGTACGACACAGTGGTGTCACTATTCGGTACGTTTCCAATACAATAAAAAGAAAGAAATGCCAGAACGTTCCTTTTTATTAAAAGAAAATTTTTTTTTTTAAATAACTGAGTTTTCCTATATTTTGAAACTTTTGAAAGCGTTAACAAATAATCTCTTGGTCATCATATTAAAAATAACGTTCAGCTTCTCATTAGATTTTCTGTCCAATCAAATGCTCTCTAGAATATGAAGCTCCGCCCCCCTCCCTTACATTATAGGTGATATGGAGATTAGGAGGAGAAACGCTTTGATATGTGACTTTACCGAGCGTAACAGCTTATATAAACGAAACTATATTGGCTATTTTTAAAAAGGGAAGGAGCTGATCGATATGTCCCACCCTGTCTTTTTGTTTCAATGCACTTCAGAGGGTCTATAACACATGTAAAGGTGGAGTGTCACTTTCTGGATGTACTCTGTAGAACAGGGTTTTCAAATGTGGATCGGCAATTAAACCGCAGGGGGTTTGTAAGTTGATGAAAAGCTAATTCACTGAGAAATAAATAAATAAATAAATAAAATCACAAATTATTTATCAAGAATTACAAAGAAAAAGCACATTGAATTAAATGTGAAATTTGAAGTAGATAGACTGAAATTGTATTTTTGTAAAACTTTTTTTACAGTGTTAATTTTATTGAATGTTGCACGACAGTGTGATTGATTACAGTCATATGCCACAAATGCCCTGTTTACACCCGGTATTAAAATGCATTTTTGGATCGGATCACAAGTGGGTGACGCTAAATACAGGTGTAAACGGGGTCTAAAACGTTTTGAGCTTGTCCACTTTCGACCACTTCCAGAGATAGATGAAAACATGTCAATTGTTCAAGCTTATTTTGTCCATTAGATTGAAAGATTTGAAAAAGCCCATACACTTACCCTCCACTCGAAGAAAACAGGATAGAAGTGGATGAAAGTGGACAAAAGAAATGGATTAAAACACCAGGTGTAAATGGGACCGTCTCCCTCGTCTACTTGTGATCCCATCGACCAAAACGCAAACAGGGCCATAATAACCAAATGGCATGAAACATCAATGACATCATTGTTTTTGAATTGAAAACAAGTGGGAAGGAGGGTCTGAAGTGAACGACATGAGGAAGTTTTCATTTTCGCTCAACTATACTGTAAAGTAAGAGTTAGTATCTGGGCACTGAGAATCTATTCCACTGAGTCAGGTGTGTTTTTCTTAAAGCGGATGACGTTTGAGATCCAGTATTCCTTGCAGAGCGGAGCGTAAGAGAGGGTGCAGAACTGTCCTGTTGCCACGGAGATGCATTCAGGAGCCTGAAGATGGGCTGCGATATTTCAGTCTGAATGTAGAGACAAAACTGCAGTTGGTCAGATTCTAGGATGCTGTGCATGTTGGTCATTTACATGTGATGTGCTTTTGCTGTTCGATGGTTTTCACGGGATTTAACAGTGGGAAAAGTCGAACCTTAAATTAGATGTCCAGCTGTTTTTGAGCAAATAACACATATGTAGTAGAAATGCATCTGATCTGGGTCAAGTGAACCCGAATTAATTTTTTTTTTTCAGTATATACAGACTATATATTACTTTTCAAGTTGGGGGGAAAAGTCATCATTATGTTTTCCTGATCAGTTTTGTTATTATTAACTAAAACTAAAATAAAACTATTAAAATTGAGTGTGCGTTAATTGAAATAAAATAAATATAGAACTAAATAAAGTAAATAAAATCTGAAATAATTATTAGAAAAGCAAAAAAAATGCTGCTGTGGCCACGAGCTGAAATAAAATAGGTTTAAAGTGAAGTAGTAAATAAATGACCAAAGAAAGTAAAAATGACAAAAGCACAACACAAAAAAAGCTAATTCAATATATTAATAAATGCTATAAAAAATGTATATTTCAATGCTTTTGCGTTCTCTTGCAAAAGTTTGCGTTCCCCAAGAATCTTTAGCGTTCGTCCACAAAACTTTGGGGACGAAAACAACATTTTTTCGAGGGAAAGCAGAGAAATATATATTTTTCCCTCCCACCTCATATTTTTCTCACCATCATGTCCCTTTAGGGGCTCCGTAGTTCATGATCGATTGAGAAGTGCAAAAATGCACGTTAAATTCTCATTTTATTTATGGCAAATGGACTGATATGAACCGATGGATATCACATATTAGTTAGTCAATGATGCATCATACAAATACAAAAAAGTCTTGAAAGTTAATGAAATGGTTGTGCAATTATGTTGTTAATATTATGAGATCTTTCATATAGCGGTTATTTTCTCTGCTGCTTTTATTACGAGTAAATGATATTTTCTCTCCTCTCTCACAGATGTCTGTCTGAATTGTTACATTTTCATTAAGACATTATTTTGGATCTTTTTTCAAGGCAATTTCATGTTTTGGATGCCCACGGTGTAGATAAACCCTGACCCACACACAGCTTCTGATGACTCATTCGTTCAACCCAATTTCGGTCCTATTTTCGTCTTGTGATTGACCTCTCACCTCTGTCTCTAGCTGTTCCGTGTCCCAAATAAGCAGATGTTGTTTTTCACCGCTCGTGCTCTTCATTTCCCACCAGTGTTGTCTGCGGACTGCAGCGCAGGAAGTGACATCACCATGTCTTCAGAGGAGCGGATACCCATGCGTCACTCCAGCATGCGCGAACAGGACCGTCACACTGAAGGCACGTGCTTCCTATTGGCCGCCAGCGACTACACCTGCACAGCGGATACAGCTATTCGAAAAACAGGTATTTCTGCTCGTCCAATCACAGCCTTCCATTCTTCATATTAGCATATACGTCCAATCACATTTCCTAAACTTCAAACCCATTTCAAATCCCATATATCTGTCAATCCATTGTCATAAACATTGACTCACGGATGGAAATGAAGAACTTTAACTGTTCGGAAGTGTGTACTGCAGATGCTTGATGTGAGTCTGCTTGCTTGCTTGCTTAAAGAGGTGCTATGATGCTTTTTTTACATGTTTAACTCTCTTTAGTGTGTAATGTTGCTGTTTAAGCCTGAAAAGTCCCTCCAGTGGGAGTTATTCTCTATATCAGTGTCAGTGTTTCTGAAACGCCTCCATTGTAGTCTTGAGTTTCTTCCGGGAACAAACACGTCACAATATTCCTGCATTTAAATAATTCATACGCAGAATAAAGGGGCGGGGCCTGGTCGACTTAGTTAGTAGTGTGTTGAAACTGGCAGTTATGGTATGGGGGGCGGGACATTTCCCAAACACACTTTGAAGCGCTCGACCAATCACAACACACTGATCCAGCTGACCAATCAGAGCACAGTGTGCTTTTTAGAAGGAGGGGCTTCATAGAGACAGGAACTAAACAGAGCGTTACTGACAGACTGGGAAGAGAGGAGCCGCAACAATGGAGAATATGAGAAAAAAAATTGTTTTTAACATTCAAGCATGGAAACCTGTTATTGTAGAGCCCAAAAGGTCTATTTGTTTTGCCGTCCGGTCCTACCGATGCATCATTATTTGGCTGGCTCTGTGCATTGCTTTTGCATTTTGCATGAATACTTAACTATATGACCCTATAACAAGGCAGATGTTGAGTTGGCACCCAAGACCACATGGCTGAACTGTTTGACAGACACAAATGCTAGGCTAATAACCCTGCTGGGAGGTTGAATGTGGACCAGCTCAAGGGCAAAGGCACCCGGGGGCCGAGTTTGTAAGGTCAAGCCTGGCGTCCCCTCAACACTCCCTGTGCTAAAGGGCAGTAGAAGGTTAGCACCAGCTAAACAGACTTATTGAGTCTGTTTACATGCACATCCTTACACCCTTAATAAGCCGACAGTACTCATGTAATCACCTTAACCCGTTTTCCTTTATTGGAATAAAGTCCGATTTAGATTTTCGGCCCTCACCCTGATGTAAACTTCGGCTTAGTGATGTGTGTGATGCGTGACAGGAAAGCAACCTTACGGCGAACTTATAATCTGCATCCAGACAGAGCGAGCGTTTCGCTGTATGAGGAGGAGGAGGTATATTGCAAACTCTGACTCTTTCTTGACCCCAGAAATGATAAAAAATTTATTTTCATCTCGTGCAGAAGTGTCACAGTCAAAATGCAGCATCTGAAACTGCGTGAGAGGATAATATATGAGTCTGTAAGATTAAGAGTCGCTTTTTAATGCTTTATTTATCACAACAAACATAACATGTGAAATACTCAGTCAGATTACATTTCGATTATGGATTATTGGTTTTTCTATATAGGTTATTTCAATAAGCAGATTTTTGTGAGTTATCAGCATTTTGGTTTGCATGTAAACAAGCTCATTGTTGCTTTCTGGCTGTGCATGACAAGTCACTCTACACGCTGTAGTGAAATATTACAGGGCCAATGTTTATATTATTGTTTTATTTTATTGAATATTTTATCTTGGTCATCAGGACAAGAGTCTTCCATTTATAATGTACTATTACAATCAGATATACATGACACTGTACGTACTAACCAATATCATTTACTTGCATTGATCATCGTTTCATGATGTGTAAACAACATTCTAGAATTACGTATATGGTCAGGACTGTTACTGGACACTGCTCCCTATATATATATATATATATATTATTGCTTATTTGTGTGTGCATATCTCACGCCCGTCTGTAACCGTGTCCCACGAGACACTTTTTTTTGTTGTTGTGTGTGTCTTTGTGCTCTTAATGTTGCGTTCTCATACTGAACTGCTGATCTCTGATGAAACTCCGTCCATGAATGGCAGAAATAGACGCATTCTGTATATTTGCTTTGTGAGCTTTTTGGCAACTTTTGTACAGTTTTAGTTGGCATTTCCATCCAGACTGGCTTTGAATTTTTGTGTGTGTTGAATTTCATCATCCTCATCTTCCTCCTCATCATTATCACCATCATTATCATCATAATTAAACTGTGTTTTATTCAACTTTGAGAAAATCGGTATCATAGTAATTTGTTTAGAAAATTATAATGCGCTATTTATGTATTATTTAACCATTCGGTTTCTTACAATTACTGAGCACATGATTGCACACGAAACATGTTCAGCGATCAAAATGAAAAATGAAAATAAGTGTTCTAGACGTTTCAGTGTGTGAAAATGGCATCATTCTGATGGCTGGACATAGTAAATGTGATGTGGTCTTATTTGTGTGCGCATGCCCGTCACTTTTATATTTGTGGTGTGTGTGTGTGTGTCTTTGTGCTCTTAATGTTGCGTTCTCTCACGTCTGAAGGCTTTGAGAAATCCCGAAGCTTAAACAGCATAGCCGGCACCGCTCTCCATCTCTCTCCAGTGACCTCGCCCTGTCCGATTCACCGTTCCCCTATCCCGTCCATCTTCTGAGGCCACGCCTACTCACACATGAGACTCCGCCCACTATACAGTATACTCTGTGAATATAATGATTATTATTTATAGAACTGTATGAGTGATATGAGAAAGTAAAAAAAATAAATTTTTGGGTGAATCTCACAAAATCATAATAGAATATAATTTATTGCTTAGTAAAAAAATGAAGCCTATTTTAAGGTGTTTTTTTTTTTGCATTGTGACATTTCAGTTAAACAAATTTTCCCCTCAAATCATCAAAGCCTTAAAGCTTATTGTGTTTATGTTGTATTGTAAATCACGTTTGCTGCTATTGAGGTGTGATATGGGTAAGGTTAGGGACCGGTGTGTGTGTGGTATGGGTCGGTATAAGGGTGGGTTAAGGTGTAAGGGAAGGGTCAACTGTGTTACGGTTCGTGGTTGTGAGAAGCACAAGGAGACAAGAAATACCAGGAGTTTAATAAACAAAATCTCAGGAGACACAAAAACCACACTATACATAAACCACAGCGGACAAAGAATGAGGGAGAACACATGGTATAAATACAAGGTTGAATAAAGGAACATAATCAAGTGGTAAAGTCAAGACTGAACCAAAAACACAAGCATACATATAACAAACTGTGTAATTATAATTACAGCTGTTAATACGTGCAGGTATTTTTAAAATATAAGTACAATGTAAAAACGTATGTAGGCTACACAATAAGTCCATTGTATCAAATTATTAATTTTACTGTAAGTGCATAGTACTTAAAGCCACTTAATATAAAGTGGACCTTAATCACAATCATTCTTGTATAATAGTATAAAAAATAGTGTTTTTTTTTTTGTATTTGTTTAATTAACATAAATTAGTAAGTTATTAAATCACAAAAATATCTACTATGGTGCATAATTGTTTCAAAATTTAAATTTTAAATATATATTGTTTAACAGTAATCAGATTTTTTTTTAAATACTACCATGATGCATACTTTACAATTTAAATTATATAAATATGTATAAGATACTTTTGAATATATGACAATATATGAAAATGTCACAATGGAAATGATCTTAAACTGGCTTCATTGGCTTTCGTGAGCTTCATGCATTTGATTTGATCTTGCATTAAATTGCAAAACATGTGTTCAGGGATAGAGCATGTGAAACATCAGGTTTACACACTGATACATCCAAAAGCAAGAGCAGAATGAGCTTAGAAAAGCACGACCTCACTGTCTGTTTGGATTTAATTGTCTGTTTGTCAGTATAAATGTTCATGTTTGGAGCTGTTGTTGGTGTGTGCATGGACTGCTCTGGAGACGTGTGTGTGTGTGTGTTGTTGATCTGATTGAAGCAGTGGAGAATCCGTGAGCCGTCTCATGCATGACCTCTCTTGGCACGTACTGAACCGGCATCATTACACTGGTTGTACACACAGATAACTGCACAGAGCTTGTGTTCACGGGGTTCGGCCGAACAGAGGGGAACGTTCTGTCTTAAAAGGGAGCGAACGGCCCAGACGAGACTCACAGGTAACAGACGCTCTCGTGCTGTGTGGTGATGATGATGATGATGTCACTGGGGAGAGAGAATGACTCTAATTGGCCTAACTTGTTCAAATCGCAGTCAGATGTTGATAGGATTAAAGGAAAGCATTCAAAGTCAACATGAAATGTGGTTTATACTACATTTGGATGGTGAAAAGTACCTAAGGGGTTCTGAAGGGGTCAGTATGATTTATAATGTTTTTGAAAGAAGTCTCTTATGCCCAGTGAGGTTGCATTTATTTGATTTAAAAATACAGGAAAAAATGGTATGTAAAATAACTGTGAATATATTGTAAGATGTCATTTATTCCTCTGATCAAAGCCGAATTTCCACTCCAGCATCATTACTCCAGTCTTCAGTGTCACATGACCCTTCAGAAATCATTCTAATATGATGATTAAATTGATTATAATTGAACAAATCTGCATATCAACATGATTTCTGAAGGATCATGTGACACTGAAGACTGGAGTAATGATGCTGAAAATTCAGCTTTGATCACAGGAATATAATATATTCAATATAGATTGTAATAATATTTCACCATTTTTACTGTATTTTTTATTAAAAATCAAAAGAGGCTTCTTTCAAAATTATTTAAAAAGTCTTAATGAGCCCAAACTTTTGAAAGTATGTGTTTATTAAATCTGATTCCATGTTGACTTTAGTGAACTGTAAATGCATCAATGAGTCATGTATTTCTATTCATGCTTGCAGACACATTCGTAGTCATAAGTAATGTAATACATGGTCTGATCTAAAATATTTCATCATTCATTATTTCCAGACAACCAACTCACGTCACCCGAGTCATTCATCTGCATCCTCTAAACTCTGTGTGATACATATGTATTTTTAGCCAATGTTAATTATGCTGGATTTTAATCGAGAGATAATTCCGAGATTTATCCTGAGCATCATGTGAGTAAATCTAGAAGGGAAGGTTGCTAAGCAACTGGCATAGGGAGATTTTCTGTCACGCATCCTCAGCATAAACTTCATTTGCCACTTTGTGTCACACCCTGCGCAGTGTGTTACCTGACATGCTTTCGCAAGCAATACAGAGTCCTGTAAGTGTGCACCTGAAATGCTGTTTGCTCACTCCTGAATGCTTGATTGTAAATCACTGAAAAGCTGTAATGTTTATATATGCTCATATATGCAATAAGAGATGTACTCAGAGATGTTAGGGTCACATTTAATCCCCGAATCAAAAGAAATTATATTTTGCATAAAGAATATCTAACCTGTATTTATTTTTGCATTGCACAGTTTTGTTATTTTAGTATGTGAATTGCCATTATATTTCAATTAACAGTTTTAGTTTATGAATTCAGTACAAAAGAATTGTGTCAAAATACAGCATCACAATGCAAATCTTAAAGGAGTTGTTCACTTTAAAAAAAAAAAATTGCTGATAATTTACTCACCCCCATGTCATCCAAGATGTCCATGTCTTTCTTTCTTCAGTCAAAAAGAAATTAAGGTTTTTGATGAAAACATTCCAGCATTATTCTCCATATAATGGACTTCAATGGGGTCCAAACGGTTCAAGGTCCAAAAGACAGTTTCAGTGCCAACTACAAACTGTTCAAAGGGTTTAAACGATTCCAGATGATGAATAAGGGTCTTATCAAAAAATTCATTAAAAAAAAAAACTAAGTTTAAGTTTTATAAGCTCAAATGGTCGCCTTGCTCTGTCCTGCGATGACTCTCCTGTTCGAACTCGTTCATCAAAATGAACAAATCTTTTTTCGTGTCATTTGGTTCATTCAACGAACGAAATAAACGAGTTGACTCAGGAAAAGATTTGTTCATTTTGATGAACGAGTTCGAACAGGAGAGTCATCACTGGACAGAGCAAGGTGACCATTTGAGCTTATAAAACTTAAACTTTATTATTTATTTATTTATTTATTAAATGAGCGATCGTTTCGCTTGATAAGACCCTTCTTCATCGTCTGGAATCGTTTAAAGCCCTTTCAACAGTTTGCAGTTTGCACTGAAACTTTTGGACCTTGAACCGTTTGGTTCCCATTGAAGTCCGTTATACACCCTGGAATGTTTTCATCAAAAACCTTAATTTATTTTCGTAATTTCGTAATTCTTTTCGTAAATTATCAGCAAATGTTTTTTTTTTTTTTTTTAAAGTAAACTCCTGTAACGGTACTAAAATTGTATAATTTCCCTTATTTTCATGCAAAATATGATTTCTTATTTTTTATTTCAGGGTGAAATTTGACCCCGATGTTTTTTGACATTATTTATGAGATTCACTTGTTCAAATATGCAATATATTTTGTCTATAAATGTTTTTTTGTTGTTTTTTTTTTTCAAAAAAGAAGAAATTGCACATATTGAAGTGCATTACTGATGCAGCCGGTGTTGTTGCGTTCGCAGCTACTGTATCACCTCTGGCTGACGTACAGTTTATATCGGCCAGAGACGGGGAAGGCGGGGCCAGCAGAGACTCGGATGGATTTGATGAATTGGATTGGACAGTCTGGAATAGAATAAGCCTGTGATTGGACGGTTCTGAAAGCGGACGCTCTGTGAACGGACATCTCGATCGATCGGACTCCTCGCGACCGATTCTGTGTGGAAACAGACTAAAGCCAGTTGGCACACACACACACAAAAAAGTCACGAAATGGATAGTGAAACGTTTCCTGCTTAAAACAAGTCGGCTCTCCATTTAAATGTCGCATTTGTATAAAGGACACACATCTACCCGTGGCTTCCCTTCTGTGTCAGGTAGCAAATCCAACACCCCCTCGAACCCCTTTCCAAGGCCTCTGTCGTTGCAATAAGTGTATTAAGATGTGTAGAGGCACAAGTGTTTAAAAATGAAGTATTGGTGTATCGACTATACTAAACTACAGAGTAGAGAGAGAGTAAACATGATCCGTTTAATAAATGTGACCTCCAGTCATTAATGCTTTTATCTGCTCTAGTATCTCTGGTGGATTCATTGTTGTCTGTGTGTGTGTGTGTGTGTGTGTGCGTGTGTGTGTGTGTGTGTGTGTGTGTGTGTGTGTGTGTGAGAGATGTTCATCTCAAATGGGACACTTAAAGACCTCATGAAAGCAGTTTTCTTTCTTTCATTTTTTTTTTAAATAACCAATATACCTTATACACTCTTGGAAAAAAGGGTTCTATATATGAAGCATATGGTTCTTTACTCAACTCCAAAGAAACTTTTATGCTAAAAAGGTTTTATAATGACAAGAATGGGCTATTATTCATTCATATATTACATTATTCTGTAACATTTTGTAGTTGTAATTAAATTATTGTTTATTAAACTGTTTTAGTACCTTATTTTAATCATGCTGATTTTTGGAGGAGAAAAACTGAAACGGCCCTCTTCGTGTGATATTGATTAACTACATAAAATGATATAAATATATACATTTCCTAACCCCCATATTTAAAATTTTGTGAGTATTCACATGCATTCACAAATACATTTTTGTCTCGATGTTTGTCAATTATATGAAATATTTAATCCAGAAAGGACAAAATCAAATGATAATATGAACCCAAAAGGTTCCATTTAGAACCTTTTTCCTGCTTACAAAGAATCTAAAGTGTTCTTATTATTGAACTCTGAAATAGGGTTCTGTATAGAACCTTTTAGGGGTTCCAAATACGTAGCGCTGATAGAACCTTTTCTTCTAAGAGTGTAGTTTACATGCCATTGGTCTGTTGCCCAGTTAAGTTACATATCAAGCTAAATTTTTATTTTTGTATTTGTATACATCTTCTAAAAGTTGATTTTGTCAGCTTTTAAGAGTGCACTAGCATATATGATGCCACAAAACTCTCTATTTGAATGTCATGGGGTCTTTGAATGTGTGTGTTGATTTATCGCAGTTCTCTTTCCCATCCCCGTTTCCTGGAAAATCTGCCCAGTGCAACAATCAGATGTGGTGTGCAATAATGATGTGAAACAAAGCTGCACCGATTCACACTGTGATTTGAGTTCAGTCCGTGACAGCAGAGCCGCACGCGCCGGGAACACACTCGCTCTAATTAGATCCTTTCATTTCTTTCAGCCATGGAGAGATTAGAGCTGTCATATCAGCCAGTGTGTGTGTGTGTGTGTGTGTGTGTGTGTGTGTGTGTGTGAGAGAGAGAAATCTGTCAAGAACATGTCCAGGTCACAAAAAGAAGCCTGTTTTAAGACCAGAAAGACTTTATTATATTCAAGGCTATTTCTAAATTAAAAGCAGTGCTAATTCCAACATGAATTCTATATAATGAAAAATAAATAGACTATAGTTTGGGGTCTCTTCTGCTTAGCCAGGCTGCGTTTATTGGATTAAAAGTAAGGTAAAAATTGTGACATATTATTGCAATATATAAGAACGGTTTTCTACTTAAATATCTTTTAAAATGTAATTTATTCCTGAGGTCCAAGCTGAATTTTCAGCATCATTAATCTAGTCTTCAGTGTCATGATCATTTTTAATATGCTGATTTGGTGCTCAAGTTACATTTCTGGTTATTATCGTTGAAACAGCTTAGTTTTACTTCTTTCTTTAGGATTATTTGAGGAATTGTTTGTAACATTATAAATGTTTTTTTTCATAGTGAAAATAAATCATTGTCTCTAAAAAAATACAAGAAATCTTATTTTTAATGAAAATAAGCATTTCTTTCTTTCTTTGGAATCTGTAATGTGAACCAGACATGTTCTTGATGGTGTGTGTGTGTGTGTGTGTGTGTGTGTGTGTGTGTTCCCACCACCCACAGAACTTAAGAGGATAGTATTCTTCATGTTAATATTATCTGCTGCTTTATGAAGTCAGGGCACCGTTTCAAATATAAATGACAAAATGTAAAGGTATATATTTTTGAACTTAGATCTTGTATTTTTGTGTCTCTTGAAGAGTCTCATTGTCCCGCGCTGTACCTGTACGTCCACTCTGTGCAGACTGTGAACCTGGAGTGTTTTCATGTTTCAGTGATTCGACTTTTGAACATGTATTGTGGAGTCTTTTGTCAGCCTTTTGTAGTGCATGCAAAGACCCATGGTCAAAATGTAAAGACTACGTCTGAAGAATATGTATAGTTCAATGCCATGTGAGACAGTCGGATAAACATATTAACATTGTTAAAAAAACAAACAAACAGCTTTCTTTTCTTTCTCTTTAAACCACGCTGCATCACCTGGACTATAACAAGAGGACAATGCTCAGATTTACATCTCTGCATTTATTCAAAGAGGAACACAAGCAATTTATCAAAGAGCCAGCAATGTTTGTATGTTGCTCTTTCATAGTTCAGAGTTTTCTCTCGCTTTTTAATCAGATGTTTCTCCTGACATTCACGAGGAAACTTTTGACATTCAGTAAAGATGACGAGACTTTCTGAACCTCTCGAGGAGAGAAGTGTGTGAAACATCTGAGACTTTCAGCAAAAGTCTAAATTCAGCTAACAAAAATTCTGTCCTAAAAACGTCTTGCTAACATTCCCATTAAAGTTTTTATTTATGAATTTTCTCTGACGTGGACGTCTTGGCAAAATTGAACCTGGCTCTTTTTGTTAATCTACCCGAGTCAAACTTTTGAGTCAAAGCACAAGGGAAACGCCACTTTTAAGATTGGGATGTTCATGGGGCACTTCTATGATAGCATCAAAATCGCTATTTTTAATACTCGATTTTAGCCTGATTTTGGCACGATCCGTTTGACGTAGGGTGTCGTGTGGATTCGTAAACGACAACGGGCGTCAGGACGCAAGATTCGAGCGTATCATCTCGTATAGTGTGTCATAGTGGGCAACAACCTACGTCGCGTCTGCGATGCTTCACAATATCACGACAAAAAGACTAGCATGTTTAATTTTTTTAACGGTTCCGTCAAATGTATGAGGTTGACCAATAGGAGCACAGAAGCTTTTCCGTACACAACTTTCGAAAATGGCGAAACGAAAGAAAGACGATGGTGCTAACGTTAAAACTAAAAGGAAAAATATATAAAAAAAAAACAATACAATATTTTTACCTCAAGTTCTCTTTGGAGGACGCGACGTAGATTGTCGACCACTATGGCACACTATACGAGATGACACGATCGAATCTTGCGTCCCGACGCCCGTTGTCGTTTACGAATCCCCACGACACCCTACGTCAAACGGATCGTGCCAAAATCGGGCTAAAATCGTGTAATCTGAACAAGGCATTAGGATAGGAAACATTCTTAGAACTTTATGGAATTGTTACTTTTGAATGTTCTCTGAAGATTCCGAAACGGGTAGCAACATTTAAAAAAAAACGTTCCATGAACGATGCATAGATAATGCTTTTGAGAACATTATTATAGACCCGATCACTTTGAACAAACGTTCTATTAAGGTTTCTGGAAGAACGTTTGTTCATAGCGTTTAGAGAACCTTGTCAGAGTGTTCTGAGAACGTTCCCTGTTATCTGGCTGAGGTGAACGAAATAGACCTAGATTTCAGATGACCAGACGAGATACTGATCTCTCTGTCAGCCTTGATGTAGTTCTCAATATGTAGGTCTTCTTCTGTCCCGTCACTACAGACACCGTTGCCATTGCGGGGAAGCAAAACAGCAGGAGGGTGAGTTTGTTTTTTAGGCCGCGGGCCTCCCATGAGCAACTGTATCCATAACGACCAGGGAGTTTCCGTATCCATAACAACTCCATCTCTGCACAAACCCGCTTCTGAGAAGACTGAACTGAACAGCATGAATATTGCATCACAGTCTCTCTGCTCTTCTCTGTATGAACCACTGTGTGATCTACAGCTCCACAACACACACACACACACACACGAGCGCGTTTAAAGCGAGCACAGCTTCTAGACGAGATCAAGTTTTGTTTATTTACCCTGCATAAGCGTGCAGTGTTTGCATTATCAACTGTTGCATGCAAAACATGAGTTTGACTGGAGGAATTTGGGATCCTTGTTGTTGATTTTGTCTGAATTGATGATACCATAATATTTTTTTTCCATTTGCCATATTGCAAAACAGTTTTGTATTTATAATGTTTTTGATGTTAATGTTTTAAAATGAGAAATAATATAATGTGAAAACAAAAATCCTAACTATTACGTATATTATAATACAAATAAATTAAGCAATATAAAATGAGCAAGAATGCTAAGTACCATCAGCACAACCGTGAGTGTGATATTATACAGCACTTCAATAATACTATGGTTAAGTTGTTCAATAAACAATTTAAAATTAAGGAACACACACTTTAGGCAGTTTTGCTCCACTACAAAATAGTTTAAAATGAAAAAATGAAAACAACTGCGCTTTTTCTTCTTGAACTAATCTGTGATTTGAAACGAATTGGTTGAGTGAATGATTCAGTGACTCCTTTATTAAAAACAGGAATTTGAAATGTTTCGTTCCTGAATTAATCAAGTCATTTGAATGAAGGTTAAATGACATCACTTGTCGCCAACCTCTGGTGTGTGGATGTAACCGTTTTCTTTCCTGCATTGACATATTGAGCATTTTAGTCGACAAATAAATATTCATAAAGGGAAACTTTTTAACTTTTTCTTTTGTCAACTTTTAGGTGTACTTGAGCATATGGGAGGTTTAATGCTAAAAGACAAACAGAAAGCCATACTTTTGATTTACATTTTCTGAATTTTTAATGTCAGGAGGATTTAATGATATTTCTCAAACATATTTGAGGCTCAAATATACATTCCAAACATATTTTTTTTTCTTATATATTCGAACGTTAAGGGAACATTCCATTTTATCATGTTGCAAACATTATTGGAATGTTTCTTTTTGAATGTTCATTGAACATTCCGAAACAAGTTGTAACATTTAAAACATTGTAACATTTATTTAAAAAAAACATCCAGCTAAAACATTTCAGGTCAAAAATTTTAAACGTTTTGGGAACATTAGAAAACTTTGAAAGAGCGTTCTAACATTACTGGAAGAGCATTTGTTCATAACCTGAGAACCCTGTTAGCTGTATAAGAACACTCACGCCTGACTGACAGTCAGTGACTCTGTATCGTTTCTAATGAAGTTTAACCGGCACACTAAAAACAGCTGAATTACCCTCCGAATACAGCCAGCTGAAGTGAGCGCATATTTTCTCTCTCGCTGTGTGTGTGTGTGTTCGTGTAGGAGGTTGTACTATTGCAGTCTGATTGCTCACAAATGGAAATCAGATATGCATGACTCAAATGATACTTCAGCACCACTGTGAATTGTTCTGCGATATGTCAATGGATGTCAAATTGATGTGTTATTCAGAAACAGAGACACTTACCTGACTCGACGTACAGCCGGCATCCCTACAGGCAACACGGATCTGAAACTTTAATGGAACTATAAGACCACTTTAATATTTTACAGGGACACGAAGACTTTAAATGTTTCGCTGTATAGCCGCCGCAGGGTCAGGGCAGTTTTTATGCTCCCAAAAAGTATTTTGTTTGTCTAGTCTTGTTCATGACAGAGCCGTATGTTTAGGGATTTTTGCTAAGTTAAGTCGAGACCAATTCACAATATGCATTAATTGCTTAAAAGCAGCTTTACAGAAAATTCTGATGTTAATGTATGTCATATCTTAATATTATGTATAAATCATAATATAATGATTTAACCTCTAAAAATGTTTTTATTGGTATAAATGAATGCATTTGGGTTGACTCAGGTTAATGTGTAAGATGCTAAATATTTTTGACTTGAATAAATCTACTTAGCTAATTTAGATGTTACTACATTTCTTTCAGTATAATAATAATAATATTTTACATTTAATATCCAAATGAATCTAGAAACAACATAAAGACAGTATCTTTTAAATATTTAGTCTAACATGTAGGAAATATCCAGACATTGAATAAAGCTATCAAACACTTCACAGTCTTCACTGCATAATTTATTAATTAAATATAGATACATTTTTATACCCTCGTTGTGCTCATTTAAGACTTGAAGAGTTCAGATGCAAAAGCCTCTAAGTGCCATTTGAAATTTTCTTCTAGAATGATCATTTTTATCAAGCTTGTATATTTAAGTTCAGTGATTTCACTTAAATGGCAATGAAGATTACCTATTAATTGTTATTTATGTGAAATTACTGAACTTAAATATACAAGTTTGGCAAAAATCATCAATAAAAAAAGAAATTTCAAATGGCATTTAGAGGCTTTTGCATCTGAACTCTTCACTTTTTGACTCATTTAAGACTGTGCTTGAGAGGAAACTGACAAAATGGTAATTTTGGCTGTACATGTACATATAAAATAAATCATATATATATGAATATGATCTACAAAGTTTATCTACAAAGTACATGTGACTAAAACTATAAAGTTATTGCTCATATCAAGGTTCGTACTCCTTTTTAATGAAAATTAAATCAGAACAAACACAGTCAACCTTAAAAAACGATTAAAATATTGTGAGTCAAGACAAATATTTTGGTGTATTGTTAATAATCATAATGTGGCATGTTTAAGTATGAGGAAGGAGGGGATGAATTTTAGTGAATAATGACAAATTATTATTTTTTTGGTCTGTTTCTTATTCAAATCTGTTTTTGTGACTTAATCATGGACCCGTTTTATGCTTTCTTGTTGTCGTTTTTTCGAACTTATCCTCAGACATTTGTGTTTTGCAGAAGAAAGTTATGTAACACTTGAAGCCTTTATGTATAATGCATTAAAAAGGCATTCATAAAGTACGTTTTAATGCCTTATATCATTTCATAAACAATTGTAACCAAAGTTAAAATGTGCATATATATATATACAATGGGGGAAAATAAGATTTTTACATTAACTCTTAACAGGGATAAATTTCAAATTCTGAAGACATAAAACACACATATAGTGTCAAATTGTAAACTCTCACCCACAGCAACATTTGGATCCAGACACTGTACAGGCAATCTGAATCTGTTGCTATGAGACGGACTGCTTCATTACAGGAAGCATCATGATGAAGGCAGTTTGTGTGTTTGTGTCTCGGTTCTCAAGGTCAGCACACACACACAATCATTGAGCCTGAGCTATATCTTGATTGCATTACATTACATCATTATGAAATTGAATGTTGCATCTGAAACAGTTTTCAGAATAACAGAGCACTCATATATTCAGAACAGAATAGCTATAATCATAAACGTGATGTTGTGTTGCTGCATATGGAAACGTATCTCCCCGTGTGAGTCTCTGATTCATGCCACCGCCGGCTGCCTCGCTGTCTTTTATAACGCAACACTTTTATAGGCACTTTAATTACTGTAATCAAACAGTCATTGAAACGGATCTGGTCTTACATCCGCTAACATTTGAAATGCCGGCAAACGCTGCCATGACGTGCTGGGTGAAATGATTAGGAAATAATTGCCCTCGTCTTAATGTAATAAAACAGGCTTAAACAATTGTATATTACAGATTCAGGTGATTGAGAGCATTAGCATGAGGAATACTGTACTTCTTGATGTATTTTTGTGCAGATCATTCACTGATCTTCTGGTGCCGGTGAGTTTGTCGTCTAGCTCAGGGGTTTTCCAAATGTTTTAGTTAATAATAGCAATAATATTAAACTAAAGGCATGTGATTAAATGATGAAATAAATGCACATTTCTTTAAATAATTAATCATATAGCTATATATTTTTATAAATAATATGATTAAATAAAATAATTCCATGATTGATTAAAATAATAAATAAATAAACAAACATTAATTCAAGTGAATAAGTGATTAAACTACATAAATAATATGCGAAATTAGTATTGTTTTTCCTCACATGATATTTTGGTGTCTGTCATCTAAGAGGTTAAAGCTTATTCCATTGTGGCGGTGAGTAACAGCAATTATGGCCGGCGAGATGATGTGTGGTGATTTTATGTGAATGATGGTGCAATATCACAGCATGACTGGTGTGAAAAACGAGAGCTGTTACTCCATTAGTGTAGACACATCAGGTAACCGCTTCATGACGGAAACACCACAGAATCCAGCAGAGAGGGTTAGTGTGTCTGTGTTATTAAAACTCACATGATTACGGTCCGCTGTTAACACTTCACTCAGACGTGATTAAACAGGGAATCAGTCCGCTCACAAAATCTATCTGTCTATCTGTCTATCTGTCTGTCTATCTATCTATCTATCTATCTATCTATCTATCTATCTATCTATCTATCTATCTATCTATCTATCTATCTATCTATCTATCTATCTATCTATCTATCTATCTATCTATCTATCTATCTATCTATCTATCTGTCTATCTATCTATCTATCTATCTATCTATCTATCTATCTATCTATCTATCTATCTATCTATCTATCTATCTATCTATCTATCTATCTATCTATCTATCTATCTATCTATCTATCTATCTATCTATCTATCTATCTATCTATCTATCTATCTATCTGTCTGTCTGTCTGTCTGTCTGTCTGTCTGTCTGTCTGTCTGTCTGTCTATCTATCTATCTATCTATCTATCTATCTATCTATCTATCTATCTATCTATCTATCTATCTATCTATCTATCTATCTATCTATCTATCTATCTATCTATCTATCTATCTATCTATCTATCTATCTATCTGTCTGTCTGTCTGTCTGTCTGTCTGTCTGTCTATCTATCTGTATGTCTATCTATCTATCTTTCTATCTATCTATCTGTCTATCTATCTGTCTCTATCTGTCTGTCTGTCTGTCTGTCTGTCTGTCTATCTATCTATCTATCTATCTATCTATCTGTCTATCTATCTGTCTCTATCTGTCTGTCTGTCTGTCTGTCTTTCTGTCTATCTATCTATCTATCTATCTATCTATCTATCTATCTATCTATCTATCTATCTATCTGTCTATCTATCTATCTATCTATCTATCTATCTATCTATCTATCTATCTATCTATCTATCTATCTATCTATCTATCTATCTATCTATCTATCTATCTATCTATCTATCTATCTATCTATCTGTCTATCCGTCTATCCGTCTGTCCGTCTATCTATCTACTCTATCTATCTATCTATCTATCTATCTATCTATCTATCTATCTATCTATCTATCTATCTATCTATCTATCTATCTATCTATCTATCTATCTATCTATCTATCTGTCTATCCGTCTATCCGTCTATCCGTCTGTCCGTCTATCTATCTACTCTATCTATCTATCTATCTATCTGTCTGTCTGTCTGTCAGTCCGTCCGTCCGTCCGTCCGTCCGTCCGTCCGTCCGTCCGTCCGTCTATCTATCTATCCGTCTGTCTGTCTGTCTGTTTAACAAGTTAAGATTTGAACTTTGTCATACCGGATAATAATAATAATATCCGCAGGCGTGCCATATGTATGTGGAGTTTTGGATTAATGGAGGGTGGTTCCCCCTAATGCGCCGCATGCTGTCAGGCGGGATGTTTTGGCCGTGTGTCGGCATCAGCATCTCGCTGTGAGGTGCTGGTTTGATGTGCTGTTTTAAAATAAGCCTCTTTACACACAGGGTGAGTCAGGCACAGATACGCCCGTGAGCTCATGTGGCTTTGCCTCCAGCAATAAATCCTCAGAAGAGTTACTCGTACTCTGAAGAAACCCAGCACTTTCTGGTTGCAAGTGGAGAAGCTTTCAAATCATTATTTAGCAGTGTTTATTAATTTCCTCCCTAAAATTGTAAACAGCTTTGTTGCTTTTGGTGGCATTCTGCCCCAAACCTCTGTTAATTTCAGGCCCTGGTAAACACTTAGAGGTGAATGTTGGTTTAATGGTGAATAGCTTTCTGTGCTGATGGTGTTTGGATGCTGAAGTCTTTTATAAAGCATCTCCTCAGGCTCTTACTGGGCGACACTTTATGTTTTATTGTGGTTTTAGATGTGATTCTCCTCCAGGTCCATTAGTTTAGGGAGGTGCCGTTCCGGTTGAGGACAAATCGTCCTGGTCGTCCATCCGTATCCTCCTGAGAGCCTGCAAAATACAAAGACTTTTAGTTTTCCTTTAGGGTTTACTGCATTAGAAACATAACATATTTAAAAACAAATTTATTTAGTATAAATTGCAATACACTACTGACTAGATTAAGCATTTTGGGCTCATATTTTTTGTTTTTAAAAGATAATACGTCTGTTCAGTGGATGCAATAAATAGATAAAAAGTGACAGTAAATAATGTTTCTATATTAAATAAATGCTGTTATTTTGACATTTCTATTGATGGAAGTTTTACTGAAAATAATAAAACATTTTAAATATATGTATTTACATATAAATGTATAATATATAATACATAAAATATATAAAACATTTTAAATATATGTATACTTATTAAATTGTTTAAATTCTAATAATATTTCAGAATATTACTGTTTTTACATTTGACCAAATAAACACAACCTTGACGAGCAAAAGAGACTTCTGTCAAAAACATTAAAACATAATACACACCACAAACTTTTGATTGACAGTGACACTAGACATAGATGATGATGCATATACTTTTATGATATTACAGAAGAAGTCAAGCTTGATATGATCAGGTAATAAATCAAATCAAACAAAGCCAATTATAGTATTACACTTGTATTGTGTTTGACAGTAACAGTGAATGATCTCGGCTCATGCATCACATTAATGACACTCCACAGAAATCAATGGAAGTTTTATTGATTGTAAATTAGCAGCAATGACAAAAGAAAGAGAAAGAATTGACTGGGCCGGACACATTGGCGTGTTATTCTCTGCTAATTGAGCTGAAGCACGTGAAACGCATGAAACTAACTGACCCATGAGGGATATTACAGCAGCGTCCGTCCTTCCTCTTCACAAGTCAAAGTGTAATTAGATTGTGTGGAAGTTTGAGCTGTTTAAAAGATGTTTGTTCTCCATCCTGCTCAGCCTTCTGGGTAAATGACTTTAATTAGCTTCATTCAGCCTCTCTAATATCCTTAGTTTTATCAGCGTTTTCACTTTATTATTCCACACACTCCTGTCCCCGTCAGACCAGAGGACACACAGGTCATGATGAAGAGTGTTTGGTGTCCCATCATGTGTGGAAACTTTAAAGTGTTATTAAACCTCCATTTCAGCACAGGTTTGCATAGTTTTCAAAAAGTCCAATTCACACTGCTCAATGTATTTGTTCAGTGGTCTAGAAGGAAGATATTGCATTATTTTTAGTGCTGGTGAAAGCAGCCAAATCTCTGGGCAGCCAATGGAAGTGTGTCTAATCGCATAGCTCGAGAGTTTCTGCAAGCGTTTTCTTTTTTCACAGTCACGGGAAATCTAAGTGCCATTTCAGATCCTATCTGAACACAATCACCCAGAGCGGTGAACGACAGAGAGATGAAGGCTGAATATATGTGCAATTTGTGTATACTTGAGTGTTAAATAGTATATCTGGAAATACATAGCTTGGGTTAGTTTGGGTTTTAACCTTTAGTATTATATTAATATAGTAATGTGAGAAGGTTACCTGCATTTTTACAGCATAAGTTTGAAATATTTCTTAATCAATATTGAATTGGACTTTTGTTAAGAATCCATAAAATCCACATCAGTAAACAAGCCAGATTTCTACTGTTGCGTGAAATGCACATCTAGTTAATAATAATGTCCCATAACATTTTACAGCTTTTGGTAACATGTTAACACTTTAGTTTAGAGACCAATTATGCTTATTAGCATGCATATACTAGTATATTGGCTGATTATTGGTACCTATTAATGCTTTATTTTGCGTGACCATATACACCCAACAACTATCTTACAAACTATTAATAAGCAGCAATTATCGAGGCAAAAGTTGTAGTTAATAGTTACTTAATAGTGAGAATTGGGACCTAAAATAAAGTGTGATCTTTAAAAAATGAGTAATGTATTATTAAATGCTTATTTAATTGTTATTGGACTAAAGGAACCAAAGTGATTTAATTTTACAATCTGATGCAAGGAAATAACGATTTATATTAAAGTAGAAAGACGACAGAATAAAAGACACGTTTGTGTTCCCAGCTTGTTCTAGCCTCTTATTTTGGGATTTGGAAAGGTCAGGCGGAATTTTAGGCATTGTGAGTGACCTTTTACTAAATCCAGGCCGTCAGATGTGTGATGTCTTCTCCTAGTGATCTGACAGGGTCTTATCTCAGGCAAGGTCATATATTTGAAGTCTTCTGCGAGTGTCTGAGCCGGTTGTGCGGTCCTGAGCTAAAAGTGTGTGACGTCCCGGGTCGGTAAGCGCACGATCCGCCCCGCCGGCTGTGAGGAATTGACTCGGTCTCGCTGTTTCTCAAAGAACGGACGAGACGCTGCTGAATATTCCCTGATGTGAGTCAGTTCATGCATGGGAATAAAGACAATTAAACACTTATTCATGCATATTTAAATATGATTCGGACACTGTAAACATGCTTTTACGTAGGTCAGTGTTTCTTCCAGTTGCTGAATCTATAGTTTTTATTTGAAACATTTACACAAGTGTTGTTCATTCACTAGCAGCTGTGAAAGATTCAGTTAGTAATTCATTAGACTGATTCAAAACAATAACTCATGAGTATTTGAATCAGTCTACAGAAGTTGAGCTGTTCATTTGTTTATTTTATTTTCTATTATTTTTTTTTTCAATTCAGACTGTAAACTTGAAACTCTAAAAAAGTTTGGAATAATTAAGCTTAATGCTTGTTTTGACAGAAGTCTCTTATGCTCACCAAGGCTGCATTTATTTGACCAAAAATACAGAGTAGTGTTTTCTATTTGAATATATTTCAAAATTTAATTTATTCCTGTGATTAATACTGTATTTTCAGCATCATTACTCCAGTTTTCAGTGTCACATGATCCCTAAAAAATCATGCTGATTTGGTGAAAACGGAAATATTTAAAAAATATATATATTCTTGATAGACAGATGAAATAAATGTAGGCTATGTGAGCATAAGAGACTTCTTTCAAAAGCAATTTTATATTTTAGAATTGTAAGTTTGAATTGAGTGTAAAGAGAAGACAAAAATTAGAAAATGCCAAAGAAAATAAACATACAGCTCAACCTGTGTAGACTGATTCATAAACAAATGATTCTTACGAGCGGTTCTTTTAAGGAATCGATCCAAAACACACGAGTTATTGTTTTGAATTAGTCTGATGAAACTTTCAGAGATGTTAGTGACCGAACATCTGACTCTCTTACTGACTGTTTTTGTTGATATACATTTTTGATGTGATTCTTAAAGTTCCTTCAGGGCTGTAGTGCGCCAATGTTATCTTCAAATGTTGTCTAAGAAGTCAGCTCTTGCATCAGAGCTGACGTGATCATCTCCTAATGGAAGAAGAAGAACAACTCGATTCTGCTCTCTGTCAAAATGCTTTAAAAGAGCGCGCTCGCTCCAGAAGACTTAGACTGAAACTTTCATGAAGCTTCTTAAATACTTTACCTTCCTCCGTGTGGATGTGAGAGAGGAGAGACTCAAAGTGTGTGTCTGTCCTTTCCGGCTGAATTCTCGAGCAGACGTCTGTGAGATCTTTACACGGGACGGGATAAACACCCTACGAGTCTCACCCGTGCCACCAGACCTGCCGAATACAGCATAAAGTTCACGGACCTGCTTCTGCAGAAGCTAGAAGTAAAGTGGCTTTAGAGAGAAACACTCGAGAGGAGAGCATTCAAATGATCCTTTTATCAGTGGCATGGACTGATTTACTGCCCACTTTGAGATTATCAGCATTGGAAAAAGCCCGCTTCACGATTAACAGGAAGAATTTCTTGTGTCATTTGATGACTAAAATTGTATAAAATATTTTTAAAAAATAGGCTTTTTTGTAGAAATTCAATCATTTGTTGACTAAAATTGAATACAATATAAAAAAATTGGCTTTTTTGTAGAAATTCAATCATTTGATGACTAAAATTGTAAAAAAAAATATATATATAAAAATAGGCTTTTTTGTAGAAATTCAATCATTTGATGACTAAAATTGTAAAAAAATATTACAAAATAGGCTTTTTGTAGAAATTCAATCATTTGATGACTAAAATTGTAAATAAATATAAAAATAGGCTTTTTGTAGAAATTCAATCATTTGATGACTAAAATTGTAAAAAATATTTAAAAATAGGCTTTTTTTAGAAATTCAATCATTTGATGACTAAAATTGTAAAAATATTTAAAAATAGGCTTTTTGTTGAAATTCAATCATTTCATGACTAAAATGATTGAATTTCTGAAGTGAATTTCTGTAAAATGGTAAAAAAATATTAAAAATAGGCTTTTTGTAGAAATTCAATCATTTGATGACTAAAATTGTAAATAAATATAAAAATAGGCTTTTTGTAGAAATTCAATCATTTGATGACTAAAATTGTAAAAAAATATTTAAAAAATAGGCTTTTTTAGAAATTCAATCATTTGATGACTGAAATTGTAAAAATATTTAAAAAATAGGCTTTTTTGTAGAAATTCAATCATTTGATTACTAAAATTGTAAAAAAAAAAAAAAAAAAAAAAAAAAAGTTTATATATTGCAAATCCAGTTTTTGCCAGTATTTTATAAATTCATCTTGCATTGAGATTTTTTGAATTGGGACAACATTTTTTTGTAACAAATATAATTTCATTTAATTTTGACATGTTCTTGTGAGATTCACCCATGCAGTAAACTATAAAGTGTACAATTTTATTCAGTATGTAGCACAATGCTCTGCATTTATATGTATTTTCTTGCGAAAGCATTGTGCATGGAGCGGTAAGAGATTTTCCGGTTCTGTCGCACAGATCGACCGGCTGCTGGCGCGTCTGCGTGTTTGTGTTCTGACTGTCATCTTGTCATCACAGATGGCGATGCCGGATCCGTACGGATTCAACATGAGATCACTGTTAATGACTCCTAATGTGTCTGATCTGAGTCCATAAAAGGACTTTCTTTATTTCCCTGGCTTTCCCTTCCCGCACGATTTCCATTTTCACCAGCAGTATTTTATTTTTTTTAATTAAGGTCAGACATGCAGGTATTTAATCTTGACCTGTAACATGTGCATTTGATACGTGGTACCACTGTGTCTAGAAAAGGAAATGTGTGAGATGACGAATATAGAGATGATTGATCAGGACGGGTCTCACATTTATTGAGGTCAGACACAGAGGTGCGTCACTTATTGACATGCCATTTGTAAAGGCAGTTTTGAAGAATTGCGCGTCTGTCTTTAGCGCGCACACATTTGTCTGGTCTGAAGTGTTTTTGAAAAGGAGCCTTAAGAGAAAACGGCATCAGTCCAGTGATGGACGTCATGTGTGTCAGATCATCAGGTCAAGAACAGACGCTCAGATCAGCCTCTTACAAATGGGCTATTATTAAATTATTATTTATGGATTCAATATGAACTGACCACAAATCTGGCTTCTTGCTTTTTTCTGTCCATTTTATTTTGTTATTTAATTTAATTTATTTTTGAAATTTTTGAATCACTTGAAAAATTATTTTCAAAAATTTCCAACGCACATGGCACCCTTCAGCGTCAATATAACACGCTTCGGTTATGGGTAGGTTTAGGTCTGGGGTAGTGTTACGGTTAGACCACTAGGAGGCGCCTTCTGGCCCATATATATCTGCGTCTCATACTAACGCTAAAGGAAGCGTTGGATGTAGACGAAATATCGAAAGCCTCAGTATATGACGCCTTGGGATGAGAATTTTAGTTTGATTGATATATGATATTCTCTCATCTTCCTGTGGTCACTAATGGTTTAAGGTCAGCGTGTCTGTGCTTCATTACTGCGATGGTCTCCTCTAATGCCAACGGGCATCATTTTGAGCTGTGCCATACGGAGGAGCCGTGCCTGAGGAGGACACCATCTGCCTCTCGCTGTCATTAACACCTTCTTTTTATAGCAGAGAGAATCGGGGGCGGACCAGTTTAATGCTCTGAAACCGCTGTTGCACGACGTTTCTCTGTGCAAACACACGCTTCCAGCTTTTATTTGTTCCTCGATGCCATTTCCACATTCAGTCTGTGTGTGGATCTCCTTTAGCTGGGATTATTTCCTTCATTCAGAGACATTTGTGTTCTGTGAAGAGTCAGCCATCATTATTGCTGGTTAGTGTTAACCCCCAAAAGTCATCTGATATGAGTGATTTGATTCGGGTTTCAAAAAGGTTAGGTTAGGACATGATTAGGAGACTGTTATTTTAGATGGAGCAGCACTCTTAGAAGAAATGGTTCTATTTAGAACCAAAAATGGTTCCATCCCCCACTTCATATATGGAACTCCAAAATGGTTCTATATAGAACCATTTTTTTTTTTTTTTGGTAAAAGGTTCTATTGGCCAAGTGTGGAACCTCAGGGTTCCATATAGAACCCAGAGGAACCCTTTTTAAGAGTATATAGAACCTTTTAGGGGTTCCAAATATGTAGCACTGATGGAACCTTTTCTTCTAAGAGTGGATGGTGTCACCCCAGCCACACGCCTGCATTTCTGAACACACGTCTACGTCAGGACAGGGCTGTGTGTGTGTCAGGCTTAATTAAGGATTGGCCAGGATTTCCCACAACATTGCCACAACTTCAACAAGTGCACTGCCCAGAGATCACACCTCTCGGCATCAGATACGATGATGAAGGTCGGTGTGTGTACGAGGCAATCGTTTGTTTGCTTTCTGAGCCGTGACCAACCCATTAATGCATGTGAGATAAGACAGTACACACCACTGTCTAAACACACACACACAGACTAAATCAAAACTGATCACTCCTGTTATCTCAAAGCTCTCTATGAGTTCGCATACGGCTCAAGGTTCTATCATACGTTTTTAGCATCTTGAACCGAAGTTAGGTCTCTTTTTTTTTGCTTCTGTACCTTTAAGACTTCTGTGGAAACGCCTCTTCACGTGTGAAATAATGCTTTTATTTGCATTTTCTGAGTTATTTTTGTAGTTTAGTTAGCTCATGAATGTTCTTTTTGGTCTGTGGAGGCTGTTTTCATAGTACAGTGAACTTAGTTTGATCCCAGCAATTGATCTTAATGAATCTAATTTAACGAATCGCAGAAAGAAATATTCATGAAAAATAGTATATGAATGTCAGAGGCTGACGGAAGAGAATACACTGCTTGAGGAGAATATCGCTAAACAGATGGCAGAATCAGTGACAGATAAACACTCTTTATGCAGCGATGCGCACACACCTGTCACACACACACACACGCGATCGGAAAACAGCAGATGGTTTATGCTGGTGTTTAGAATGTCGGCTGTTTTATTTTATTTTAATGTAGACCTGCATCCTACACGGGGAGCAGCACTGATTCCCATTTCTATTCTGATTCACACTTTATTTTCTTTTGTTGCCCAATTATTGAAAGTTTTACGAAATCAATTTGGAAAAAAGTTTTTGGTTTTTTTTTTTTGCATTTAGGATTTGGTGAAGAAATTACACACTTTACCTCTAAAGGGATAGCTCACCCTAAAATGAAAATGAAGTCAATGGCCAGGATTTGTGTTAGATAATATATTACATTTTTACAGCTCATGCAGGTTTTTGATGAAAACATTCCAGGATTTTCTCCATATAACGGACTTCACTGGTAACCAAACGGTTCAAGTCAAAAAGACAGTTTCAGTGCAAACTGCAAACTGTTCAAAGGGCTTTAAACAATTCCAGACGATGAATAAGGGTCTTATCAAGCGAAACGATCGCTCATTTCATAAATAAATAACAAAGTTGAAGTTTTATAAGCTCAAATGGTCGCCTTGCACTGTTCTGTGATGAATGTTCGTGACTCTCCTGTTCGAACTCGTACATCAAAATGAACAAATCTTTTCCCGAGTCAAATAGTTGATTTCGTTCGTTGAATGAACCAAATGACACGTAAAAAGATTCGTTCATTTTGATGAGCGAGTTCAAACAGGAGAGTCACAAACGCGCATCACAGAACAGAGCAAGGCGACCATTTGAGCTTATAAAACTTAAACTTTGTTATTTTTAAAAAAAATGAGCGATCTTTTTGCTTGATAAGACCCTTATTCATCTTCTGGAATCGTTTAAAGTCCTTTGAACAGTTTGCACTGAAACGGTCTTTTGGACCTTGAACCATTTGGTGCCCAGTAAAGTCCATTATATAGAGAAAATCCTGGAATGGTTTCATCAAAAACCTTAATTTCTTTTCGACTGAAGAAAGAAAGATATGGACGTCTTGGATGACAAATTATCAGCAAAAGTTTTTTTTAAAAGTGAACTATTCCTTTAACTTATCAATTAGCATATTTCTTGATGATCATCGTCCGTCATGTGGGAACTGTATAGGATGTTGGTGTGCAAATCCAGTGTTGAATCTTTAGTCATGAAAGTTAAAGTGACCTTTTCTGTCGAATCGTGGTTCTTCCGGAATGCAATTTGTACTGATTACTATCTAAAAAGCCATAAATGGGGGATAAGATGAGTGTGTGGTATTTTGAATGTGTGTGTGTGATCTCTGGATGGCCTGTTTTCCTCTGGGCTGTTTTCTGGGTATGTCCGTCAGGTCCAAGTCATCAGTCTTGCTGACAGCCTGCAAGACTATTTCTGTCCTCACAGATCTATCCCAGTTCCAGCGTTCAGGCACACCGGGTGACTTTCAGTCTGACTGTGTGTCTGAGGCGTTTTCTGCCTTTATTTGCATTTGTTCACTTTGGTGGTGGCCTGTGAAATGCTGCTTTCGAGGGTCTCAGGGGCTGTTATAATTGGTGTCTAAAAATCACACAGCAAATATTTACAACACCCCAGAGGAGGATTTGTTGCTCCGACTTTTTCTCAATTATGTTTTATGAATGTATCAGTTTCACCTTCATCTCCAAAATTCTTAAAATAGACCCAAATGAGTCAATAATTGTCATCCAGTAAGGGCACAGTAAGGGTACAGTAAGGATAGGACAGTAAGTCATATCTAAATGGATGTAGATAGCAGATCAATTCATTTGATAAGAAGTTCATACTAAGACATTAGAGCTTTGGTTACAAAGTTATCTTGGTAAATCTGAGCACTGAGACAAACAATAACTGAGAAACGCACTAGCAGGAGAATGGCATCATGCCAAAAAGTTATCCGAATCCCTAACAACTGCAAGTCAACTGCATAGCAACACCCTGGCAACGCACTAGCAGGAGAATATCAGCATGCCAAAATGTTCTCAGAACCCCCAACAACTTCACATCAACACCCTAGCAACTTCATATCAATGCCCTATAGAGGAGTATAAGGCATTCAGAACCCTTAACAACTGCACAGCAACACCTTAGCAACCACATAAATACTCCCTAGAGGAGTATGAAGAGCCAAACAGTTCTCAGAACCCCTAACAACTCCATGGCAACTGCATAGCAAGCAATTAGGAGGGGGATGGCAGCATTCCAAACAGTTCCCAAAAACGCCCTAGCAACACCCTAGCAACCGCATAGCAACAGAATGCCTAGAATGCCTAGTTCTTTATATTCATTTTCAGTGTCTGTAA
The DNA here is from genome assembly GCF_016745375.1 of Pimephales promelas. The sequence continues at coordinate 418,889 of NW_024121910.1, forward strand.
AAGGACATTCATATTGATTGTTTTCAATGATGTCAATACAATCCCCATTAAGTGAATCATTTTAAAGTCATTCAGAAGCGTAAAACACATTCTGGATTTGACTACAATGGCCAAGAGAATGAGACCTCCACGGCACGAGTCTCCATCAGATTCAGCTGCGTCCTTCACACACACTCACAGTGCTATGGCAACCAGGGAAATCCTGAGAGTGTGTGCGTATGTGTTGACCTTCATGGGTTCAGTTTAGTCATGGGGTTACAGTCTTTTCAAAGCAGCCAATGGAATAAAAACTGAACTAGCAGCTTCTCAAGGCTTCAGTATTGTACTTAGTAAAGCAAGTAGCCTGGTTACTATGGAGATGCAAAGATAAAACGGGATGGAACACCTGCCAGTGAAGCTGTTCCCATCTATCACCTCAATGTGGAGAAACTCCACAACAGATGTTCACATTTTTATATGTGACAGATTTCTTGGACTTAACTGGAGGCCGTTCTCTTTGCGTATCCTCATTTCTGTCTGACGCTGGCTAAGTGATATCAATGATAATTGTTGTTTAATTGTTCGTCCGACAGCGATGCGGCTCATTGCGCCTGTGCTGTCATCGTCTCCAGACCCAGAAGTCTTTCGGCTCTCCATACCGCAAATGTAGCGATAAGAAAATCACTTTTGCAGTCATGTCAAACTGATCCTGGATCAGCTGTTGAAGGATCACATCATTGAGATAGAAGGTCATACGGAGAGATTTGAATGCTGGGACGAGTTTATGAGACTAAACCGTTCTAGCTCATCAGCATTATTATTCTGGCACAAAGATTATTGAACACGCACCTCTTGTCTTCATATCGATCTCCCTGAAAGGGCTGGATGCTTTATGAATTTTTGCAATCATAAAAAAATCATATATATATGCTTATGCTACCACTTTTTGGAATGAAAATACTAACGTGCCTAAGAGTTTTGCACAGTACCGTTAGTATTTCATCCCAAAAAATGTTTTTAAGCATATTTTGCTATAGTCTGTCAGTAAGAAATATCAGTTTACATTTCCAAACATTCATTTGGCCATTATTTGCAATAATCCAGTGAGATTTCTGTACGCGCCAGGAGTCTGACAACAGCCGGTGTGATCTGATCTCACCATCATAGTGTCGATAAAATCACTATGTTATATTACCAATGAATGTGATTAAATGATTAAATAGTGTATCTTGTTTTCATTTATTTGCTTGTGTTTCGAAACAAGAAAAACAATTTTTATTTAAACCATATATACATAAATATCAACATATAAATATACATATATAGATTTATATTTATATAAAAAATTGTCAAAAGGCTTAAATGTTTTGAATACTAAGTAGTACTGAGAGAAATATTTTTCAAAGTCCAGCCCTACTTCTTCCTCCATCTGCTATAGTGTTCATTGTTCACCCTGCGGTTAGTTTTCAGTGCACACATTGTTTATTTTTGTCGTTGTGTATCCGGTGTGTGTGTGTCTGGAATGGGAAATGAGTGTGTTCTGATAAAAGCACAGGTGTAGAGGTCTCTGTGAGGTGATTGTAAGTATTTATTCCAGAGGCTAAAGGTCAGTGTGCTACAGCTGAATAATGCCTCTCCGGGCCGGAAACAAGACCAACTGATTCACAAATCCTCATTATTATGCAAAGTTTGTCGACTTCCACCTGAAAATGTATTTATGTTGTGTTGTGTTTATGCCTTATGGATTAATCGTGAGCGAGAGGCTTAAATATAAGGAATGGCGGGATATCAAAGCTGGGTGGGATGTTTCCTTTGAGTGACAGGAATTTTTGGTAGTTTAGTTATTCGCTGCCGTCCACAACCTCTGGAAATGCGGACAAAATGAGTTGCATACTCTTAGAAGAAATGGTTCTATTTAGTACCAGAAATGGTTCCATCCCCCGCTTCATATATGGAACTCCAAAATGGTTCTATATAGAACCATTTTTTTTTTGGTAAAAGGTTCTATTGGCCAAGTTTGGAACCCCAAGGTTCTATATAGAACCCAGAGGAACCCTTTTTTAATAGTGTATAGAACCTTTTAGGGGTTCCAAATACGTAGCGCTGATAGAACCTTTTAAGGTTCTATATAGAACCATTTCTTCTAAGAGTGTACATCCAACTTCTATACATTATAAATCATATTTTATGGTTCCAAAGTGGTTTAAACGGAACTATATTTGGTTACTCAAATGTATGTGTGAAAATCCATACGTCCCACGTCACATTAAAAACTCAATGAATGCATTTTCCCGCTGCTATAAGTCAAGGCCGATTACGGCGGTTGGTTGCCATAGTGACGCAGTCAGTCAAAGCTAAAAAAAGGTCCATGTGTGTTACTTTACATAATTTGTCACATCGGATTTTCCACTTCTCGCTCTGAGACCGAGTGCTCTGCATTATTGAAGAGTTTAAGACTTTTTTAATGTTGGATACCTCAGTGGCAGGCGGATACGTTACTCCAGCTGCTGATATGGGAAGTGCGCTCGCACACTAATGCTGTCGAGACTGAAGCGAGTGTGTACACAAGCGCTGGAGGAATCTACAGGGTGGCTTTTCTTTAAATATTTGCTAATGAAATCTCTCTGTGAGACTGGAGTCTCTGCACGACACACTGACGATGATTAGATAATCAGGAGTTTGTCTACCGGTGCCGTGCTTTTGATTTGCCACAAACAAAATACAAGATGTTTACTGTAAATACATAATGAAAGCCTAGCAAACAAGCATGCAACTCGGTGAAAAGGGAAATGGATACAAATATGCAACTCTTTTGAACAATATACAATATGGAAATGCAAAATATGCATTGTTGTAGCATGGACGTTCTGTTTTTGAAAGATTTATTTGATCAGAAATTACAGTAAAAACTGAATTGTTGTGAAATATTACTACTATTTAAAATAACTGTTATCTATGTGAATAGATGTTAAAATGTAATTTATTCCAGTGATCAAAGCTGAATGTTCAGCATCATTCTTCATTGTCACAGTATCCTTCAGAAATCGTTCTAAATTCAAATTTATTGTATTTTATGGTAACACTTTACAGTTAGGTTCATTATTAAGAATGAACAATACTTCTACAGCATTTGATAATCTTTGTTAATGTTAATTTCAACATTTACTAATACTTTATTAAAATCTTGTTAACATTAGTTAATGCACTGTGAACTAACATTGATTTGTATTAACTAACGTTAACAAAGATTAACAAAAAGAGTAACAAATGTATTGCTCATGGTTAGTTAATACATTAACAAATGTTAAATAAATGAACCTTATTGTAAAGTGTTACCTTTATTTTTTAGGGGTGTTAAAGTTGATGCGTTACATCATTTAAAAAAAAAAACCATGCATTTAATTTAAATAAATCAAATGAGCATAGAATGATTTCTGGAAGATGGCGTAATGATGGTGAAAATTCAACTTTGATCACAGCATTTCATAATAGCCTATATTTAAATAGAAAACAGTTTTATATTGTAATAATGTTTCACACACACACAAAAAAATCCGGCTGCATTTTTAAACAAAAATAAATGCCTTGGTAAGCAGAAGAGACCTCTTTCCAAAACATCAAACATTGACCGGTAGTGTCTGCATATGTTATATTATAGTGTTGGGGACGGCTCTGTCTGCCCGTGAAGTGCACGTGTGCAGCGTATGTTTCGCTCAACTAGATTAGAGAGAATTAATCTGTCATTTCAGCTCCCATCACTAATGAACCAATTAATGTTCAACACACGAGCCGTGCAGATTACGGGCAATTTGTTTGAAAAATGAAAGCACGATTCCAGACGGCAAGAAAAATGGGAAAATAAAAAGAGTTATAATAATTGTTTTGAGCCTGGATTGTGCTCGGACCACGTAAACCCGAGATAACTGCATTGTCTCTCGTCTCGCGTCTCGCTCCTCATCCTCTTTTCTGCCTCAGCTTTAAACTCTCCAGCGTGATGACGGTATTAAAGAAGTGTCAAAAGTTCAGTCGCTGAGGAGCGTGAACAAACCCGTGTCAAATGTGTTTCCACTGACATTTCCAAATGAAGGGTGTCTGATTTTAACAGTAGCCTATGTTCCCATACTTTATATGCTGAAAAGTCCTACTGAGACATTTCATGTCATTTTGAATGTTGGTGCAATTAATATTTTTATTGTTGTGTGTTTTCTCAGCTCATGCATTCCCTTGGAAACCGAACCCGTGACTTTGTTGTTGCGAGCATCAGAGTTGAGGACAATAGATCTTTTATGTGATGATATTTGGGACACACGCCGAATCATAGCGATCAAATCTCAGTTTCCACCCAAATAAGCCGAAACGGACGTAATCCAGGTGTGAACGTGATCGTGTAGGAAAAGAGACGTGATGCACGATGATGAAATGCATGTTTTGATCCAACAAGGGTTCCGCTTCCTCCAGAAGTGCATTTAAACAGGCCTCCATCTGTTGCCATAGCAACATCTCCCTGAATGATGCCATTCGCAGATCATCTCTTCTCTTATACGGTGGCGTTGCATTGGGTGTTTAAACACACACACACACGTGCTAAATCCCCCAAACATGCTTTAAAGAAACATATTTATCATTTCTTTTCCTTTTTAATTATGCAGCTTTCTCTAGTTGAGTTTGGAGTAGTCAAATCCGCCCGGAGACTTAAAGCGCCCTCAGCCAGCTCAGAAGAACAAAGCCACTTCAAAGATTTTAATTTGGGATAAAACCTCATCGCACAGACACCAGAGCCGAAGCTGGACGCGTGATGATGTCAGAGACGAGTATTCTCTCTGGCGGAAATCCATCACGCGTCTGCTCGCGTTTGATAAGCGACGGAGGAAAACCCCCTCGCTCCCCCGGCAGGGCTAAAAATAGCAGGCTATTAAAAGAACGGGGCGGAAAGAGAGAAAGCGAGCGAGTCGGGCTTCCACCCATCCATCGGTCAAGCGTTTACAGCCATTAAATTAAAGCACGTTGTCTTCAGGCTAGTGCGATTAAAGATGGCATATGCCTTGATTTTGATTCTGGGCTTTACTAAAATAGGTTTTCAGCATTTTGCCACTGCATTTAACCCCACTTTTAGACATACACTTCCCTAAGCACTTTTCCTCGTGGCCATTTTGAAGTGCGCTCAGCTTGGTCAAGTGGACATGGGTTGTTTATTTGGACAGACCCTCGACCCCTTGATTTTGACAGAGGGAGTGAGTCTACTGAACATGTACACTTCAGGCAGATCCAGAGACCACAATGCAACACGATCACATTTACATTTATTCATTTAGCTGACGCTTTTATCCAAAGCCACTTACAATTGCTATGTCAGAGGTCGCACGCCTCTGGAGCAACTAGGAGTTAACTAAAAAACTTCAAACTGTTCAAAGGGCTTTAAATGATTCCAGACGATGAATAAGGGTCTTATCAAGCGAAACGATCGCTCATTTAATAAATAAATAACAAAGTTTAGGTTTTATAAGCTCAAATGCTCGCCTTGCTCTGTTCTGTGACGCACGTTTGTGACTCTCCTGTTCGAACTCGGTCATCAAAATGAACGAATCTTTTTCTGAGTCAATTCGTTCGTTGAATGAATCAAATGACTCGGACATCAGGGCGGAATTAATGAGATAATTTCCATTTTTGGGTGAAGTATCCAGTTTAAATGAACTTTTACGCTATTGTGGCTGTTGTGTAACTTTTCCAATTATTTTGCAGTGCATTTTGGGATTGTGAAGCATTTGGCTAGAATAATGTATCTTAAAAGACAGCATGTGTTCCTATCTACCATATCTTCATGTGGATTGTGCACCTCTGAGGCCTTAAATGCTATGCAGGTCTGTATGAACAGAGCAAATAAAGTTGAACAATATCATTGTGTACACTCCAAAAACAGGCGATGAAGCTGAAATGTGTCGGATGTGGATTTACACACACACCGAGATTGAGCGAGTTTAACCTTCACGAAGGTCTGTTCTCTCCGGGTTGGCTGGGCGTCTGGACGCGGGTCTCATTCGTCTCTGTTGAGGAACACTATTTGTATGCAAATGATCTGGGCTCGCAGGCTGAATCGGGCTTATAATGGGCTTCCATCGATCATCACAAGAGCAAACTTTACAGCGCGAGTATATGATCAGTCTATCTAACGTGCCTCCTGTTACCGGCTGACATTGTGAGGAGAGGAAGAGCGTTTTATCAAAGCAAATGTCCTTGGGCTGCCGGGCGGCTGATAACACACTTCTGTGTGAGAAACAAAGATTATCGGTCATTCGGCTCACGTGAAGCTTCATTAAAACAACTCTGTGAGCATCATGAATCTCGGCAGACCGCGAGTGTGTGTTGCAGTGATTTCAGCAGGTTTAAGAAGTTGCTGGTGCAAATTAAAAGGTGTTTTGATAGCCAAAACATTGCTTTGTAGTTGCTGAAGGTTGTGAATTTACTGAATCACTTTTGCTAATTTTATCCACCTGAGAATAATCTAATTGACTGCATTGAATAAGTTGCTTGCTGCTATTTATGATTATATGTATTTAAATCACTAACATTGGGCAAGATTAACTGTGAAGTTTGACTTGGAAAGCAATCACAGCAGACTGACACATCCGACCAATCAGAGCAGAGTAGACCAATCACAGCAGACTGGGTCATCTGACCAATCAGAGTTGACCAATCACAACAGACTGGGTCATCTGACCAATCAGAGTTGACCAATCACAACAGACTGGGTCATCTGACCAATCAGAGTTGACCAATCACAACAGACTGGGTCATCTGACCAATCAGAGTTGACCAATCACAACAGACTGGGTCATCTGACCAATCAGAGTTGACCAATCACAACAGACTGGGTCATTTTTAAACAGACTGGACATAATTTAGGTGATGTGCTTCAGAACTTGGACAAATATTTACGAACCCACTAGAAGTGAATACTATCATTAAAACTTGTGATACATCATATCTGTTAAAACATTTCAAATTAATGAATATATTAGAACTAAAAAGTAATTCTATATTAAAGGGACAGTTACAGGCCAAAGCTCGATGCTTCGGGTCAAAGTCCAACCGTGAGCAATGAAACAATCACAAGTGATAATCAGATTTGTGCAAGAGCATTGAGTCTGTTGTCACGTGTGTTTTCTGGCGTGTTGCTTGACGTGCGCGGTCGGCGTCACACGTGCGCATCAGAGCGTTTGATCCTGAGGACGTAAGGAGAGGCATGTTGTATCTAAGCAACAGGATGGTTGCCAGGTGACAGACACGAGGTCCTGAGAGCAGAAAGGGTGTGTTTGGTGTTTCTTAGGAGGCGAGAGACCAATCGAACTGCCAGTCAAAGCGCTGACAGAGATTCGATTGTGTGCAGTGTGAATCTGAACTCTCCTCTGAGATCACATGCAACATGTTAATGGCAAACGGGTTGGGATCATCTTCTCAAGACGGTTCTGACAGAATCAAAGAAGATGCGGCAAACCTCATCAGAGCCGAGCATTGATCGCCCAGCGTGAGCAACAGATAATGAGCTCTCCTTTCAGCCTCCCATGATGCTCTGCTCTGATCTGACCCGACACACACGCTATTATCACATGTGCAACTGAGTTTGACATCATTAGTGTTGGTAATGCTAAAAAGTTTCTGTTGCCTGCAGATTTTCAATTAAAGGCTTGGACTGTGTTGCTTTTAAAGTGCCTCTAGTATGCTTTTTGGGAAGATTACTATATTATTTTTCATGCAGTGTGTAATATACCTGGTCGATATAATGTAAAAGGTCTTCACAGTTTGATTCTTGTTGCCGACATGTTGAGAAGACTCACACTTGAATTGATACGGTAAAATTGATGCCATTATTACTGTTTGTATCACTGTGTATGAGGAAGATCGGGAGGTGAAATTCATGCATCTGAAACCAATCAAAGCAGAGTAGACCAATCACAACAGACTGGGTCATCTGACCAATCAGAGCAGAGTAGACCAATCACAACAGACTGGGTCATCTGACCAATCAGAGCAGAGTAGACCAATCACAACAGACTGGGTCATCTGACCAATCAGAGCAGAGTAGACCAATCACAACAGACTGGGTCATCTGACCAATCAGAGCAGAGTAAACCAATCACAACAGACTGGGTCATCTGACCAATCAGAGCAAAGCAGACCAATCACAACAGACTGGGTCATCTGACCAATCAGAGCAGAGTAGACCAATCACAACAGACTGGGTCATCTGACCAATCAGAGCAGAGTAGACCAATCACAACAGACTGGGTCATCTGACCAATCAGAGCAGAGTAAACCAATCACAACAGACTGGGTCATCTGACCAATCAGAGCAAAGCAGACCAATCACAACAGACTGGGTCATCTGACCAATCAGAGCAGAGTAGACCAATCACAACAGACTGGGTCATCTGACCAATCAGAGCAGAGTAGACCAATCACAACAGACTGGGTCATCTGACCAATCAAAGCAAAGCAGACCAATCACAACAGACTGGGTCATCTGACCAATCAGAGCAGAGTAGACCAATCACAACAGACTGGGTCATCTGACCAATCAGAGCAGAGTAGACCAATCACAACAGACTGGGTCATCTGACCAATCAGAGCAGAGTAGACCAATCACAACAGACTGGGTCATCTGACCAATCAGAGCAGAGTAGACCAATCACAACAGACTGGGTCATCTGACCAATCAGAGCAGAGTAGACCAATCACAACAGACTGGGTCATCTGACCAATCAAAGCAAAGCAGACCAATCACAACAGACTGGGTCATCTGACCAATCAGAGCAGAGTAGACCAATCACAACAGACTGGGTCATCTGACCAATCAGAGCAGACCAATCACAACAGACTGGGTCATCTGACCAATCAGAGCAGAGTAGACCAATCACAGCAGACTGGGTCATCTGACCAACCTACTTTACAATAAAGTTTCATTTCTTAACATTAGTTAACTAGAACTAACAAAGACCAATAATTGAGTTTATTATTCTATCTTAATTCATATTCATTTAAATATTTACAACATATAAAGATCAAAAGTAGTTTTTAAAACATAAATGAATGCAGTTTGAAATAACATGAAGGTTGTTTTATTAATCAACATTATCAAATAAACATGCTGTCATGCTGTAACATTTTAATTGGTTAGTTTGTTAGTTAATGCATTAACTAATGTTAACAAATGAGACCTTATTGCAGAGTGTTTACATATTTCAATAATTAAAGCTTTTAATAGATATCATCACCATACCTACCCGGTTTTTAATCATATTAAGACAACAAGTTTTCTGAAATGTTTTCATTTGTAGACAAGGCATCTATTTAATCATGCAATAATTTGCATATAATTTCCAGATCAGAAAACTGAACATGTTTTACCAGGTTTGAAATATTTGTTGACAGATATAGAGTTAAAGGCTTTTTTGGATATCTCTTTTTATTACACCATTAATCAGAAAATTCTGAAAAAATAACAACTAAATCAGGCAAATTATATATTTATATATAGCTTTTCATATAGTTAAAGCCTTTGTAAAATCCTTCAGAATGTAGATTGGAATAAAAATGTAAAGTTTAATGTAGGTAAAGATTTCTGACTCAAACTTCTGCTTTAAATATATGTATTTTTAACTACAACACTCTAAAATTGCTGGGTTGTTTTAACCCAACTTTGGGTCAGATATGGACAAACCCAGCCATTGGGTTAAATTTCTTAATTACATTTTTAACCCAGCGTTTGGGTTTGTCCATATTTGATCCAAAGTTGGGTTAAAACAACCCAGCATTTTTAGAGTGAACCTACAGATGCAAATAAGACGTAATTCTAGTGTAATAAAGTATTTGGGATTTTTTTCTTTCCACTAGTCTTAAAGAAAATCAAAATAAACCAAAAAAATCCAGTCCTTATAGTCTTACTTTTAGTTACTGTATTATTACACTGTAAAAAATCCTGGGTTGTTTCAACCCAAATTTGGGTCAAAAATGTACACTAAAAAATGCTGGGTTGTCTTAACCTAATTTTGGGTCAAATGCAAATTTTGGATTAAAAAAATACAATTAATAAATTCAACCCAAGATTTGGGTTTGTCCATATTTGAACCAAAATTGGGTTGAAACAACCCAGAATTTTTTAGAGTGTAATTAAAAAATGTACAGTTGAAAGTGAAAGTTGAAGCTTTAATTTTCATTTTTATCCCAGGATTTGGGAATATTTGACCTAAATTTGGGCTAAAACAACTCAGCATTGTTTAGAGTGCAATAATCATAAATGATGATACATTATTGAGAAGCAAACTTGTGCAAGTGTTATGATGGCAGTTGTGTCGTAGTGCCCTCTGGTGGGCAGTGCTGACACTATCCACAGCTTCTGCCCAAGGTTATTGTAATTTTGCCCCAATATCTAATTTATTAGACTACAGTACAGATCTCTTATAATATCCTTTGTTTCATGGGCTGTGTGTAATTGGGTTGCTGTATTGGTTCTTTTGAAATATGCTGGTCACACTGCAAGAACAAAAATAGCATGGTATTGCTTTGCCTTGAAAAAAAATGCATTCATATTGATGTTTTCATAAATAGAAATCAAACAAATCTGTTACCAAAAAGCATTAAATGGATATTGTTCCAATGCACAACATCTTGATTTTCAGTTTTTGAGATTAAACCGATTGAGACACTCAGAGTTTCATTTTGTTTTTTTAATGATTTTTTTGCCATGCTACAAAAATAGAGTTGGCACTGATGGCAAAGTAATAGTTGTCATTTAAGTAACTAAGTTAAGTAATTAAAAAAAACAAAAAACATTTTACTAAACTGATATCAATACCCAATATATCAAATGCAAATATCAAAACTAGTTTCAGTACAACGTCCGTAATTGTGAAATACTCGCATAGGAATGTAACCACCCTCTCTCTCTCTCTCTCACACACACACACACACACACACACACACACACAATGCATCATTCCTGAAAGATCCCGACAATCATTCAGTTCTTCAGATTTGGCAAATGATCTTGATTTATACAGTTATTTCATTAGCACTCATTTGTGGCTAAAACTACTGAATGTCATTTTTTTTTTTACATGTGAACGTTCTTATATTTGCACACTCTCTCAAAAAGGTAGAAAATAATAATGCAATAAACTTTACAATAGAAGCTTTACATAAGCTGGATGTCTAGTCCTCCACTCGCCGTAAACATTTGTCTTTTGTTTGGAAACCCTTAAGAACATTGGAGTGCATTCAGACGAGCGATACAATCACATTTGCAGCACCGCACAATCCTCCAGGGCCTTCTGAAACAGCGTGACGCACGAGACCAACTAAAGTGTGTTTATCGTCGACCACACTGCAAGATCTACAACACTGATGCGTTTATGAAATACTTGAAGAAATCCGGCCTATAGTCATCAATACATTCATCAAGCGTTTGATAGGGATGCACCGTTCAAGTTCTCTGATTGCTGCTTTTATATTATGAATCTAGTTTTGTGTTTGATTTATAAAAAAAATACAATGAACCTTTAATCTTAATTGCTGTTTCGTGTAAAATTTGATATTTTAATGTATGTAACGCCATAGGCTGTATATATACTTCCAACATTGACCAATAATTAAAAAAAAAGAAGAAAATATTTAATTTATTTTATTTTATCGGTTTCCAGTTTTGGTCATAGGAGAATATTTAAATTATTATTATTATTTTTTTTTTTTAAAGAAATCTGTTTAAATTTGAGGTAAAAATAATCTGCTTCTAATATTGGCCAATATTATTATAATTATTATTATTTTAAGTTGGGGTAAAAATAAGTCATGATTGTATCGGATTCTAATATCAGCCAATAATTGAAAGAAAATAATTAACCTGCCATGGGTAAATAATTAAATTATCATTATTTTAAGAAACATTTAAGTTTGGTCCAAAGTATGCCCTGATTTTATATACCAATATTTTATTTTAAAGGGATAGTTCACCCAAAAATCAGTATTTACTCACCCTCATGTTGTTCCAACTCCGTAAGACCTTCGTTCATCTTCAGAACACAAATTAAGATATTTAAGATATTAAGATCACTCCTGCATACTAGTCCATAAGCTTCTTGAGGGATTGAAAAGTTATTAAAGACATCGTTAAAATAGTCCAAGTGACTACAGCGGCTCAATCTTAAGTTTATCAAACAACGAGAATACTTCTTGTGCGCAAAAACAAACATAAAAAATGACTTTATTTCAACTATATATCTCATTTCCTTATCTCTGGGCCTCGAGTCAGGTTACTAGTTTAACAGTGTTGTTGTACGTCACACACATCACACACACGACCAGCGCCGGCCAATAGTGAGCCTACGTGTAACGTAGCTCTACGCAATTACGCTAGTTAAACTGACTACAGGCCCATAGAGAAGGAAATGAAATGGAGGAAAACTATGTCTTTAATAACTTTTCGAGGCCGGCAAGTTTCAATCCCTCAAGAATCCTATGGACTAGTATGGAGGAGTGATCCAGCTTTCAGATTTCAGCAAAAATACCTTAATTTGTGTTCCAAAGTTGAACGAAGGTCTTGGTTGAAACGACATGAGAGTGAGTAAATATTGACAGAATTGTAATTTTTGGGTGAACTACATGTTTTAAGTTGAGGGAAAAATAAGCCAAGATTTTATCTGCATCCAATATAAAATAGTCAAAATTGTCCATTACCGACATAATCACTGATAAATAATCACTAATATGAATAAATGTACAGATTCTACACCTGAAAACCTTTTCTCTAAACACTTCAAATATCAGGGTTTCTTAGCAACTGAGAGAAGGAAGAGGCGCTCAGACACACTGGACTCTATCCGGCGGGCAGTGACGCGTGTCTTTGGTCGACAGACGTGAGCGTACAGCTGAAAACACACACACACAAAAACACACACACACATTAGCGCTCTCCTTTGGGATCACGCTAGCAGAAGGGCTTGTGGAGTGAGAGCGAGTGTTTAAAGTGACTGCAGTGAACCATGTGATTCTAGAATACCGTAGCGAGCATCTTTTATTGCTCTCAAGTGCAAAATGAGTGACTTACATCATTGAAGTAACCACATAAAAGACGTATCTCGAACACTTGGATATTTTTGAAAAGGAGAGGAAAACATCACAGCATTGATGAATGAGGTCTGGTAAAGCGTTTAGTGTTTCCTCATCTGTACCTGTTTCAGACCTGCGCTATGAAGGCATGTCAAATATATACTTAAACTGAGTGAATCTCACAAAACCTGTCAAGATCATATTTCATCCTGAATCTAAAGAAATACAAGCTTAGATTTGCATACGGAAAATTAACGTTTTTTTTTTTAAGCATTTAATAAGATATTCTGCCTTTTCAAACAGCCATAAATTCATACCCGGGTTTGTGAGGAGGAGATCAAATCTAATAATACTTATTAATACTCTTTAAATTCTTCTAAAAAATGATAATAATTGGAATCAGCAGTGGAATTTTTAAACAGCTTCAATGTCTATGATAACAATCCTAGATCATAAAAATGATTGAAAAATGAGGATTTAAACAACTTTAGTGTTTAATTAATACAGGTTTTATAAAATGATTTACCTTTAAACCATTCTGAAATATTATTACAACTTCTATTTTAAAATGTAATTTATTCCCATGATGCAAACCTGAATTTTCCGCATCATCACTCCAGTCTTCAGTGTCACATGATCATTCAGAAATCATTTGAACAATTTGGTGCTTTTTTACCATTTATCATTTACCAATGTTGAAAAGTTTTTGCTGCTTAGTAGTATTTTTTTGGAATGTTTCTTGAGCAGCAAATCATCATATTAGAGTGATTTCTGAATGATCATGTGACACTGAAGACTGGAGTAATGATGAAAAAAATTTAAAAAAAAATCAGCTTAGATCACAGGAATAAATTACAATTTAAAATATATTCACACAGAAAAGTTATTTTAAATTGTAAAAAATATTTCTCAATTTCTTCTGTATCTTTGAACAAATTTTAATGCAGCCTTGTTGAGCATGACAAGAACATTAGCGCATTTATGTGTATGGGATGATTTCGAATTTTAGTATTGCCATATAGTATTTTTAGTAACTTTTTTATTGCCATACACCAGTTAAAAATGTACAACACTCCACATATGCCGACGGGTTTGCTGGTATGAAAATAGGGTAAATGTGGATTTATTTCTTTAGATATCTCAGTGAAATGTGACCTGACAGGTTTTCGTGAGATAAACTCCTGCATTCTGGGACGAGTAAACCGACTGGTTTGCTGGATCAGTGCTGGTCGGGTCACATGGGCAGGTCGGTGCTGTTGTGTCGAGTTTTCCTGGATGTGCCGTCATCCCGTGGCTGTGCTTTCTGCAGGCTGGACATGGCAGCCGTGCGCTCGATGTCGATGACGGCGTACAGCTCAGTCCGCCGCGTGGGGGTGGGTGGCAAGGGTGTGGTGGGTGTTTTTGGGGTGTGAGGTCCACTGGAGTCCGACACTTTGTCCATTTCCACCTCGATGTAGTTGAGCTGCCGGAGCGGGTCGCCCACCCCGAGCCTTCGGAGGTCAAAGCTGAATACGGTGGGCTGAGTGCTGGAGAGTTTGTGTGCGCTGAGCGGCACCGTGACGTTCTCCGTGTTGACGTAGTTGTGCTGGGGATCGAGGGAATGGAAGCCGTTCAGAGAGGGCGACTTGAGATCGTCCTCGTCCTCCGCCTCGCTGTTGGGTTTGCGCGTTTCCCACACGGGCGGCAGCGCCGGCAGGTTCTCGTAGTTGAGCAGCGCAGTCCGCCGCTGGGCTGAGTTGTTGGCGTTGTGGGCGTCGGGAAGCGGTACAGGAGGTCTGTTTCGTCTCGCTCCGGACCCGACGGGTGCCACCACGCCGTTTTGCTGCTCGTGGGGCGTCTCTTTGCGCTCATCGCTATCGTAACCGGTGTCGCAGTCAGTCGCAAGGCCTGTGCAGCCATTTACTGTCTTTGCAGGAGAAGTGGCGTTATCTGTGCTAGAGCCGGGCACTCCCGCGTCCCGCTCGCTGAGATCTTGCGGGCTCTCCTTGAGCAGCATCTGTCTCTGGACAGGCGTAGGGCCTAAAACAAACTTTACACCCTCCGAGTCCAAAACCACGTGCGGCTCAGTCTCATTGGCCGACGTTGGGAGTGCGCTCTCGGGATTGGACGTCCGGAGCTCCAGAGGGGCGTGGCCACTGCTACGACAGCGCCGTTCCTCTTGTAGACCCGTCGTGTTGACGTAAGTGTGCACCTGCACAAGACAAAAATATGAATTAAGAGTTTTACATTTACACTACTATTTTTGATGTTTTCAAAATAAGTCTCTTATGCTTATCAAAGTGCATTTATTTGATAAAAAAAAAATCGGGGAAAAAAACAGTAATATTGTGAAATATTAGAATTTAAAATAATGGTTTTCTATGTTAATATACTTTAAAACAGTGTTCAGACTCGGTCTCGAGACCATATTTTAATCGTCTTGGTCTTGTCATGGACTTGTGTGCATTTTGACTCAGAATTGACTCGTACTCGAACATATTAGGACTCGGACTTATTCCCGAGTCCCATTGAAAATATGTCATGAATATTACTGTATGTTAATGTTTCTTTAAATTGTTTGATTGAAACGTCCAATGATTGCTGACTTTCTTGTGTGCAACTGCGCATGACTTGAGACTATAACGTTTGCGGCACGCAAATGCAGCAGGACCCAGGTCAGATGTGATGTGGATCCTCTAGCTCAACTATGTATCAAGAGCCACACAGAATTTGTGTGCAGTGATGTTATGTGAAAGAGCACTTACTGATTGTAATAATTGTAAGTCATAATTATATGTGGCCTTTATACCATTACAGTGTACATGATTCCATGGTATATTTAGTTTACTGTTTGAGTATGGTGCCAAAGTCTGGTTTGAGACCCAACCTTAGGTTATCCAACCTCTCTGGTCTCGACTAGGACTTGACTCTCTTTGGTCTCGGAGTCGACTCAGACTCGACTCTCTTCGGACTCAACTGTCTTTGGTCTCGGCCTCGACTTTATTTGGTCTCGGACTCGACTGTCTTTGGTCTCAGTCTCAACTTGGACTCAAGTATTTGGTCTCAGACTCGACACGGACTCGACTCTTTTTGGTCTCGGTCTCGACTCAGACTTGACTGTCTTCGGTCTTGGTCTCAACTCGGACTCGAGTATCTTTGGTCTCGGACTCGACTCGGATTCGACTGTCTTTGGTCTCGGCCTCGACTCGGATTCGACTGTCTTTGGTCTCGGACTCAACTGTCTTTGGTCTTGGTCTCGACTCAGACTCGACTCTCTTTGGTCTTGGTCTCGACTCAGACTCGAGTATCTTTGGTCTCGACTCGGACTCGACTCTTTGGTCTTGGTCTCGACTCAGACTCGAGTATCTTTGGTCTCGGACTCGACTCGGACTCGAGTATCTTTGGTCTCGGTCTCGACTCGGATTCGACTGTCTTTGGTCTCAGCCTCGACTCGGACTCGACTTTATTTGGTCTCGGACTCGACTCGGACTCGAGTATCTTTGATCTCGGTCTCGACTCAGACTCGACTCTCTTTGGTCTCGGCCTCGACTCGGACTCGACTTTATTTGGTCTCGGACTCGACTGTCTTTGGTCTCGGTCTCGACTCGGACTCGAGTATCTTTGATCTCGGTCTCGACTCAGACTCGACTCTCTTTGGTCTCGGCCTCGACTCAGACTCGACTCTCTTTGGTCTCGGTCTCGACTCGGATTCGAGTATCTTTGGTCTCGGTCTCGACTTGGATTCGAGTATCTTTGATCTCGGTCTCGACTCAGACTCGACTCTCTTTGCTCTTGGTCTAATATGTTGATTTGATACTCAGGCAACAAATGAAACCTTAATATAAAGTGTTAGTCTGTGTTTTTAAGTGAAGTGCGTCTGTACCGTTTCATCATTGAGCAGCAGTGGGTGTGTTGATTCCTCCCCCACTGATGGTAACCTAGTGCTGCCCACTGAAGGATGGCGACTCGAAGGGCGCGAGGACGCGTCGCCAAATGACGGGTAACGGCCGATTCCATTTGCCACTGTTGGGACAGAGTAACCTGGAGCTGTAGAGAGAGTGATTGAAGAGTTAGTAAGAGAGTCCCATATGAATGTAAGATCTGGAAGTGTGTCTGTTCTTACTGGTGGGAGTGTGTGGCGTCACTGGAAGCTCAGGCTCCAGCACTGGTTCCTCCACAACACTGATGCTGTTGTTGTGCATGATGTCCTGCAGCATGTTAAAGATCTCCTCGGCCCGCGTACACTTGAAGGCGAATATCCCTGAAGAGGAGTGAATAATGAATGTGAATGACACAAAGCAACAAATATCGTACAGTAAAAGCAGATGTGATGGAGAGTTAGCTCGTAAGTCTCACCTTGACCGGTTTGGCAGCGCCGGCCGCTCTCAAAGGAGAAGAGGTTGGAGTCGTACCCATATCGACGCAGGCAGAGGTAGGGCCACTTCACGGCGTCTCGTTTGCGCGTGTGCAGAATGAGCTCTTCCTCCGTTAACTCCATCACGCCCGAGCCCAGCTCATTACCATCATCATCCACGTTTATCACCTACAAACACACACACACCACTTTCAGCATATGCACACTGTTAAAATGAATAAAATAAAAATACAACTTTAGGGTTTACATAATGCGCATATTACACTGTGATTTCACAGTTTTGTGATTATTTTTATTTTTCCTACTTCATATTTGAGTCTAAACTGCGTCAAAACTGGTAGTAAATGTATATGGCATAGTAAGAATCTGGTCTCGTTCTTCCATAGACACACACAGAGGCATCTTGGGTAAAGTAAAAACAGTTTCTGATCCTTTGAGAACACAGGAGCTGATTTATTTGCTTTTTAGATTATTTAATGATTTGGTATGTTAATAAAAATGAGAACTTTTTACTCTCTGTAACGCATGGAGTCTGTTCACCGCAGTACATGTGTGACAGACAGACACCTTCAGACCGTTTCGTTGCTCACTTTGAATTTGTTGTGATGGTTGTCAGGGATGACCTCTTTATCGGGACAGCTACAACAGCTCCCCATGGCGCCTTTAACACACCATTGGCCCCCTGCGCAAAAGAAACGATGTGAGAAACAGTTGAGATGGAAAAGTACAGGGAGATATGAAGACATTTGAGAAACATCACACGTGTTGTGTTTGCTATGCTGTTGTTTATTTAGAGGATGGTACAGCCAAAACATCCATCCGTCCCATTTCTGTAGATGTGTGTTAACTGTGATCGTCCAGCAGAGAGCGCTCCAATGCTCACCTACATCCAGCCATCAACAGTTCTGCTTCACAGCTCAACATCGCACTTCCAGCACATGTGCGTGTGTGAGGGAGAGAGATCAGCTTCCTGTGGAGGCAAAAACACACACAACAAACTTAGGAACACATTTTGTTATCATACTGTATTTTTCGGTGAATGCCAGAGACGGGAAAGAATGGCTCTGTGCTTCTTAGTTAAGCCCTACCTAGTTGTCAGAGAGGAGTATATAGAAAGATCAGAGATGTACACATATGATACTAAGTTATGATACCACGATTTTACAAGAAAATACTATTTCAGTTACGTTTAATTCAACGTTTTGCTTGCCGTTTCTTCGTAATTGTGAACTTAACTAGCAATTCCTGAGTGAAAATGGTTTCAAAGCACATTTTTTTCTAGTGTTGAGGATTTAAAACAAGCGTAAGCAAAGACCGGATTTTGACTCGAGTCCCCGGCCGCCCAGCACATTTATAATTCATGCACACACTTCATTTACATGAACATCGAGAAGTACGTCCCAGATCACAACAGCTGTTTGATTTTAATACATTTTTCACTGGTTTAAAAGGATTTTTTTTGTGTGTTGTGCACTTGAGCTTGCTGCTTTTGTTGCCCCCGATTTCTCTTTCTGTGACCAATAACGTTGCGACTTACATCATTTGAGTCTGTTTCTGGGGTCATTAAGAGGTCATGCAGTCCTGCTACATAATGAGTGATATATGGATGATGGACTGTATAATTAGGATAGTTTCAGGCTCTTGGGAGGCTTTTACTAAGACGTGTCTTTGCGTTTAAAAACTGCTGGACTAAATGCACCAGCATCTTTAGAAAAGGCCCTGTTTACACCTGGTATTAAGATGCGTTTTGGTCGACGGGATCACAAGTAGACGAGGGAGACAGTCCCATTTACGCCTGGTGTTTTAATCCATTTCTTTTGTCCACTTTCATCCTCTTCCGTCTAAATTTATGGGCTTTTTCAGATCTCTCGATCTAATGGACGAAACAAGCGTGCGCAGTTTATAAATGAGACGTTTGTGCTTGTACGTTTCGCATCTTCAAACCAAACTTGGGTCTTCTTCAGCGCTCCCATAATGTTTAAGTATTACACTGTAAACCCTAACGGTCCAAATAATTCATTGGTTTGAGTAGGACAAACTTAAATTCAACTAATTAGTTCATTCAAATTAATTTTTATGAGTATTTAGCACTTTCCTTCACAGAACTGATATATTTGAAGTAAACTGAACTGTTTCATTGTTTTGAGTTTTATGAAATTATTTATTTTAACTTAGACGAACTTAAGTTTAACTGAAACAACTGGGATATCTATTTCCCAGCATGCTTTGCCGATGGCATTCGAAAGAGAGTGTAAATGCTAAAATTAAGTGCAATATAATGTTTTTTTTTTGTGTGTAAAATTAATGTTAAGTGTGAGATGTTTAGTAGTGATTAATGTTTTGTTATGCTAATTTAGAGGAATTTCTGTTAATGTTGGCTTTCGGATAGTTACCATCATGGCGACAAGTGGTGCATTCAGCTTGATTTGAGAGCAAATTATCCCTTTTATTGTTACGCTCATACAGCAAGTGCTTCTGTGCTTGTAAGTGCTTGTATACTTGTTAGCATTTACTATGTCAGCAGATTAGCTTTTAAAGCTAACTAAGTTTATACTATGAAAAGTGTTTTGAGTTCTGCCAACTTATTCGGGTTTACAGTGTACTTCATAGATTTAAGTTATAGTAACTAATTAGTACTATTCACTTTATTTACCCAAGTTATCTTAACAATAAGTTATTTAGTTACTTGGAAACAAATTAATTTTTTTTATGCTTAAATTGTTTGAGTTAATAAACTTAAATGATTTAAGGCAATCGGTTGAACTAACTCATCAGGTTTTACAGTGTAGGTTTGCAGTCGCATTCGACCACATGAGCGTCTCTAGACTATGAAAGCAATATGTTTACGTCTATCTCTGGCAGAAAGTGGACAAGCTCAAAACGTTTAAGACCATGTTTATGCCTGTATGTATTTAACACGAAACATTTCTGAACAACATGATCAATGTTGGAAAAATTGCCCCAAAACTACAAGAATTCATTGCAAAGTTCAAATCGTGGCTCAACCTTCAACAAAAAAGGCAACAGACGATTTTTAAATAAGAATTTGCAGCATGACCTAAAGCTCAGTTCATTATCGCCACTCATGAGGATGAAACGTAAATAATTCAAGACCTCCAGACAGTAAAGCTCTGCTCTAGTTTACAGTTCATCTTCCTGCAGGAAGCAAACCGCTCTTTCACTCACATTGTCACTCATCATACATGGTTAAATGGTTTTAGTACGCCACACACACACACTAAAAACAAACTCTGACTCGCTCAGGCTACAAAAGTCAATCTTCACAGTCTGCACACCTTGTTATACGTCACACCTCCTTTATGCAAAATTAACAGTCAGCACTGCAGCGCTCAGTTTTCTTCTATATTTAATGAGTGAAGTATGTAGGGCGTAGCGTGCAAAACCTGGCACCAGCCCGAATGTGTCCCACCTGCCCAGGTATGTGAAGCACACAGGTACTGCTCACATTCCATCAGTTTAACATCCATCAACCACACTAATGCAAAACGCTCACAGACAGTGTCAAATCTCATTCACTTGTGGGTTCAAATCAAAAGACTCGAAACATTCAGTGATTAGGCATGTTTAGGCAACTTGCACAACATTAGAATGAGCTGTAAGGATCATCATGACACCCGCTGCAAATTTCAAGTCCAAACGCCTACGACAAACTCACCAGAGCGCACACCATCTCTGCCTCTCCGTACGAGACAGATTAGCAGCGGCACGTCGAGATTCACTCATTCCTACTGCATGTTTGGGCAATTATCACCCCACATAATGAGGGAGGTCATGACTAGCCTGCTAAACCACGAGCATGAGTCAGCCTTACGCTTACAGCACCAATCTCAACTCACAAAGGTCACATGACCCAAACTGAAGAGGTCATCATCGCGGCTCTACCTGGCGCGTATTTGATCAAATTGGTTGCTTGCAGATTTTTGTTTTTGCCGCGTGCAACCAACGAGGATCATGCTAAAGAAAGCTGGAGAATGTTGAGTTCATTTATTTTTATAATTTATCCTTATCATTTATTATTGAGATCATTTATTTTCTCTCCCATTACATTCAATTTAAGCTCACAACTCAGCTTAAGCAAAGTTTCTTATGGTGTGATGCTAGAAATATTCTGTCAAACATATTGTGCAAATTTTTATGATCGTTAAGAAATTGAATGTGAAATCATAAACCATGTTTCAGTAAGAATGCTTATACTTTGATCATATACTATAAGCCTGAATCAATTATTTGTAATTGAAATTAAATAAAAAATGAGTTATGGTTAAGTGCGATTTTCAAAACGCAATGGTCGTGATTTAATTAAATAAATATATGCGCTGCGTGTTTCAGAGCGGGACTTTTCTTTTACACGTGAGCAGCTCATGATCAGGCGAATTTATTTTCTCAGTTCACCGTAAATGTTGCTCCACTCGTCTCTGCATCGCTTATAACATGCATTTGGGAACGAAACATATTCCTAAAGTACTAATGAGAAACGCTTATAAACCGGCTGTTGTCAACAAAACTAAAGTTTTAAGGATCCATGTGGATTTCTACCAAAACAAAAGCTCAACGATTTCATGTTTAGAAAGGAAGAAATTAAGAAAGCCAAAACTGGTATTGTTGTAGTTTTACAGTGGTATCATTTATTCATTTTTATTTTGCAGTTAATGTTTTATTTAGTAATCATTATAATAAATATTATTATTATGACTATGATTTTTAATAACTCTCTCCATCTTTGACTAATTATTATATCATATTATTATTTTATATTCATATATAACTGTAAAAACCTACAAAACACCACAGCAAACCTGAAGCTTTTTTATTTTAAATCACATCACTTATGATATTAATATTTCTTATTTTTTATTTAAACTTTTTTTTATTATTTATTAATAATTAGTATTAATATACTAGTAAAACATAATATATTAATATTGTGATTTTAACAGTTTATTAAATATTACAATTTAACATTACCTTTTTAACAGTGAAATTACATTCATATTCATTATTTTGTATTTTTATATGAATTTTACTTTGTAATAATAATAATAATAATTACTATTATTATTTAAGTAATATTCATATATAATTACAAATTTATCGTAATTTTTGGTGAAATTGTGAAACACAGCAAACCAGGCGTTTTTTTTTTTTTTGTGTGTGTTCCTTTTCTTCTTAAAATCACATTTTAAAATCAAAATTCAATTTTTTCCCTCCCAAATGCAGACCTAATCATTAGTGTTTGTAAGAGAGAGCAAGAAAAACAGACAAGTTTAGTGTGAGAGGCGAGGGTCATACTGAGACCTCCAGGGAAAGATGGACGACAAGTCAAACACTTTGACTGAAAACACAGGGGAACCGCTGCGGGTAAAGATTGCACTCCTCTGACTTCATCGCCCTCAAACACGCACACACACACAAGTGTGTGTGTTGCAAACCATGCGATGACTGAAGCCACTGTGTCTCTCCCCCGCACAATGTTCACATTCCACGGGGCACAGGGTGTGGATACAGAGGTAGATTTTTTCATACACAAAAATGCCTCTCTATCTCTCTCTCTTCATCTTCGGCTCACCCACTCCTCCTCTGCTGGTGCTGCAGAGGCTTGTCATACGGCGGCCAATCTGTGACTCACTGGATTTGCATTCTGGGAACGGTGTGGGGTCACTGGAGCACTGAAGTGTTATTCTGCATTCGTAAAGAATTCTAATAGTATAAACAGCAGCGCGCTGGAAAGAATGAGTCAGGAGACGCTCTTAACTAGCACTTTAGAGCTCTTATTAACAGCCATTTGAAGCCATCACATGCAATTTGGTTCAACATCTTGCCAATTTGCTTGTTACTTGCGGTCTATCACATAAATTAAAACGTACAACCCTGACAGGTAACTGAACTGTATTGTGTGCCATGCCATCACACAGACAGCTTCGCAAATTCCAGCGTGACTGCATCTATTTATATCTGCTGAATAAATAAAAGGGGGACAGAAGAAACATTTGAGGCTATAAACAGCTATTCTGCTATCGGGTTTAAGTGCTTATACCACATGTAAAACTTGCTATTCAATATCTTTTGACCAAGCAAATGGTTGCCAGGGTGTTGCTAAATGTTTTTTAGCATGTTTTGAGACCATTTCAATTGCCAGAAAAAACATTGTAAATGGCCAAGGCTGCAATTTTATTAAATTAGTTTGCAGTGAACGTTCGCATTAAATACTGCTTCACACTTTTAATGAGAAGCACTTTTAAACCGGCTTTAAGGACTCAAGATAAAATCTCAATGGTTCAACATTTTGAATATGAAGACATTAAGACATTAGTATTAGGCCCCGTCCACACTACTGCGTTTTCGTTTAAAAACGGAGACCTTTTGCTACGTTTGCACCTCCCGTCCACACTAAAACGGGAAAAACGAAGACCTAAAACGGAGAAGTTTAGAAACGCTGCAGCTGCGTTTTGCGTTTTGAATCTCCGGAGTGCGTTTTAGTGTGGACGAGACAAAACCATACAAAACGGAGAACTTTAGAAACGCTGACGCTTGGCTCTATGATTGGGTGTTATCAGTCATGACGCATCCTTCCCTGATTCGTCATTCACTGTTTACACCGGCACGCGCATGCCCAGTGTTGGTGAATGGTCACGTAATCTGCGTTTTCAGTCGTTTTAATGTGGACGGAGATCGTTTCTAATACGCAGATAAAACGCTGGTGTGGACGGAGATCGTATTCGTTTTAATTCTCCGTTTTTAAACGAAAACGCAGTAGTGTGGACGGGGCCTTAGTATATTATCAAATGATTAAAAAAAGATACATTAGTATTGAAATTTTACAGTTGTACTGTAAAATAAAATTATTATTTTATTCTATACTCTTCTTTAAAAGTGAACGATTACATTTTTTTAAACATAGTATTTGTTTTATTAATATTTCGAGTTAGCTTTTTCATGTTCATTTTTTGTTTAATATATAGTCATTTTATTAGTTTTATTTATTTAAATATTTCCTTAAATATTACATTTTTTTCAACTAATATTTATCATTTTATTTTGGCTTTATTTCAATGAACATAAATGTTTGTTCATATGAATGAAAAAAATATGAACGCTCTGGATCTGAATTACATTACATGCATGCATTTGGCAGGTGCTTTAATCCAAATCAACTTGCATTGCATTCAAGGTATACATTTAATCAGGTCATGCATTATATCGCTCCTGTGAAACCTTGGTGTTTCTGGCGCCACACTGTACAGTTGCTACAGGAATGCATTAGCATGGTACAGGGATGTGCACTGTACATGCACTGTGAGAATGATGGTGGAAAGTCATGAGTGGGGGATTAGCATGAACTAACCCCACACCTTTGAA
Organism: Pimephales promelas; assembly: GCF_016745375.1. Next base: position 443,697 of record NW_024121910.1, read on the forward strand.
CACGGCATTCCAAGCCTGGGAAAAAAAAACACGTCTCCGTGCAGCGACCCTCCAGTAACTCCTTACGCAAAGCTACGTTCTCCAGAGTCCCAACTCTGAAATAAAGACACACTCCTTCCCTTCACGCTGGAATGTAAACACCATTTAACGTTGGGTTTCTTGGGCTTTCTGGTTTGGAAAAATAGGATACAGAAATGCATGCTTGCTTTAAAGCGTCTATTCCCAGGGGAGGGCTATAGATATGACAGACAGCTCGTCTCCAACTGGCAATGAATAAGCGCCACGGGCACACCCACTCATTAGGACAAAGATTTATTTCAACTTTAATGGCTCTGACAGCAAAACCGTCCAGACAGGCATCAGATGATGCTGACTGGGACGAAAAGAGCTTTAGCTCTCAATCCAAAAACAGGAGGATAAATCAGATCCATTGATCAGAGACTCATGATAGGCTTTTAGAAAAGAGGAGGAAATCCATGGGTTTTAGCAAACATTCAATTGTTCATTGAGAATAGCTAAATAAACACCAGCCTTTAACCCTACTGTGTTATATTTGACGTGCGAATTTCGAAGGCCTCTAAACGTGATCGAAACCTGTTGCATGCAACCTAATTGATTAGCCTTTTAGTATAATTGCAAAAAACATCCACCATCTTTGATAGAGTTAGAAAAGTTTATTTTGTTGAACTGGACTGAAGCAAACCGGTTTACTTGATTATCCATTCATTTTTTAACCTTCAAATGGTTTTCGTTTCCCGTTTACACTTCGGGGTCTATACGACCCCAACAATTGATTGAGTAATTGTACAAAAAACATACATTTTTAAACATACAAACATATGTTTACTTCTCATCTATTTATTAATGCTGTTAAAGTACTTTTGTATCCATATACCACACAATTCCTCAACTACACCATTAGCTTGCATATCAAATATTATTTTTTTATGATACATTGCACTAGGCCTTCATTTCTGTGTAAAAACTTTCAGATTTATGGCGGATTTTTTCCTTTTTTTTGACACATGAAGAAAATATATTTCGTTTTTTTCACATTTCCCATTCATTTCAATGTGGGGTCATATTGACCCCGAAGACCAGAAGTGTAAACAATTTTTTTTTTTTTTACATACCTTCAGAACAACTGAATCAAGCCCAGTTTTTTGTGTGTGTATAGATAGATAATGTATGAAATGTCACAAAATCATATTCCACTGAGATGAAGGGAACATTTTTTATTAAGTAAGTCGATTGAGGTTAAAATCCATGTTAAAAATAGTTTGTCTGATCAAAACCTACTCTATTTTGGTGTAAATTCATCTCTCACTTGGTAAACGTCATTCAGTTAGACAGATCATGGACATACAGGATGACAAGCCTTCATCCCTTAAAAAAAGCATCAACATAAAAAGAAAATAAAACCTCAAACATACCAGCTGACTAAAAACAAGACTTTTTCCAGTTTCAGATCTGCAACATTTAGAAAGAGACTAGACATTTCTATGCTGAGACAAGATACAGATGTCGCAATTCCCTAGTAAGCAATAGCACGATTGATTTTTGGGTTGAGGTCACGGTCCTCCAGAGGACTATTGGCATTATGAACAGTGATGCAGAAATGACAAGCTTTAATGAGTATTGACTAAACAAGCTAATTACAGAGCTGAAGTTATGCCGTATGATCAGCCATATGTGTAAGAGCAGCTGCATGAGTGTGTGGGACGGGTGGGAGGCAGAGAGCTCTCCAGTGAGTGCGTACACTAATACTGTGCTCTCCTGGCATGCGAGAGAGAGAGAGAGAGAGAGCGAGTGAGTTCTTCCTCGTATGGCTAAGTCACCCTGGTAACCCAGTGCTCCCAGTATGGCCAGCTGGTGAACGCTGAGCGGCTCACACACTTCAAACGAGCGCCAGAGTTTACTTTACCTCCCACCAGAAACACAGAGGACGAGAGACACCGTGTCAGAGCGGGGGAGGAAAAATAGGAGATTAACTCATACCAACTCTGGTTTGAAAGAACCATTTACTACACTCTAAAAATGCTGGGTTGTTTTAACCCAATTTTGGGTAAAATATGGACAAACTCAGCCATTGGGTTACATTTTTAAATTACATTTTTAACCCAATGGCTGGGTTTGTCCATATTTTACCTAAAATTGGGTTAAAACAACCCAGCATTTTTTAGAGTGTACAAGGCAGAAATTATATATTTGTCTTGCAATATCTGAGTATTGAAATTGGTGTATGCTTTACTGTATATCCTGATTTTTTTTTATTTCAAACTTGTTTAACACTTCCTCTCTCTCCTTAAATGTAAGATTAATCTCACAAAAACATTTCCAGGTCACAATTCACCCCAAATCAAATTAAAAAATATATAACGCATTTTAAGGCCAGTACTTTATTCATTCACCCCAAATTCATATAATGAATTAACTTAGATTCTGCGTGATTGAAGAAAGAAATGAACAACTTTTAATTGGTTATTTTTAGGGCTGTCAAACGATTAATCGCATCCAAAATAAAAGTTAGTGTTTACATAATATATGTGTGTGCACTGTGTATAATTATTTTATATATATATATATATACATGAACATGCATGTATATATTTAAGAAATATGTTCATGTATATATTTATATATATAAAATTTATATTATATATAAATATTTTATATATAAATATTATTTTTTTCTTAAATATACATGCATGTGCATGTATTTATATATATATATATATAAAATAATTATACACAGTGCACACACATATATTATGTAAACACTAACTTTTATTTTGGATGCGATTAATCGTTATTTTATTTTAGTTATTTTAGTTAGTTATTTTTATTAAAGTTATTTTATTTTACTGCGATTCACAAATGAATACTAATATGAGGAAAAAAAGTATTTATATGAAATATTATTGAAATATGACCTGGGCGTGTCATGGTTACAAATAATTGCGATTAATTGTTCATATCACTTACAGTGTAAACTTGTTATTTTTTATTTGGAATAGTTTATAATATGATACATTTTAATCAGAATAGACCCATATTAATAATATTTGTATAAGGACTTTATAATATAATGTACTGTAACTGGCAAAACATGATTCAAATTTAAACTGCACAATGAATGCGGTTATCACAAATAATTGCGATTAGAAAGAATAATCAGATCAGACGATTAATTGATAATTGTGGCAGGCCTACTAAGCATGATCTTGAAAGCTTTAGCAAGATTCATCCTGTAAATGGAGTAAATAAATCAAACTCGGGTCTCCAATAAAGGATGAAAACGAGGAGCCTCCAGTGAAACTATGAAATAGTGGCTATTAGCTCTACATAGCAAACAAGCTTAAGCTCGTGTGGGAGGCGCAAGATCAGAAAGAGAGCGGCCGACCTCGCGGCATGATCCTTCTCAAGAGAGGACAAGAGAAGGGGGAGGGAGTGAGAGAAAGATAAAGAAAGTCCATCTGAATACTGAAATACAGAAATCAAGCACAGGTCACTTCAGTTTCTGAGGACACAGAGGCCGGCGTCCGCTGACCTGGGGTTACACTCGTGGTGAAACCTTTTATCATTCTTCGCTTTGGGGGAAAATATGTGGGCAGATACTGTTAAAGAACCAGCATAGAGAGCGTCGTTACAATGTGTTAATATGAGCGGCACGCTTTCCTTTCAATAACGCAAGAAAATAGACAGTGGTGGGAAAATAGTTAAAGGAGTACTGAACGTTGGGTATTGAATACTGAAGAACGGTCCAAACAACACAGGAGGACCCCATTGACTTTCATTGTACAGAAAAAAAATGTGAATGTTGTGAGATAAAATATTTGTAGACAGTCAGTTTCTCATTAACAAGTAAAACACTTTTAAAAAGGAGCTCAGCTGTTTATGTGCTCCTCTAAACAAAAACTCAGAAGTGTAAAGGTTCAGAAGGTAAAAGTCAGTGTTGGGTTTAACTAATTACTTAGTAATTAGTTATCGTAATTTAATTACTTTTCCCTTGAAAATGTAAAGTAAGGGATTACTCTTCATTTATCTGTAATTTAATTACAGTTACTTCTGATGTAATTGAGGTAAATACTGTGTACAGATCAATCCCATCTCACAGCGATTTGTATGCATTTTATGAGGTGTCTAAATTGTACGACCGCACTCGTACAAATTCGTATGTGAATTCGTACGTAATTATTGTAAAAAGTGTAAAAAGTCATGAGATCAGACATGAAACAATAGTGGGCTTAACATCAAAATGTATTGTCTGATGTTAAAATGTTTGTTTTTATAATGTAACCTTCTCCACCTTGGTCAGTTTAAGGATAATTCATGCAATTTTATAGTATTTATTTGAAAGAATTAAAACAGATTCATGTCTATTCTTGTATTATTCAGCTGGTTGAGTTTGAAATGGGATTTTGAAAGTAATGAGTAATTAAAAGTAATTAAATACCTTTTAGAGAGAGTAATTCATATAGTAATCTAATTACATTGTTGAAGAGGTAATTAGTAATTAGTTACTTTTTAGAGTAACTTACACAACACTGGTAAAAGTCCTCCTCACTATTTTGTTCTAATCACCTGGATTTGCTAATTAGTAGATTTAATCAGCCAGGAGTTCATGAGTGGAATAAAAATATGGCAGGACTTTTACTTTGTGACGCCTCTGCAAAAAACTTGATTCAAACTGAAGGCTAAACACTGAATATTTCTGGTTATCCATTGCGTCATTGAACGATTGTGATGATGATTCAGCTCAATTCTACCATGGCTATTATGATAGAAGAATGTTTTTTCTCCAAGTGTTTTCATAAGAGCAGCGAGGCTATTTCACTGAGCCACCGAAAAGAACTGGACGGCCTTCAGAAGTTTTGCTCCGTTATCTGCAATTCGACATTTCACAAATACGGAGAAGAAAAAGCTTTCTGCCATAAATTGAGCATGAAAATGATTAGTAGACATGCCAAGAGAGCCACAACACTAAATGCTGAATCTCACTGAGCATTGTGTAGTGCTCTAAAACCAGAATGGACACCTAACCCAATATCAATACAAAGTTAATGTGTTTAAAAAGCATCCTTGCTGTTAAGAGTACATGACGCAAAAGTGCGTCAGAGAAAACGTCAAACGCAATAACGGGAAACCATAAAGGCAGTGTTGCTGAGTCACTGGGCAAACAGGAGAACCACAGTCATCATCAGCACACACACAGATTTGAGGGAGCGTGTGCATTTGACGTCTTTACACTGTCCTGCTTTTTGACATCTATCAGCAGCACAAGGCGGCGTTAGAGACTTTTGCCTATGGGCGGAGATCTTCCTGGCCGTCACACCCAAAGGTCCTTCACTTAAGCGCAATCATGACTCCAGGTGTGGTGACCTAGAATACACCGCACCCATTAGAAAATGGACTAATTTGTCAGCTCATGCCATCGCCAGGCCGGTGATTTGTAGTGGAACATTTGGAGTTATTAACTATGAAGCAAACCAATACCTACTCCTACATTTGCATGGACCAAATCTATCTCTAAATAACCCACCAGACATGTGCATGTCAACCTGGGTGATTTCCAGATTCCAGTGCAATAAGGTCCTGCTGCTGAATCAGTTCACATAGAAAAAGTGAAGGGCATAACTGCTGACCACTGCTTTCCCAGAAACAAGACTACAAGCGAGGTTCTAGGAAACACATGACCCTTGAGGAGCTCTGAGGATCAATGCTGCTGATTGAGCGTTATGGATCACACCATGTTAGTTAAGATACAACCTGCATGTCTTTTAGCATATGGTCATGGTGAACAGAATACTAATAGTATACAAAAGTATTCAATGCGCTTTTTACATTACACAACATAGAAAAACATCAGAAACGTTGCATAGCTTGAGCTAAAATGTGAAAACGCATGCAAATACGAGTAAGTGTGAATGGAGGGAATATGTATATGAGCAGTGTCACTGATTATTATCAGGTTTATGAATTAATAATCATACCCTTGATTGCCCTCTGAAAGTCAAAGTAGTGAATTATGTTTATATAAGTTCATTGAAAAATCTGAAAACCCACAGAATGTAACTTTAAAATATAATGAATTATAAATAAAACAACCACGTATGTGCGGTATGATGGGTAACCTAACCCACCAGACCTGAAAACTATTGGCCAAAAAAAATTAACTTAAAATGCATTTTTAAGTTACAATGAGTTGTTTTATGTGTTTTTTTTAAAAATATTAACACAATATTAGTTCATCACTTAGAACTAATAAATAGGATAAATACACACACCAGTTTAACTTTTACTAGGGAATTCATGTTTATTGTGCATATTTGAGCCAAGCACATCATATTTGTAAGCTTATCAGAATGTTTTGATAAACACACACACTCTTGCATCAAAAATGTTTGAACACACCGATGCTATACTTTATTACATCAGCGGTCAAACAAGTTTTGAACTCTTTTTTGCACCAAAATAACAAACCAATAGGATAAAATATGTCATAAAACCCAAAGTTTTCGCTGGTTTGTATTATATAATAGTTTGTGGAGCTACTATGCTAATTACGTAGCCAGCTAACGTAACAACTAATCACAGCAGAACAGGTCTGATTTCTATAAAAAATAAGGTAAATGTGTACTTACTAGTCATATCTCCACTGCTGAGTTTAATAAGTGGTTAATTGTGTAGATAAGCGTAATAACTGAGTGTTTTCCAGTCAAATGTGTAAAATCTCTTCACGGGACTCATCGCCCGAATCAAACTCCCCTCACAGACACCAACAAACAGCGAAACTTTTCCATCTATCCATGTCCTGTAGTCCGATACGGCTGGGAAACAAAAGGAAAACGCTTGAAAATGTTATTCCGATACTGATTTTGAAGTCTAACAGTTTTCACTGTGAATTGTATGTAAATAAATGCGATATTTTCGATGGGCAGCAGCAGAAAGTGAAGGCGCTCGCGCAGACTCAATGTGAACTCGCTCACTCAGCTCTCACTCTCATCAGGCCCGAGAGAGAGAGAGAGAGAGCGAGAGATAGAGATAGAGAACTGCCCCATTACTACTGCATCCGGGTCGTGTGTTTCTGAGTGAGGCACTAATTTCTGAAAATATAGAAAAACTTATGACTAAAGGAAAAGGATTCATAGACAACCCTTTCAAAGCATTAAAGCCAAATAAATAGCTCTACCTTTGTAAATGTAGCCTGAAATAGTCTATATAGGCTATCTGTTTAAAAAAAAAAACATGCATCTTTCCTTTTTAATACAATATCATTCTTATATTATGTGTAGTATACTACATATAAGTCTTGTCCTTTATACTTTCCCCTTAAATATCATTACCACAATGAACAAATCTCAGAAAACTATAAAAAGTGGTTGGCAATTGCTGTATGGTAGTGCTTTAGCAGCCTCTAGTGGAAGTTTATGTTTACATATATTCATTTAGCTGACGCTTTTATACAGTGACTTCCAATTGCTATACATGTCAGAGGTCGCACGCCTCTGGAGTAACTAGGGGTTAAGTGTCTTGCTCAGGGACACATTGGTGTCTAACAGTGGATTCGAACCTGGGTCTCTCACACCAAAGGCATGTGTCTTATCCACTGTGCCAGTATTTTATATGCATTTTAAACACTTAAAACAGCATTTTTTTTTCTTTTAAACATCTCATGGGTTGCACTTGCACACAAAAACACATACTTCCCTACTACAGTGTCCATCATATGCGCACATCATAATAATGCAGAATTAGTAGGTCATCCGGGTACATTTTGCCTACTCTTTTATGAGTACTGTGAATTTAGACATACTTCTTCTCTCATTCTTTTTCACCTTCTATATAGCAGAGAAGTATGCAATTTCAGATGCAGACAATGTGCTTTTAGATGCAGCCATTTTTTCTTCCCAGTCACTAGTTCATTATGGGCTATGAGGGATGATGTTCTGTAAAGCTGCTTGAAACAATGTGCATAAAAATGACAATGTATTGTTATATCATACTCAAAACTGGATGGTAAGCCCGACTCGTAAAAAAAAAAGTTTTATTCATACAAAAAAAGTCGAAAGGTCATGTATTGCCACACATTTAGCTGGACAAGAAAGTGGTTCACTACTAAATATACTGTCAAACTTTGAACCAGAAAACTAAACTGATCAGTCCCACAAAAGCATAACAAATCCTACAGCGCGCATCATCCTCAGTGATCTTTCATCTGGTCGTCCTCCTCCAGTCTGCGTATCTCTCCCTTCAGGAAGTTGATGTTTTCTCTGGAGGCTTTCAGTCGCTCCTTCAGCTCTACGATCTCCAGGCTGGTCTTCTTCTTTGCCGCTTCCACTTTTTCTCGTGTTCGTATTTCCAGCTCTGCAACTGCAACATGGGACACTGAATGTTTAGTTCACATGATTAGAACTGCGGACTAATTAGGGTTTGATTATTTTAGCACATCCAATGGGCTGTTCAATAGGAGCTGCAAAGGTAAGTGAAGCACTCACACTCGGTCTCGTGTTTGTAAGCACCCAACGTCAGCTGTCTGGTGGTGTTCAGAAGTTGCTGCATCATGGCTGTCGGGTCTTGAAATATCTGCAAAAACACAGGTTTTAGGCTTTATGGTTGTATTAATACTATAATGTCATAATGTGCTGTTCTGATCAAATTCGCACCATCTCGTCGTAGAACTCGGACACGACTGTCTTCTTTGGCATGGCGCTGGAGTCTGACTGGAACAGCTTCAGCAGATGATATAGGGTGACCTGAAGAAAAAACACCACAACATCAAACCTTTGCTTTTTCTATTCTTTTAAAATGAAGGTAAAGTAATACAGGGGTTTATTACTGGTAATTGTATAATTACACTGTAATAAGGACCCCTTTAAATAAAGTGTAACCAATTTTTTTTTAAATCAATAAAAATAACATTAACTAATGGATTAAAAAGTAAATAGTTTGATTAATATAAATAAATTAATATATAGATCTGATTTATTAAAATAAGTTAATAAAATAAATAAAAGTTGATTCAAATAAATACATATTTTTGAATTAATTACATTTTATTTAAATTGAATAAAATCTTTTTTTATTCAGTCCTCAAAAAGTCATATAATAATGCCATTTACCGGTCTCTCATTTGGATCGATGAAGAAGATCTTTATGATGATCTCAAACTCTCCCCATCCCGTCTCTGTAATCTCATACGGAGGCTTCGTAACCACTGAAATAAAATTAAGAGTATTTGATCAGCTATGTGTGTTAATTAAGCCATGAAATTTGAAACTATAAATAATACAGTAATAAGATCAACTGAATAGCACACCTCTTAAAGGATTCCCATAACTTTCGTGCAGTTTGAACTGTATTTTTTTGACATAAGCAGACATATCCTGGGGGAATACCAAGGGGGAAAGAAAATAACACGTTAGTGAATTTTATCATTTATATACAGCAATTAAAATGCCTACAAAAAGATGTAAGTATCAACCTCATTTCTGTAAGGCTTCACATAAACTGTCCACTGATGAGTGTGACCATCGTCTTCTCTTTTCTTGCCAAAATATCGTGCAACGTTTCCAAACACGATGGGTTTCACGATAGTGACTCCCTGAGAATAAAGTCATTATGGTTAATTCATAAATCACCTGTTATTATAAATAAACACCAAAGGCATCAGCATTAGCCTTATGATAGCGTTACCTACCTTTACACGTCCCCCCGAATCTGGACCAAATTCAGCCATCCTCTTAAACATAGTATACAGAGAGGATAGTATTTATTCGTATTGGCTTCTATGAAATGGGTACAGTTATGAAATTAACTAAATTACTGTATTGAAATTCCATTAAGCACAATATAAATGCTCTTCAATGAAGAAAGACATATGAAGCGCTCGTCTCTACGACAAGAACAGAAGTTTTTAGGCAAAATTTCAAATTAAGAGTCCTAAATATTTACTAGTGACTTGCGTGACTTTTAATCCCACTATTTTGACTTTTTAAGCCAGGATTGCAAAAAAAACAAAACAAAACAAAAATTTCGTGTTTATATCTCGACATTCTGACTTTTTTCCCCAGAACTGTAAAATAGTTATGAAGTTCAAATCGACTCAAACTTTATTTTGAAATTGTGTATCGCTCATCAGGCAGACTAGTTTTTTCCCCGCTTGCTTCTGACTTCACGAATAGGCGTCTCTCTTCTTCACGCGAAGACCGAGGAGGAGGAGGGAAACAGAAAATGGCGGACGGTGTTGACCACATCGATATTTACGCTGATGTAGAAGAGGAATTTAATCAGGTTGGTTTACTTGATACATATAGATTACCTTAGTAATATATCTCTTACGTGTTGCACATAAAGATTAAAGAGAGTTCAATACATGCAGCTCTCTAACTAAGGAGCTAGGGCGTCTGCTAACTCTAGCAAGCAGCTAAATCGAGCCGCGTTTGTGTAACTTATACGTTAAGATAGAGGTTAAAATGGTTATATATCATATTTGTAGTTGTTTGCCGAAATAATGTCTGTTCTATGTTAGAATGCATTTGGAACGCGTGTTTGTGACGCGAAACGGATTCTGCGTCTCGTGCGTTCATTGTTTGTGGTCTCGTGCAAAAACAACAGGCCTAGCGCGAGGCACAATATCGCGTCAACTGGTCTGGGCACTGGGCAGATTAATATTTATGATCAATAAATGCTGTCTCAAACGTTTTCACGTTTTATTATAAATGAGTGTTGGTTGTTGCAGGTTTTATTTCCCCACAGACTGGGCATTTTAATAAAAAGCTAATTGGATTTGGTAGCAGGAGCTCAAATCAGGGAATCAGATTGATAACGAAATTTGTTTTATTTACAAATATTTACTTTTAAGGTTCCCTTATTGTGTGCTTTATTAAATAATGTCATATGCACTTGCGTGTTTTTCATACAGGGGCCGTATTTTAAACATTTACATTTTATTATCCTTATTTAAATTTCTATTATCTTTATTGATATTACCCATAATACTTTAAATTATGCTTGATTTCTTACAATGTTGATCAGAATTTGCTCATGGTTGAGTTTGTGTCATATTTATGAAATGTTTATTTGTCATTATCTTCAAACAGGAATCAGATTATCCTGTCCATGAGCAGATTGACCTGTATGATGATGTCATCTCGCCATCTGCCAACAACGGGGACGCACCTGAGGACCGAGATTACCTGGATAACTTGCCGGCACCCGGAGGCAATGAGGGCTCCAAAGGAGCTCCACCAAACGTCGTCTACACCTACACTGGCAAAAGAATCGCTCTGTACATCGGCAACCTCACATGGGTTCGTCTTGTACCTCTTCATTTTCAAAATATCTTGACATAATGAGCATTGGCATCTTCACACTATCTTGCTCACAGAATCTATATACACTACTGGTCAAAAGTTTGAAATAAGTTTTACACGCTTTTTAAAAGTTAATGCTCAACAAAGCTGCATTTATTTGATCAAAAATACTTTAAGAACAGTAATATTGCGGAATATTTTTTTTAACAATCTTGAAGAGAAATATTTTCTTTTTTAATATATTATAAAATCTCATTTATTCCTGTGATCAAAGCAGAATTTTCAGAATCATTAAGTAGTCTTCAGTGTCACATGATCCTTCAGATTATGCTGATTTGATGCTCAAGAAAATGTTTCGATGTTAAAAACAGTTGTGCTACTTCATATTTTTGTGGAAACCATGATATTTAGCCTATATGTTTAAGTACAAAGTAGTGCACTGCACACTCATGATTTTTTTTTTTTTGGTTTAATCAAACTTGCAGGGTCATTAACAACTAATATTATCACTTTTGCCTGTAGTGTATATGTATAAATAAATAATAATCTTTTCCAGTGTTCAGATTGTGACGTTGTGCTTTCCTCTTTACAGTGGACCACTGATGAAGATTTGACGGATGCGATTCGCTCCATAGGCATCAATGATGTGCTGGAGATAAAGTTTTTTGAGAATCGGGCAAATGGCCAATCAAAGGGGTGAGTCAATTCTGTTTAATCAAAGCATTAATGTACAGCTCAGCCCTGTTTTGCCTTTCGACTGCATGTCTTTCTATATATCGGCACCGAACTTAAACAACTCACACTGGTCGACCGCCATCTTTTGATACGTAACTGTTTGGGGTTGATAGTATATTTTAATTGGGACATTTCAAACATATTTGCTGATATGATTAGCCTCTGTGATTTACACTGCACGTCCTCCTTTTAACTGAACTTGCAGCTGCATAACGATAGTAAACTCTTCTGACCTTCAAGATATAGGTAACAAAGACACAATGCACAATGACACTGTTGGCCTTGCTTTAGCTGCATAATAGTAATCTGTTCTTTGGCCTTCAGCATGTGATAAATGTTTCAAAACAGGCTATGCCACTATTGGGAGTAGCTAGAAGATTTGATAACGGTATGAGCTAATTAGAAAGTGCCCAACTGTATGTTTTTTGGCAGACTGTCTACAAATAAAGAGGCAAACAGCTGTATATGAGGTCCCTGGTCAAAAACAGTATAAAAATGAGTTGTGCGTGTAATCATTAGTTGTTCTGCTGGCGTCTCTGCTTTGTTGTCTCCAAGCTTTGGCATATGAAGCTCTGTGATTTGATCGATTTCGACAACTTCTCATCCGTTCTGTGCTCAACAGGTTTGCGCTGGTTTGCGTAGGTTCAGATTCCTCGTCCAGGAAGCTGATGGATCTGCTTTCTAAACGAGAGCTGCACGGACAAAACCCCATCGTCACCCCTTGCAACAAACAGTCGCTCAGCCAGTTTGAGATGCAGTCCCGAAAAAGTGAGACCGTAATTCGTGGATGATTCGACAGTTTCCATTTGCTTAAATTTATTGATTGAACATGGTTTGTCAACCTATTATTGTGTGTGTGCTGCAATCCCACCAGGCACACAGTCGGGACAGATGTCAGGAGAGGGAAAGGCTGGGCCTCCAGGAGGAGGTCGCAGTGGCTTCCCTCTCGGCAGGGGTCGAGGGCGCTTTCCGGGCCAACCTGGCCCAGGTGGAGACCGTTTTCCTGGGCCTGGTGGACCCCCGCCACACTTTCCAGGTACAAATTTCTAAATCAGTTTAGGTAACATTACTGACTAAAATAGTAGAAAATGAAATAATTAAAAAAAATCAAGAAGCACGTACTAAAAAGGAATTTAGCGGCATGTCATTTCACCAAAGTCAGAGAACTATAAGCTTACAAATGTGGTGTTAAATTGTACAAATATTAACTAAAGCCAGACCGATATATCGGCCGGCCGATATTAGGCATTTTCCATAATATCGGGATCGGCAGTTATAAATGGCCGATAAATTAATATTTAAAAAATAAAATAAAAGCAGACGAAACACGCTTTAATTATCTCTCCTTGGCCTGTTATATTGAAAATGTATGTTTTACAATTTGCAGTATGATGTTATCTATTGCTAAATTATGGCTCATCATAGACTAGCTAACCACAAAGCTAGCTAATACCACTATCATCAGTGGAAGACCGCTAACGTTAACATTAATGAGCTTGGAAACCACAATTAACTTTTTCTGCTTAAATAAAGTAATGATTACTGTATTTATAACTAGCATATCTCTAGTTACAGTCCCTGCATTGTAAAATGTAAGTTATACTTGCGAGGAGTGAACATTTAGACATAGAGAAAAAGTATCAAATGTATTTTGTGCAGAAAAGTTAGCTTTTCTTTTACACGTGTGTGAAATCCAACAATATTTAATTAAAAAAAAAATATATCGGCCGATATATCGGATTTTAAGACCCAAAAATATTTGTATCGGTTTCGGCCCTCAAAATCCTTTATCGGTCGGGCTCTAATATTAACTTTAAACTCTCAGGTAGACTTAAAGAAAATATTTCAGGTCAAAGGGATTTGGCTGAGAAAACGTTTTGGGAATCCCTGCCCCACATACCTTATGCAGTCTTTCCACAAAATGCAAGTTGTAAATAATTATTTTTCCTCTTGGAGGTATGCAAGGACCACCGCGTCCTCCCTCTGGCCCACCTGGGCCTCCGGGACCCCCTGGCCCCCCTCCACCTGGACAAGGTCTACCGCCGCCTCTCGGTGGACCCCCTCACAGAGGAGACCGCCCTCCACCTCCTGTCATTTTTCCTGGTCAGTTTGGCCAACCTCCAATGGGTCCGATGCCTCCTGGCCCCCCTCCACCAGGATACGGGCCTCCCCCAGGCCCCCCACCACCTCAGCAAGGTCCACCCCCTCCCGGACCCTTCCCACCCCGTCCACCTGGACCCTTGGGACCCCCGCTTGGCCTTGCACCTCCACCTCACATGCAGGGACCCCCACCTGGAGGTCCACCACCAGCTCCTCACGTCAACCCAGCCTTTTTCCCTCCACCTGGAAACAACAACATGCCACCATCCGACGGCAGGGGTCCTCCACCCGGCGACCCCTACGGCCGCCCTCCTCCTTATGACCGAGACTACGGCCCGGGTGGCAGGTAATAAACCCCTCACCTTCACTGTACTGTAATTCTCTCCCTGTAATGAGATCTCTGGTCTTATTGCTGGAAACTGTAGTGTCCCATTTGTTGTTGACTATATACTAGGGCTGCAAAATTTTATTTAATTATAATTTATCAGTAAATTGCTATAGCTATTCAAAACATTTGCAATAGTGATTTATTTATTTATTGCTGTTTTTGTTTTAAGCTGCGTTTTTGTTGTGCTTGTTTGTAGGGCTGCACAATTTGGCCTGAAATTGAGATTATCATTGCAACTATAACAATAATAATAATATTTTTGATGACTATTTTAATATTTAGTAATAAGTAATTAAATATTCTATTTTAAAATGATATTCAAATAATTACATTGTAACATTAAAGTATTTAAAAATGTGGTTACGCTTTCTTTCTTTGACATGTACTTACCATAGTAATAGCAGTAAATTATGCATAATTACATGCAACTAGCCCTCAACCAAACCCAATCCTAGCCTATAGTAAGCACATGTTAAGTGAAATTACACTTTAAAATAAAGTTTAACCAACATGTTTTTACCGCACAATTGTGTGCAAAGCTGCTGGTGTAAAAACTATGCCACTCCGAAGAATGCAGTGCATTTAGTTAAATCGCACTAAGCGTTATATTGCGAAATGGGTTTTATTCTAATTAATCGTGCAGCCCTACTGCATACTACTATACTACAGTATTGGGCAGTGTTGGTAAAAAAAAATTTGAAATGTGTAGCTTAAACTGACCCTGAATCTCCTCTCTGGCCTTTCTTCAGTAACTTCAGACCCCCTGTAATATGTGGCTTTGAGCCCTGGATAAACGAGGGGTTGGTTGATGTGAAAAACTCTGGCCAGCACTTGCACAATACAAGTGATCAAGGGTTAGTGATGTGACCGTCCGCTGAGACCAGGATCCCGAAATGGGACCTTCGTTTCAGGCTTGTGTTGAGTGTGCAGCATTTCTGCAGTGATTTTTTTTTTTCAACTAGTGATGCACCGAAACACAGAAAACGAAATCCCAATATAAAGTTAAAGTAATTGAACTTTATGCTGTTAAAGGGATACTTCACCTCTGGAAAGATGAATGTGTATTTAAAATGGGTCATCATTTATGCAGAAGAAATGTGAAATTATTTTTGAATTTGGAGCTTTCTAGACTGAGAATGTATTTTTGGCTTATGTGGACGAAAGACAACAACTCCCAGAATGCACTTGCTTCGCTGCCATAGGAGGTAACAGGGCAGTAGTTAAACAAGTCTAGGCTACTAGTGAGTCTCCGTGATGAGAAAATGTGTTTCGAGATCGCCCAAAATGTCCGATGTTCGGCTTTTCCATTCTACAGTCGCCATTCATCATGTTTACTGTGGCGAGCGGGACGAGTGAGGGCCGCGGGAGAACGGCGCGAGGCCGGTGGCGTGATTACCGATGAGCGACACCTGTGAGACGCACCGGTCTCGTATCTCTCACGGAGGAGCGGGAATTTTCTTAGCAATGTTAAAACGCACATCAACCGATCACTTGTTTAGCGTTCATGTAAATACTACATTCAGATTCACCAATCAGAATGAATTCAGTTAGTTTGAAACAAAAGCTGTGCATGTAAACAATGAATGGCGACTGCAGAAAGCAAAATCGATGGCCGGACATGCCCGGGAAAAAGAGGATGGTAACCCCTACTACTCAGTTTTCTCCACAGAACAAGAGCCTGCTAGCTTAGCTTCCAAAAACAGATGACTGACACTGTGTTCATTCTGTTAGTGAGATCCACCCTCTATGGGCGGGTTGAGGACATGCAGGACAGACCCTACAACTGACTGTAGTCTTTAGCCTCTGGCCAAAAAATCCTCAGATGAGACAAAGTGACGATTTCTGCATCATCTGAGGATTTTTTCCAGACAAAAAAAAAATACATAAATCGCTCGTCTCAGGGGGATATGAGGAAGGAAAGCATGGTAATTTGAAAATACTACAGGTATTCTACTAATAGAAAGCTTAATGCTAAATCCTGAAGTATCTCTTTAAGGGTCTCGTGTTCTTCGGTCATAAATTAGTCCTAGTAAAGTTCTTTGGCAATAAAGTTTAAATATTGCTAAAATTTTTGGTCTTTGTAAAATGCATCCTCACATGCGTAAAATAGATGCTTAAAATCAATTATTTTGGCCCTCCAAAACGGTTTCGGCCCAAACCAAAAATATTTTTTATATCTGAATATATTTGGTTGCCGAAATGTTTGGTGCATCGCTATTTTTAACGTGATGCAATGCAATATGATTCAGCGTTAACAGCACTGCTGCACTGTGTGTGAATTTGGCCCTCGGTGCATTTGTTTTATTCTGACTTATGCTTTTACTTTGTGTATCTTAATGCAACTGCTTTTTCTTTTGTAGGGACATGGATGCGTCTCGCACTCCTCTGAGCGAAGCAGAGTTTGAGGAGATCATGAATCGGAACCGAGCAATCTCCAGTAGTGCTATCTCAAGGGCCGTGTCGGATGCGAGCGCAGGTGTGAATGTGATTTTAAGTCAGTTTTGGTTTGTATGGTGGCAGTTAAATTGTCTTTTTTTGCAGCTGATAAGTTATATTAAATAAATATTAGTAGAAGTTTTTTTTTGTAATTTCAAAGCCACATATGATCAAGTTGTTTAATAGGTGCTGCTTGTCATTTTCGAGATTCAAGATGTGGTAATTTATTGAAAGGTTAAGTATCCTTCCTTGTCATCATGCCTTTTTTGTCAAATTCAAGGACTGCGTTGTTTTTAATGTTAATATTTAACATTTTTATTTTGTAATATGGCTTGTCTATTTAATGCATCACCTGAATATATTTTCAAATTGTCTTCTTTAAATTTACAAGTCCCCCTGTAGTCATTTTTATTTCTCAACTCATCTTTAATCACCAAAATCAAAGTTTTCCCCCCTCAATTTCATGCCTTAAAATAGCTTGAATATAACTCTACACCCTTGACTCATTTAGTATATGTGCAGTTCTATGAATATGCAAATAAGCCCCGCCTCCACTCACTCACACCAGCTCAGAGATCCACTCTTTGACAGGATTGGTTGCAAGGTAGATTGTGACGTCAGAAACACCATGTTTTTGTTACTGCCTTTGGTTCACTGCCGTTTTAAAGGAGAAAATACTCAGCAATGGTGTTGACTCATGAATTTGCTCATGGTTTGTCTTAAAGCATATTAATAACACCACATGGGCATATCAAAAACATTAGTAGCTTGATTTTCACCACAGGGGGACTTTAAATGTTTGTTGATTTTGTTATGACTTCAGTTATGCACTTTGTTCTCACCATGAACTTGACATGGCTTTAAAATAATGCTAAATTATACATTTTTCAGCTGATTACGGCAGTGCTATAGAGACTCTGGTGACGGCCATCTCTCTAATCAAGCAGTCGAAGGTTTCCGCTGATGACCGCTGTAAGGTTCTCATCAGCTCACTGCAGGATTGCTTGCATGGAATTGAATCAAAATCTTATGGATCTGTGTCGAGGTAAATATATTGTGGATCTGCATGGGATTTTTGTTTTTTGTTGTGGATTAATGTTTTAATAGCTGGTGTAACCCAGAAAAAATCAGGGATGGGACCCAAATAAGGAACCAAACATGTTCTTTTTCATGCATCCAGATGGAAAAATATAGTCTTGCCCTGTTTTTTTTTTTTTTTTTTTTGTTGTTGAATATTAAATTACTTCATGCATTTTCAGTTTGCATCAATGCATTAAATTACTGCATGAATTGTTTCCATTTACATCAATGCATTAATTTAGTGCCTGGATTGTAATTTTGCATGCATGAAAAAATGTATTGCATTGCAGCAAAAGTATTTCATGTGGTTTAATATTCTTTAATGCTTTCACCCTTTAGCAGACGGGAAAGGTCTAGGGAGAGGGACCACAGTCGCTCTCGTGAAAAGAACCGTCGGCACAAGTCTCGCAGCCGAGACCGGCACGAGGACTATTACCGGGAGCGTAGCCGCGAGAGAGACCGCCATCGCGAGCGAGACCGTGACCGCGAGAGAGACCGAGAACGTGAACGGGAATATCGCCACCGCTAGTTGGATAGGAAGGTGTGTATCCTGTTTGTTTCTCTGTCTGTCTGTCTTTCTCCTCTTCCTTCAGGATTCAGATCTTATCCTGCAGAGGTTGGGATATCACAGGTAGGTGATCAGAAAAGGTGAGCCTTTGATCCTACAATGTGACCAAGTACTGTAATTTTTCCCTACGGCTAATCTATTTTTTTTTTCTCTTTTATTTTATGGATGTAGCATGATCTGAGTACTCGGATCCTTTAAATTTGTGTACCGCTCTTGAAGCCATTTAATGTACAATATCAGCTCCAGAAACTATAAACTGTCCGGCACTGTTATAGAAAAAAAGCAATTGTGTTGTGCACAATCCAGTTTGTCTTTGGAGGGATTTTATGTGTATTTTAAATGTTATTTAAAAAAAAAAAAAACCGAGAATGCCTTTATTAAACATTGCACTTTAGTGTTTGTCCATTTTAGCTTGAGATTTGCTGCAAGTTTAAAGACTATGCCAATTTTGTCAAGGTCAAACAGAAAGCTACCTTTATCATACTTTGCCTAATTGACTAATTGTTTGATAAAAAAAAATCAGGATGTATTTGCATGTCTTTAGGGTTGCAATTCTGAAATATAAGTTCCACCTGTAATCATAAATGTGAAGAGAATTTGGTTTTAGTTGGATGAGAGAAAATGAATGTTTGTATTTCACATTGAAACATTTACTGATTTCAGTGAATGAGCAAAATCATGTTTCTCAGGTTGTGCATTGACATTCCTGTAGGCAGATTTGATATTGACATAATGGTTTTCCTAGTGTTTAGTTCCACATTGAACTGAATGTTGTGAAAAACAAATGAATGGAGTCAAATTGATCTGCTTTGGCATTTAAAAATGCGTTTGCTGTAGTGTTATGTCAGGTTGAGTTGTGCATGGTGTTGGCCATATCAAATTTTTCCATGTTGTGCCTTAAGTATTTAGTCTTGAACATCTGTACAGTATAATTTCAGAAAAGCATTCTGAATGTCTTCTGTCAGAGCAAGTTAAATGTCTTTGGGTATTTCTGCAAGGTTTACAGTCATATTTGCAGGGTTTTAGTAGTACAGTTTTTCCATCTTAAAAGTTAATTTATCTGAATTTGACATTTTCTCAGTTGACATTAATTCGGTATTCATTTATTTTCCATGTTTGTTAATGTTACACATTAGATAATTCAGATGTAGCAGTTCTTCACCATTTACACCCACTTAGGCATTTGTTTTAACTGTAAAATAAAACTACAGATCTGCAATGTCAGAATGTGGCCCGACTGGGCAAACATTACCTTACATATTAATATATCTCCCTCAGTGCTTTTATGAATGGAGAAGAACTGCTATCACTTTTCCAAAGTGAACATTTTTACGTTTTTCTTTTTTTATTTATTTTTTTCTATCGGTAAACATACTCATGTTTGTAATGATTTACGATGGCTTTTATTTAATATGCAACCAGTATTTAATAAATATTTTCAAAGTCAGTATTTAAATTTATGTAGCATGTCCTCAGTTCAAACGCTGTTGGTCTTAGTTAAATTTCTGACCGAGACAATTTACTGTCACTGTCTCACTTGTGGCCTGTTGCTTCATGGCTCTGTGTGACTGTTTCCTACAGGCTACATTTTGTACTGTATGTAAATGCTGAGGACACCATAATATCATGTGTGATCCATTGTGAGTGACCTCACATTTGATTTTAGATGCATAGAGACGTTATCACTGTCCATAGACTAAATTATGAAACTAAAACTGCAACAGAAGTTGACTCATTTTTAGAAAATAGATTGCAATCATTGTAAATGCATAAACTTAAGCACAATTACTTTGTAAATTTTGTTTCATGTAATTCTGGCAAGAAAAACTTCCAAATTGTTGTTCTGGCCTCCAAGCCAAAAGATTCTGAAATTGCCAATTTTTTTTTTCTTTTTTCTCTCTGTATTATCAACTGTTAACTTTAATGTACAATCTATAATTGCAGCAACATTAATCAGGGAAAGACTATTGTGTTCAAAAGCCATTAGCTGCAGAATTTACTTTGCAATTTTAATACATGCTGTTTCTCTCATGCCGGGTTCAGACTACATAATATCGGGCCGATTTTGACTTAGGGTGCCGTGGTGTACACACGGAGCAAATGCTTTAAAATCCTTCAGTGTGCAGTGCATAAAAATCTTTACTCAATCTCACCTGATCTAAAATGCTGTCTTTAATGTTGGGTTCAGACTACACAATTTTTTTGTCTGTCACGATATAGGGCCCTATGATTTCCGCGATGACTGAATTATCGTGGAATTTCGTGGAATTTTACATATTTGGTTTGAAATTCTGTTTTTGTGTGGGAGAAGAGCGTATGTCTGGTGAAAATGCAGATTGGGGGGAGGAAATCTGGGCGACACAAACCCCCACCCCGTCATTTCAGCTACAATGATGAAATCAAAACAATCGAAGCGGCTCTCCTTTCGTCTGCAAAACGTTAAGAAACTTGACGCTATAAGCCGTCAGTGCCGAGTCTAGAAGTTCGCACGTGACTTATGCAGTGTTTCCCACACATAGACTAATTCGCCGCCACTTTCTGCGTTTCATTTTATAACACCATTTAAAACACGCAGCGCATTCTTTCAGTTGTATTTCTCCGCTTTCCCTCCCTCTTTCTCACATACACACAACGTGCACACTAGAGCCAGACCGATTTATCGGCAGGCCGATATTTGGCATTTTCCAAACTATCGGTATCGGCAGTTATAATGGCCGATAAATCAATATTTCAAAAATAAAATAAAAACAGATGAAACGCGCTTCAACCATGTCATGAGTGTTGGAGTTGTATAGTTTGTCCACCAGAGGGCACTCTACACCATCCCTGTTTGCAACACTTGTCTATAACTGCTTCACCAGGTTGCAGGTATCTTATAAGGCAATGTAGGGACTAAATTTTATTTTATTTATCAGAACTTTAATATTTTTTGATGTTCCTCTGTTCTGCTGTGACGATAAAAGAAACAAGTTTCTTTTTAAAATGCATTATCATATTATTTATTTCAGTTAACTCAAATAACTACAAATAACTAATGTTAGGGAAATCTGTTAATGTTTTGTTGCGCTTTTCTGGAAAAAAAAAAATATTTCGGCTGATATATCGGATTTTAAAACCAACAAATATTGGTATCGGCCTTCAAAATCCTTTATCGGTCGGGCTCTAGTCTGAACCTGACATTAAAGACAGCATTTTAGATCAGGTTTGAGTAAAGGTTTTAGAGATTGAGTGAAGATTTTTATGCACTGCACACAAGGTTTTTAAAGCATTTGCTCAGTGCGTACAGCCC
This sequence comes from Pimephales promelas, assembly GCF_016745375.1. The sequence continues at coordinate 465,608 of NW_024121910.1, forward strand.
TGTTGCATGGGTTTTATTGGGATATTTGGATGTAGTGTCCATCTGAATGGGGTAATCTGCGGAAATGACTGTTTTCCAAGGTTGTTTGTGTAGTTTTTTCTCAAGTAATGGTCCTGACACATTGAACGGTTTAATCCCCACCCCCTTTCCTCTGTTCAGTGTTGATCTTATAAGATTCTGTCACAGGATTGGACAAACTTATGTTTTTGTAGTAGTTACAGGTTGTACTAATACTTGTCATTCCAAACAAACTAAACTGTGATATCCTTAAGTCAGTCCAAGAGTTTTCATGTGTTAATGTCTAGTTAAAGTCAAATTTAATATTTATGAAATTTCTGTTGTACAATGGGCCGAGACTTATATGAATATGGCTATAGTAAGACACAGGCTAATGTTTTAATAAGAAATCACATCTTCAGTACATTTTATTTCATGTGCATATCTCTTGTGATTAACAACTCAAAAGAATAATTAGTTTCTTAATTATTTGTCCAACCCTGTGTACTGTAAATCCAGTGTCCACCGAATCACTAGAATCAAGCTTGTCGTTCATTTGCTGTTTTTTGTTTTTAACGTAGCTTCTAGGTCATATTATGCATAAACTCAATGGTAGAAAACTGTAGATCATTGCATCTTAAAATTAAAATGCTTTTTGCATTGTGTAATCAAAATTGAAATGTGGATTTGATGCTTATTCTTAGAGGTGCAGTGGACACTGTACATTTTATGTGCTTCACAAAACGTTGTTCTCCATGTGGGAAATAAGATTTTTCCTGTTGTAGCAAAAATACAGAACTCATTTAATTTAGTTTAATTGTAATTAACTAGTTAACTGCTCTAAAGAAATTTAAATGATTGGGAAAAAATCAGTAAAAGGCGTTAAGTCATCATTACCCATGATTGAAGGATTGTTTTGGCGACATTAAATCTGAATGTTCTGTTTTACTCCTTTTTAGATGTGAAAATATGCCATTAGAAATAGATATGAAGTGTAAAAAATGAGCACTGATCAGACCTGATCACTTCTAGCTTATAGATTTATAGTTTACCTGTGAACTTGATTTTGTGCTAAAAAACCCCCCCTCAATTACTATGAGTTAACCTTGTTGTTTAAAGCCATAAGAGGTCAAACATGTTTTACACCCAGTTTGACAAACCAATCAGCCAAAATGTGTCAAATCAGTGTCATAATGCAGGAATTGCCTTCTAACTTATCGATCTTATGCAATTCAATCGAATAAAGTGACTGCATGTTCTTTTGTTTTGTCATATTCAAAATTGTAGTTGTCTATCCTCATCTTGTTGTAAACCTGTATGGGTTTTTTATTCTTTAAATGAGCTCAAATGTGCCCCAAAAATTCACAAGTACTTGGAAAATCAATCAGATGCTGATTTGTATGAATTTGTTTGATTGATTTGTCTCAATGGGACTAAAAGCTACATTTTCATATAATTTTATTACATATTTTGAGAACTGGTTAACTCTTATGAATTACAGTTTTGATGCGATTTATTGTGCGTCTGCATACTTATAAGGTTTCTAATTTTCATTGACTAAGTAACCAGAGTGAAAGTGAAGTATCTGCTCAGTTGTGGTGTTGAGTACATGTGTCATAGTTGTGCATGCCAATGTCTATGCTTTTGTGTCATCTTTTCACATTGTATTGATGCACTGATTCCAGGGGCTTGTCTTTAAATAGTGTTGTATGTTTTTAGCATTTCCAGTTATCACTGACTACATTTACATGTGCACCAGTAATGTGATATTTTCCAGGCCTTAACTGCAGCAAGATGTTATCGTATCAATGCCATTATTCACTTACAACTCACATAAAGTAGGCTTGTTACCGTCTTTTCGCTAGTTCTCTTGTAATCTACCTTTTTTTCCCTGGTGATGCGCCTCAGATGCCTCTATTTCAATGTTTTTGACTATTAATATAGTTCCCCTAATAGTCGACGAGAAGCCAAATTTTAATTAACATTCAAGTCGCTTGTTTCTTCAGGAACAAGTGTTTACATGCCCGTTTAATGCTACTTAAAATCAATATCCACCACATTTGACTACGATTACGGTTGCTAGCTTAAATTGCCTAATTTTTAATGGCAATATCTCATTGCTCACGTTGAGGGTGCATGTGAACGTAGTCACTGTTCTCCCTGACTGCAGTTAATATACTTTTGTACCTAAATTCTGTGCTGATGTGAAACTAGATTATTACATTGACGTATAACCCTATTTTGCTATAATCAATATGAAAGAAAGTGCCCCTTAGGCTGATGCTGTTATAAATTGATTGAACGTTTGCATGCCTGTGTATGTCTGAGCGTGTGTAGATGTAGAGGGGAAAAACATCTGTGTGTGTTTCTGGGTTCTGTGCCCCAAAACAAACTGCCACCTTCGTTTTGACACCTTTCAGCTGAACGCAAGAGGAGGAGGAGAGACGTCAGGAGCAACGTGGACTCATCCGACAGCATCCCGCGTCGCAGAGCGCTGGACTCCGGACACAAGGAGAGTTCTGTCAAACATTACATACTCACTCTTACTCTCGTTTTATTTTTTACTTTTATTTGGAAGTAGCTGTGTGCTAAAGTCAGTTCAGCTTTTGACAAATTATTTGCCTGCTCATTCGAAACACAGAAAACTTTCCGACTGCTATAATGTTGTAAATTGTCAGTTAGCTAGATTTGTTTTTATAGGAACTTTCTTTTTTTTTTTTTTCCCTTCCCCCTCGTCCATATAATGTTTGTAAGTGTCTTTTGCCTTGATTATTAAATAGAATCTGTGTTGTAATAAAGTGTGTACTGGGGTTGTTGCTTGTTCATAATTTAGGTTTATACTTCCAATCTCCATTTTAGCCAAAATACTTAACTGCTCAGAAATGCATATTTTCCTAAATTTGTCCTACCTTTTTTTTTTTTTAATCTTTACTTTCTATAAATGCTGTGCCATTGTGCCTTTTCCGGTTTTACCCGATTTCAAGAGTTTCCATGCAGTGGTCTCAGTGTTAAAAGTTTTCAAGTTTTGGGTAGATTTATCATTAATGTTTCAAATTATTTTCCAAATAATGTAGGGTTTTATCTTTCCATGAAACTTTTCAGTGGTTTTCCTGATTGTAATTGGAATCACACAATTCAAATGTGAAATGCTCCTCTAATTTTTGCAGTCAATTTATTTTTAGAACAAAAATCATGAGTCGTAAATATTAATACAAACTATTCGGCATTTGTAATGCATTTCTTTTATGCTTATATCCTATGTTCATGTGTGTATATACAGGCCATTTTGTAATACTGTTTGATTTTGCTAATTTAAAATTTAAACGTGAGATTTATGCATTGTGTGGCTTTATCTCAATTTCTCAACTTGTCTGTCCCTTTTTAAAAGGTTAGTTTTTAGATCTTTAGGTCTCACTTCACTTACGGCAATGTTTGCCAGTGATGTAATGAGCAATGTTGGCGCCTAGACCCATCACTGCTTACTGTAAATATGCAAGTACTTTATTTTGAAACTTTGAATGCATAAATAGATTTGAGAGATGCACTTGGACTATGGGGTGTTTGTCTCACTGACCACTGTGTGCCTGTGCATTGGTCAGGTTTCATCTGTTGAACAACAGAATATAAGATTCATGTGGACACAATTACTCCCTTGTGGCCTGTGTTTTTAATGGTTTTCCAATGCAACCAGAGTAAGTGCAGTGCTAGTTTCTAGTGGTTTTTTTACAACTGAATACTCTGGTGGTGAAGTGGATGAACAACCATATTGTGGGTTCCTGTTCCCTGGACTGAGAGGTAAGTCGATTTTGTCTTGTATATGTCTTTTTGAAATTGATACGGCTGTGTTTTTTACAGCTCTTTGAATGGACGTTTTGTTGTAATATTGCTAGTCATGCAGTTATGCTTCAACTATATTCAGTATATTATGTAATTTCATTAATTGTTCATAGACATTATTGTGGTTCAGTCCACATATTATTAAATTCGTGATTAATGTGGGCTACCTGATTTCAAAATATTTTTGCCAATCAATAAAATTTTCTTAATTTTTTTTCTTGTCTTGTATGTGTTTTCTGTTTGTAGTGCTTTCGGATTAAAGTCAGGAGAGGCAGAATTATTGAATGCTTTTTATTGTAACTTAGTGCATGTACCTGTAAATCCTGCTTTTTCCTGTAGTCCTACGAGAGAGGGGGCTCTGGTCAATCTGATTAATATTTGGGCAAGTTAAATTAAACGGTTGCTGTAAATATTAGATCTTAAATGTCCACATGAGGGCGCCATTTAAACTCTAATTAAGATGTGTACAATTGCATGATTTCATCAGCAAAAGACGCGTTTCCTGCGGAAATAAGTCACCTAGTCCTGAAATAGGGTAATTGATGAAAAGTTTGATAACCTTATCCATGGATATGAGTTCGTTTAACAACACAAACTAATTGCTTATAGTTTAAACGCATGCTGTGTATTCTTAATAAAGCCAATAAAATATGAATAATAGGATGTAGTCAAACAAGTTTCAAATATGCATTTTTTTTTTTTAATTATGGGTGGGGTGATTTGGGGAACTAGGCTGAAGGTGTGGTCAAATTCTGGGTGTGAATGTTATTGTTACTGAAATAATGTTGCTTTGCAACGTTAACTAACCATAGCCAACCTCGAGTAACGTAACGCGAGTAACTAACCATTGCAACCTCGAGTATTATGCCTTTGGTTGTTACATCCAGATGTGTGGGCTAATTGTGTTATCAGGCCTATAGAACACTACAGTAAAACAAAACTATTTCTATTCCCAGAAACGATGACTCCTGCAGTTGCGCAGAATGTGTATGGCGGGCTTGCGCTAACTTGTCTGAGCTCTGAGGTCAGATATATTTATGTGCAATCTTTATTCTCTATTCTTGATCCGAGCAAGGGTGCTTCCCTAAAGTAGCCAATAATAGTCCAGACATGTTCTTGGATTTTCCTGTAGATGATCCATAATTAAACGCATAATTATAAACGCCTAACGACCTATTTTTACTCGCATTGTAACATTCTTTTAACGTTTACGCATGTTCGTAGCCTAATTTTCCAAGCAAGAATGTTCTGAAAATGTTCTTAGAACGTTTTCTCTCAAAGTTATGAGAACGTTCAATTACAAACAAAGATATTCTAAGAACAAATGAAAAGAGACTCAATGAGGTAGTTACACTGTAAATAAATAAATAGGCTGGATAAAAGTTTTTTTGAAGCTGTAATTTATAAAATATTTGAGTTGCCGGAAAACAGGAAAATTCTGCTTCAAACTTTTAACTATCTAGCGCGTTACTTGCCATCTTTGCAAATGTTAGTAAAATTCACTAAGGAGTTTCTAAGTTAAAATAGTTTCAAAGTGAATCCCAAGCCCTTTTTTGCACACTGATGAATAGGCTATATGTGAACATTGCTTACACTCTTAAAAACAAAGCTTACAAAGGAGGGTGGGGAACATTTTAACAATCCATAGAACCTTCTATAAAGAACTAAGAACTTTCAACTACCTTTTGTGCAATACGTGAACCAATGGCAGGACCTTTATTTTTCTAAACTTGATTCTGCTATGATCATGACATGAGTAATTGCTAAGATAACCTTATAGGCCTACGTCTTATACAGGCATATTGTGCAAGTATAGATGACGGTGTAGCTTCTTTTTTCTATTGTCTTGTGGCATAGACATGATTGTTTCTATTGTCGTTACGACTTTTGGTTGTGCACAATTATCGTGCTGGTTTCCCATCCAGCTTGTTTTTCTTTATGCTGTCTGGAATTCACTATGATGATCTTTTGCATAATTATGCCGGTAATCGCTATCTCATTTTGTTCATTACCAACAGCGTAAAAGAATGAAACGACAACATGCAGGCAACAAATAGTTTTCAGATAAAAACAAAAATGTTGTTTTGCTTCAGCTGTGAAACACTGCAGACTGTTCCATTATCTGTTAATCATTGCATTATGAAAGACGTTTATGATAAGAAAACATGCATGAATTTTTTATGGATTTAAATTTTGAAAGTATGAACAAAATATTGATGAACAAGCTGAATTAGGCAAGCCTACTTAACCTAGAATCTATCAAATCTTTATAAGCATTCTTTAGGTCTGTTTAAACCTTCAATATATTTTCTTTCCGTAATCAAAGCCAATTTCATTCATTTTTTTCTTGGGCAATATCAATAGTTTGAAGACTTTAAGGTTTGTGTCCTTTAAGATAAAGGCAGGCTATAATAAAAAGAAAAAAAAAAAACTTTTAAAGAAAAAACTTTTTAATGTAGTAAACAAACGTAAAAGCTAGTACATTTACAGAATCACATTTATAGAGTTTAGTAATTTTATAACGTTTGTATTATATTGTTGAAGGTTGAATCTGCAATAGCCTGTGGTGCTGATAAATTAAAATAGCAGCAAACCTAACAACCCTCACCAGTCCTGAATAAGGGAGTGGGCCAGACACTTTTAGTTTAAGCTTAGTAAGTGTATAGAGAGAATGTTTGGAGTCACACCCAGTTCACACACGCACGCACGCACACGCTTGTGTCTCGATCAGCGCTCCGCAGAGGCGCGTTCACTGCAGCTCTGTGGCGCGCGCACACGCGTTGAGACGAGAGAGAGAGAGATAGAGTGAGGTTCGGAACATCTTCACCCGGCGTGATTCATGTTCAGGGTAAGGCAAGGTATTCTGCTTTCTAGCCTACTGTTTGAGGACAAAATGTAGCTTGACATTTTAATCCCGGAATAACCGTTAGAGAAGAGAGAGAAGAAGGGACGCGGTTTGTTGACGCATCCTTGAGGAAGAGAATCATGATCATGATGGTCTGGATGCGTTCACATGTGGCTTGAAAACGGATTTAGGTTGTTCTGGAAATGACATTTTGACGAGTGAAGTGTGTAAAATCTATTCAGCAGATCTATCGACCCGGAGCAGCTCTCAAACCTTGTTTACAGGACGCGTTCTTGATGCTTTCCGTCTGCGGTGCGTTAGCCGGGCGTCTTTTGCCGCTGCGTTTTAAGATGGTATGTCAAGAAGTACAACTTTGACAATCAAAGCGTTTAGTTCTAGCTTGTTTTAAATTCCCGAACGCGCGAATAAGCGCGCGTTAGAGGCGTTTGACGCGGGTCTGTCTGCGGACGCTGCTGAAACGGACGTGTCATCTGTCACTATATAGCCTAAGAATCATACTAAGTGGTTACAATCCACTTTCTTACTGTGGTTTCTTGTCACATCCGTGTTTAAATATGAGCTGCGGTGGCGGGATAAGCAGAAAGCGGATGATGGATGACTGTGAGCGCGCGGCGCCAAAGCTTCAGTTCAAATGTTACAGTGAAGCACAAATGATTCTTGAACTGTTGAGGTTTGGCGCGATCGAATCATTCTGGCACTTGTGGATGAATCTTTTCCGGGTTATATTTCATCCCAAAATCAAAAGAAAAACTTTTGTGTTGAAAAATAAAGGAAAAATCTTTGCTAAAGTCATTAATCGCTTTTATTTACGGTTTTGGGGTGGAATATGTGATTCTGGACATGTTTTTGAACAGAATGTTTCAATTGTATTGTATTGTACATACTCTAGTTGATGTCTGAAGGGACATATGTGTGCTGCAGTAGCAGTAACAACATTAAATAGAAACTCTTCAATATTCAACAGACTGTATAACACACACCCCTGTGTATATATAGAGAGAGCTCAAGTACTGTAGAATGTAAGGAGACATGCCAGCAAGTTCATACAGTCACGGCACCTGCGTTACGCTGTGCTTTGACTAAAAGAGCTGTGCTAAATATGATGTCTGGACCTGATACTGATCTGCAGGAGACAGACAGACAGACAGACAGGCTCATCTCTGCAGACAGTGAGCCACAGTCAGTGTCAGTTACATCATTCATTCAGATATGTATCCAATGATAAACATGCAGGAGTGTGAGACATATCTTGTAAAGAAGTCACAATGAAATCCAATAGGCTATTTGTATATTGCAGCATATATTATAAATAAATAATCCGTACACCTCAGTATATTCTAAATTCATTAACTCGTGTTTACTTGCGTGAGGGCGGGGCAACCTGTCACTCACATGAAATCGACCAATTGCAAACCATCTAATCAATCCCCATTAGTTCTTGTTCCAGAAGCCATTTCACTTAGATCACCCTAGGGAAGAAAAGATGATTGCAACTTCACTTTCATGCCGATTTTAAAGGCCTGGCTCTCGTTTTGTTGATGAATCCTCATTGTCAACTGATCTATCATCTTACTGTATCTCTGACCTTTACTTTGATCAGTGTTCTCCAGCCGTTCAGTTTACCCCGACAGTGTATTAGCAGCTCAAGGCGAGGATGTTGAGATTAGAGCTGACTTGATGATCAGCAGGCCTTGAACTCATGAAGAAGTGTAGCCCACCAGTATATTTAGACATGTGAATCTGTGGTATTCACTCTTAAAACGGACACGGAATTAAACGCATAAATAATTCTCGCACCTTTAACCATGTTGACACTGTGAAGATGGTGTTATGTGATTTGTGGCTTATGCACAAGCTGAAAATCATAACACGAGCAAAGCAGATCAGATTCAGCATTCATTTACATAGAACCAAAGCCTAAAACCTAAACTTGAACCAGGGTTATTAGAGTTAACATTAATAATAAAAAAATACAACTTTAATTTCAGTTCGCAACATTTTTCATTTTCATTTAGTTTATTATGATGCTCTAAAATATATAAATATAAAAAACGTGTGTATAGAAATGACAAAAAAATGAACTTTTCCTAAAACTTCAATGTAGAAGTACACTCTTAAAAATAAGGTTCCAATAGGTTGTTTATTGCAGTGATGGAATGTAAAGATGGAACCATATATTCAGATAAAGAACCATTATTTTTATGAGTGTATATAAAAATAAATGACACCCGAATTCTATTATTTTGTTCCTGGCCTACAGTTGTTAGCCAATGATGTAGTGCTTCTATATTTACATCGCAGTCCTGTTCTCTTTTTACTCATAATAGATTTTGTAGTCATTTTAACTATGTATTTCCCTCTGGACTGGACTATAATTAATGTGACTTGGAGCTGCTATTTATACTACAAGCCTAATTAGCCAGAACCACTTCTGACAGAACCGCTAGACTAGCAACAATCCATTCCTGCCCTATTAAACAGGTGAATTATTGATGTATTTATAGGAAGTAGCTCCGGATTCACCCATACAATCGCCAAGAGTCGGATGTGATTGAAATGATACATATCCTTAAACAAAGGTTTTCTCACCTGCTTTTTTACAGACTAAAATCACAACAAGTCAATTCGGTTAAAGTTCTAAACTACTAAATACATGTTTAAATGAATAAATAAAATAAATGACTTTTTTTTAGCTGAAAATGCATAGCAAAGCAAGTTTTTGTGAGCACCCTACACTCTCAGAAAAAAAGGTACAAAAGCTGTCACTTGGGCTGTACCTTTTCAAAAGGTACACTTTTGTACCCAAAGGCTGCATATTGGTACCTTATTGGTACATATTAGCAACTAAAATGTACATATTAGCACCTAAAATGACATAATTAGCTCCTGAAATGTACATATTAACACTTAAAATGTACTTATTAGCACCTAAAATGTACATATTAGGACCTAAAATGGACATATTAGCTCCTGAAATTTACACATTAGCACCTAAAATGTACATATTAGCACCTAAAATGGACATATTAGCTCCTGAAATGTACATATTAGCACCTAAAATGTACATATTAACACCTAAAATGTACATATTAACACCGAATGTACTTATTAGCACCTAAAATGTACATATTAACACCTAAAATGGACATTAGCTCCTGAAATGTACATATTAGCACCTAAAATGTACATATTAACACCGAATGTACTTATTAGCACCTAAAATGTACATATTAGCACCTAAAATGGACATTAGCTCCTGAAATGTACATAGTAACACCTAAAATGTACATATTGACACTGAATGTACATATTAACACCTAAAATGTACATATTAACACCGAATGTACTTATTAGCACCTAATATGTACTTATTAGCACCTAAAATGTACATATTAACACCTAAAATGTACATATTAACACTTAAAATGTACATATTAGCACCTGAAATGGACAGAAGTTTACCTTTTGAAAAGGTACAGCCCCAGTGACAGCTTTTGTACCTTTTTTACTGAGAGTGTACAATCAAGACTCCCAAACACATCTTGCAGGAAAATATGTTCTTTGAATAAAAGTGATGAATGCCCATGTAACTTTTCATGTGACTCAATAAACCCATAACCTCAAACTGTCATACCTGCTCTTCTGTTTGTGTCCGACATGCTAAAATGTTTCAGCAATGAATGATTTCGACTCACAGAACATGCACTTCGGTAACCTCAGGGCAGGTCAGACTATAGAAAGTATTTCATTCATTGCTTTTGCAACCAGGACACACTGTGGGTGTAGCTCATCAAAATGTAGCTCATCTGTTTCTTTGGAACTCCTCATTTGTTTGACTTTCATGTTTTGAGGCATCTTGAGCTGCTACATTCTCTGATGTGAATCAGTGGCTCGGCAAGTAAGTGAAGGAATGAATGATTCCTTCGGCAAGTTGTGAAGTTGGTTTCTTTTTATGAAAGGATTTTTGTGATGAAAAATTGCATTATATAGTAAATGCATGTTTTTTTATATAATGCAAGGTTATTTATTGTCATTGATGATTCAATGAAGAACATCCACAGAAACTTTCCATGTAATTTGACATTATATTAACGTTTGCCTCTGCAAACTCCACTGATAAACGTGGATGTATTGTGCTAGACTTTAAAGTGTATTGTTCTTATGAGATGTCATTATTGGCCATCTCTTAATGTACATCGAGTAGTGAGTGTTAGAGTCATGCATTAGCTAATGAGGCTAGCAATCTGCTCTCGCTGTTCCCAGAGGATGTTTAACTGATGTAGGGGAAATCAATCAAAACACACACACACACACACTCAATGCTGTAATGGGACTAATGGCAGCGAGTAAACATGCCTACTATCAGTATTAGTTTGTCGTAGAACTTTCTGAACTTAGAAATTTATTCCTGTGATCAACACTGAATTTTCAGCATCATTACTCCAGGCTTCAGTGTCACATGATCCTTCAGAAATCATTTTAATGCGCTGATTTGCTGCTCAAGAAACATTTATGATTATCATTGGGTCAAACACACAAATATCCCTAAAGGTTTAGCTTCAAAACATCCACTAGTATCAGTGACATTCGGACAAGTGAAATGTCTTTCCCATAGACTTTCTTCACCAACTCTCATCAACTGTGATGATGATAAAGTTATTGACCCTGCAACCGCCCTCTAAAAATCGGTAATCCGTGCGGATCTCGAACAGATCTGAAATCCTTTTCCTGTTTGGGAAGCTTGTTTTCGGTGGGTTCATGCTTGTTTTGTATACGCCGTGTCCTTTAAAACCCCAGACGAGGTTATGTCGACCGGTGAGAGTGATTGTGTGATGGGTTGCTTCGTGATTGTTTCTTCATTCTTGGAAGAGAAGCAGAATAAAGAGAACCAGATAAAATTTCTCTCGCCGAAACTTTCCGTAATTCAAGCCCAAATAAAAAGACTTAGTTGTGGTGTATTGTATCAGGACTGTATCAGATCGCCGCTGGAATATAGCTGGTATCTGACACTACTGAAGTTGTACATAATAAATCGCACCGGTGTTGCTACGCTTTTTGACATCTTTCTTTAGTGTGTAAAGTTGCTGTTTGAGCATAAAAAATGTCTGCAAAGTTACAAAGTCACTCCAAAGGGAGATATTCTTTATATCCGTAAGCAAGTTTATTTGCAATTGTGTGTGATTTTTTTTTTTGTTTGTTTTTTGAGGAAATCACTTTAGGAATAGTTTTAGGAAACACATTTCTTTTTCAGCCGGATTATGCTGAAAGCTGCCAAATGTACATTTGTTTATAGGGTTAGTTCACTCAAAAATGAAAATGATGTCATTAATGACTCCCCTCATGTCATCCCAAGCCCGTTCATCTCCGGAACACAGTTTAAAGGAGTAGTTCAGAAATTAAGGTTTTTGATGAAAACATTCCAGGATTTTCTCCATATAATGGACTTCAATGGGAACCAAACGGTTCAAGGTCAAAAAGACAGTTTCAGTGCAAACTGCAAACTGTTCAAAGGGCTTAAAATTATTCCAGGCGAAGAATAACGGTCTTATCAAGCGGAACGATCGCTCATTTAAAAAAAAAAAAAAAGTTTAAGTTTTATAAGCTCAAATGCTCGCCTTGCTCTGTTCTGTGACGCATGTTTGTGACTCTCATGTTAAAATCAAAATGAACAAATGTTTTTTCGATTCATTTGGGTCATTTTTCGAGTCATTTCGAAATCTCTTGACCATTTCAACAACTTATGAATACTTATGGCTTTTCCCCCACTGGTTTTGATGTTATTGTTTTGTCACATTAAGAGTGATGCAAAAAACGGTTTGAAATACGTTTTGAGCGTCCAGACTGAGAAACATCTGTAAAAATCTGATTGGAGTCGCATTTCAAACCACCTCGATATGTGTCCGATTTTTATGTGTTTTTCTGCTGTCCAGACGTTCAAAAACCCATCTGGGTAACATAGCAATGTCATGGCTTCTAAAAAAATGTGAAGCAGCACAACTGTTTTTAACATAATAATGGTAACACTTTACAATAAGGTTCGTTAGTTAATATTAGTTAACTACATTAGTTAATATGAACTAATAATGAATAGCACATATACAGCATTTGTTAATCTTTGTTAATGTTATTTTCAACATTTACTAATACTTGATTAAAATCTTGCTAACATTAATTAATGCACCGTGAACTAACATGAACAAATGATGAACAGCTGTATAACAAAGATGAACAAATGCAGTGACAAATGTATTGCTCATGGTTAGTGCATGTTAGTAAATACATTAACTAATGTTAACTAATGAACCTTATTGTAAAGTGTTACCATAATAATAATAATAGGGCTGGAGTTTGGAGGAAAAGGTAATGCAGGATTAACAGAAGAAGCACTGGAAAGATCTGAACAATGCAGCACAATTGGTCTGAGTTTTGTGAATGGGAAATAAGTGTGAAAGTCAGTAACAGCAGTTGAGAAGAGTGTAGCCAGAGGGAGAATCCTCACACCTGCGGAGTGAGACACTGTTCTGAGATCAGCTATTAGCAGTTAACACACGTTCATGCCATCATCACACGTGTCTGAATGTACTGTATTAAATACCTCTTATGGAAGCAGCTTGTCCAATTAAATTCAGTGACCTTCAAAAATACCATGAGATAATTGGCTCCCTGGTAAGACAGATTGCTTGTTGCTGTCGTGTGTGTGTGTGTGTGAGAGAGAGAGAGCGAGAGCAATGTCAGATTCATTCATAGTGTTTTCAAGTGTGAACGCTCTCTGAACTGCAGTTCGGTCTTCCTCATCCCAGTCAGTCGTATTCCCAGTGGGGTGTGTGTGATGGTTGGTTTGCAGGAGGTCAGAGTTCAGATGAGAATCTGTGTGAACCGTAGACTTGAGGAGCTCAGCAGCTGCTAGACTCACGCCGCGCCGGGACTCGTGTCAGTGATGTAATAGCTGGAGGAAAATGTAACCAGTCATAAATCGCTGCCACCAGACTTGATGTACTTCAGTCTCTTAAAGGAGTAGTTCACTTTAAAAAAAACTTTTGCTGATAATTTACTCACCCCCATGTCATCCAAGATGTCCATGTCTTTCTTTCTTCAGTCGAAAAGAAATTAAGTTTTTTGGTTTATTAAGACAATTAAGTTATTAGGGGTCCAATGGGGTCCAAACGGTTCAAGGTCGAAATGAGAGTTTCAGTGCAAACTGCAAACTGTTCAAAGGGCTTTAAACGATTCCAGGCGGTGTATAAGGGTCTTATCAAGCGAAACGATCGCTCATTTAAAAAATAAATAACAAAGTTTAAGTTTTATAAGCTCAAATGCTCGCCTTGCTCTGTTCTGTGATGCTCCTATTCGAACTCGTTCATCAAAATGAACGAATCTTTGGTTCATTTAACGAATTTTTATATACAATTCTCTCTCTCTATATATATATATATATAATGTAGTTCATATGTGTGTGTGTGTATATATTATATTTCTTTTCACACAGGTGTTATGGATTAAACCATGTCAGCTCTGTACAAACACAAAAGCAGCAGGCTGAATGATTCAGTCAAACGTTTGTACACACCTACTCAATGTTTATTAGTGGCGTTTGCCAAGTCAACCATTACTGTTACTATTGCTCACGCAAGTGCTAAACAAACACCCAACACTAAGTATTAACATTCAGTGTATGTGTGCAGCTTCTTTACTGAATGAGCAGACGCACGATTATCACCTAGTGGATGGTAATACACTCTTATCTTATAGACACGTGAAGGCCAGGAGGAAACTTTTGCATTTGCAACACTGTGAACTCTTTTGCAACCACAAACAGTTACTGTGGAAGACAGGGCGTAGCAAAGGGACAAATCCTTTTCTAGTCAGTCTTTGTTTGTCACTGCTGTAGAGCCAGTTGACTGTATTTTTCCGGTTGGCAGAGTGAACAGAGAAAGTTCAGTCAAACAGTAGTATCTCTTACTGATGAGCTGGCATGTTTTGACTGGTAAATTGTCTTGGTTCCTCAGTGTCCAGGAGGACCGGCGTTCATCTGTCATACTCATCATGACCTCGATCTCGGAGTGGTACGCGGGGAAGAACGTGCTGATCACGGGGGCGACGGGCTTCATGGGAAAGGTGCTGGTGGAGAAGCTCCTGCGCTCGTGCCCCGAGGTCAAGGCCCTGTACATCCTCGTCAGGCCGAAGGCGGGTCAGTCCATGTCGGAGCGCGTCCAGGACATGATGAAGAGCAAGGTGAGGAGAACTTTTGCTCACCATCCTTTTTAAGATAAGGGAAAAAATGTATTGAATTGTGTACTTATTTATTGTTTTTCTTTGCTAGTTTGTTGTGATTATATCAATATGACAAAATATTAATAATTATATTTTTGCTTTGCTAGTTTGTTAGGGCTGGGCAATTTGTCCAAAGATTTTGTGATAATGTATTAATATGACTATAAAATAATAATGATCATAATACATATTTATATTAATAATTATATTATTATAATTAAAATAATGATTGTTATTATTTGTATTAGTATTCATATTATAATAATTATTATATTAATATATAATAATAGTATTATTATTATTAATATTAAAGGAAGAAATGTTACTATTGTTTATATATATATATATATATATATATATATATATATATATATATATATATATATATATTAGTTTTTAAACATCAATCTATCAAGCTTTTGTTTTGGTAGAAATCCACATGGATCCTTAAAGCTTTAGTTGTAATAATGTATTAATACGACTATAAAATAATAATGATGATAATACATATTTATATTAATAATTATATTATTATAATTAAAATAATAATAATAATGTTTTTTTTGTTTTCATTGATTATTATTTGTATTATTATTCATATTACAATAATTATTATATTAATAGTATTATTATTATTCTTTATATTAAAGGAAGAAATGTTACTATTGTTTATATATACATTATATATATTTTAGTTTTTAAACATCAATCTATCAAGCTTTTGTTTTGGTAGAAATCCACATGGATCCTTAAAGCTTTAGTTTTGTTGACAACAGCCGGTTTATAAGCGTTTCTCATTACTAGTTTAGGAATATTGGTTGTCGCATGTTTCGTTCCCAAATGCATGTTATAAGCGACTCAAACTCAGAACAGATGCAGAGACGAGTGGAGCAACATTTACAGTGAACTGAGAAAATAAATTCACCAGAGCATGAGCTGCTCGTGTGTAAAAGAAATGTCCCGCTCTGAAACACGCAGCGCATATAAAGACGTTGGGTTCAGGACTTTTGCTACCTTTCTAAAACATCTCCCTTTTCAGGTTTTGCAAAAAAAAAAAAAAAAGCCCGATACAGTGCATTGTCTGGTATCTTTCATGACCATCTTTCAGTCACAGGATATTTCTGCCTTTTAAACGGATGGAATTTGATCGCGTCCTAACTTTCAGTCTGTAGGACGTGTTGATCCTTAAAAAGTTAGTTACATGAAACCATGCAGAACCGGTGCAGGTGCACAAAGCTTTCCAGAGAAAACCCTGAATCCATCTGTGTTTACTCGTATGCGGTCGTCAGGGTTTATCTTTATTGTTTCCCTTGAACTTGATACTCTGAAAACAGGCAGGAAAGGTCTCCCTAAGGGCTCTTTGATGGTTGCCGTGGCAACCCCACCACAAACGCCTCCCATATATGGTATCGTTCAGAACTCAGAAGTCAAACGGCATTTCCATACACACTGCGCCCCGAAACCACAATGAGGTGATGAATCGCCACAAGTGTTTTTCCTGATATCCGGCCCTAAGCGTTTATGTTTGAGGAGTGGCTCTATGGATTCCAATGCAGGGATGGATTAAGTGTTTTCTTTATGTGATAATGGAGTAATTATTTTTGTATGGCAGTTTGCTGTAGTTGCTCACATGGTTTACTTTATCAGATTCAGAACATCCCAGAAAAGAGGAACGTTTAAAATTTTGAATAGGTATTGTAATGGGAAATGTTTTTGGATATTGCGGTTTATTTATCGCAGAGATGGACTTTTTTAAAAACTTGGTCCACTATCCTACCGCAACATCATACCAACAATTTAGCAACCTAATATCATATATATATATATATATATATTATGACCTATTATATATATATATATATATATATATATATATATATATATATATATATATTTGTTTTTTATAAATAAATACAATAAATACAAATACATTTTTTGTATTTCAGCTACTTTATTCTGTTTCAAGTAATTAAAATATTTTTATTTTTTTAGTTTAAATGAACTATAATAACCCTTTATTGGCCTGTCACAATTACGAATTAAACATCTGTATATATCTGTATATCTTATTCAATCTAATAGCATTTTATTTTTAGATAACCTCAATAATTGGGCTGTTTAAATTTCGATCACATTTTGCTATTCAAATGAAGGATTATATTATATTATATTATATTATATTATATTATATTATATTATATTATATTATATTATATTATATTATATTATATTATATTATATTATATTATATTATATTTAATACTAATACTAACCACTAATTATAGAGATGTTATTAATTTTCACAGCATTAAAAATAGGTATTAAATATGGGCTTATTTTTATTATCATAATATATACGATTCCAAGTAAAAAATAGGCTTAGATTGTAAATGATATGCATAAAATAGATTCAAATGAATTATATGATTAATCGTCAGTACAAAATTCATAGTCATGACAGGCTTAATGTTTTCTAGGTTGTGAATGCTGAATGTTTGAGTCGTTTGATCTCAGTACACACTCGCCTGCTGAGACTTGTGACGGAGCGATGTGAGATCTGAACCCCAGCCAGAATGAAGCTCAAATATTACGAGACGCAGATTAACATTATGAGTCAGATGGACAGATTCTGTCAGCGCTGTACAAACTCTGTGACCTCTGATATAAGCCCTCATTAGGTCCCACCGTGTGTGTGTGTGTGTGTGTGTGTGTGTGTGTGTGTGTGTGTGCGTGTACATGTAACGAATGCTCAGAAGCTCAAACAGGCAGATCTTGTGACTGGTTGTGTGTTTGGGGGACAGAATATTGAATGTGGGATGCTATTATTCATCAAACAAACGTGTCTATTGTTTGGTCATTTAAACGGCCTGTCTCCAGATTCTGACCAACCAACAGATATATATATATATATATATATATATATATATATATATATATACAGTATACATATAGTGGTACAAAATGATTATCATATTCATATACCACAGGTTTTACTAGATACTTTAATGCTATAGAAATACCTGTTGTCCAAAAAATTTTACAAAAAACAACATATTAATAGACATATATATGTTTAATATCTGAAAGGCACTGCAATGGCACTTTTTGGTACTTAGATATTAGTATATTTTAAATCAAAATTTTGTATCTTTTTATCTATTATTTATATTTTTTAATATTTTTTCTTTGTTTTTGTTCCAGCTTTGGTTTTTAAAATGATACGGTCTGATAATATTATGATAAAATAGTGCTTCAAGGTAGTTTTCACAACTTTTCAGTGTATGATTAAACATACACAGTGCATCCTTGACAAGACAAAGACAATATGTCAGACTCAAGTACACCACTTATTAGGAGCTTGTAGTGTTTTTTTGCAGACAATCATTTCGACTCGTCCCTCAGCTTGTGATTGTGAAGCCGTGTTTACAGTAGTGGACGTCTATGGGGCGAGACACTGAATAAAGACACACTTTATGACTTGTAACTTTAGCTCTCATTAGTTTGTAGAACATGTTTTGGAGAGTTTAATGTGTGTTGATGGTATTTTTAAGTCTTGTAATTAACTATTAATGAATTAGTCTCGTCCGGGAAGGGCTATTATCTACCTGTGATAAAGTGGCTCTCTTACATTAACTCTACAGGATCATGAGTGTCTTCTGCCATCAGGTCGCCCTGTTCCTCATACACACTTCTTTCTTTCTTTTCAGCTCATTCGGTCACTAACCTTCATCCTTCTTTGAGTCATTAGGCCGTTTCATTCCTAGTCTAATGTGATCCTGCTCTATAGTTCTTCAAACACATAGGAAAGAGAGAATTAATGGACCCATTTGTGTAATTTGAGGACATTTGTGTACATTTACCCAAGGGCATACCAGTAAAGCAACTGAAGGAGTATTCTCTCTCTCTCTCTCTCTCTCTCTCTCTCTCTCTCTCTCTCTCTCTCTCTCTCTCCCTCACTTACACACAATTGGATTATTTGTGCCAGAGGGCCTGGTGGTGGACTGGCACAGAATACCACCATCCCACAATACACTATTTGCTATTTCCGCCACAGAGAAAGCAAATGTTTGCAGTGGTCGACCTCGGTGACCCCCTGACCTCAGGGCACTGAACGTGTGCTGTCCTTTATCTACATGCCACCCAGTTTTAAAATAATGAGTCTGAACTGTTGGAGAATATTTCTCAACGCTCTTTCTCCTAGTGTGACTCTAGTAGCACTGCTGATGTTATTCTGCATAAATGCCGATTTTTTTTTATATATGTGGATTTGTTTTTTTTTTACATATGTTAAAAATATATTTCAATACATTATTTTAAATATAAAAGTAATCTAATAATACATACACTCTAAAAATGCTGGGTTGTTTTAACCCAATTTTGGGTCAAATGTGGACAAACCCAATTGAAATTAAAAAATGTAATTGATAAATTTAACCCAACAGCTGGGTTTGTCCATATTTGACCCAAAATTGGGTTAAAATATCCCAGCATTTTTTAGAGTGTACATATACTTTGATGTTTAATTAGATCACTTTTATTTTAGCCAGATATGTGTATTTATTAAATATGTTCAAATTAATTGAAATATTTTTTACATTCAATATATAATATATGTTTCCTATATAAATTGAATCGAATTAAACGTATAGTTTCTATGTTTATTTACATTCACTCTAAAAAACGCTGGGTTATTTCAACCCAAATGTGGGTCAAATATGGACAAACCCAAATGTTGGGTTGAAAATGTAATTAAAAAATGTACAGTTGAAAGTGAAAGTTGAAGTTTTAAATTACATTTTTAACCCAACATTTGGGTTTGTCCATATTTTACCCAATTTTGGGTTAAAACGACCCAGCATTGTTTAGAGTGTATATGTTTGATTAGTATACTTATATATTTGCTGGATATGTGTATTCTTTTCAATATTTGTATATATTTAAATATATTATTTTAAATATAAAAGTAGTCTAATAAAACATACTTTTGATGTTCAATTAGATTATGAATTTAATTGGATTACTAGATATTATACTTATAGATTATATAGGCCAGATATGTGTATTTTTAAAAATGTGTATACTGTATATTTAAATTAGTGCTGCCAAATTGATTAATCACATCTAACATAAGTTTTTGTTTACAAAGTAAGTGTGTGTGTGTTAGGGCTGTGAAACGATTAATCGCGATTAATCACATCCAAAATAAAAGTTTGTGTTTACATAATATACGTGCTGTAGTATAATTATTTTGTATATATAAATACACACACATGCATGTATATATTTAAGAAATATTTGCATGTATATACTTTATATACAAAATTAATATCATACATAAATATAAACATTTGATAAATTAATAGCACATTTTTCTTAAATATATATATGTATTTATATAGGCTATACAAAATAATTATACACACTACACACACATATATTATGTAAACACAAACTTTTATTTTGGATGCGATTAATAGCGATTAATCGTTTCACAGCCCTACTGTGTATGTGTGTGTTATATCTGTCTGTGTGTGTAAGATTTGACATCACCTCTTTAAATACATTTTATTTTTTTACGAATATTTAAAAAATACGCATAAAATACACATGTTGCCTATGTAAAAGTAATTTAATTAACATATACATTTGGTTTAAACATAAACAGCACATGCAGTGAAAAAGAAACATTCAGGAACACAGTGCAAATGGGTGACATTAAGGGCATGACGTTACTACTTAATATAAATAAACACAATATAATAACTTTAGATGACTGTATATGTGCATTTAAACATATGCGAGGATGTTGAAGCGTCCAGCGCACATATTCTGAGAGAGTGAGTATTGCACATAAGAATTGTAAGCAGTTCTTGTTGAAGAACAGCATCTCTATGCTCTGTTGTAATCTCTCCGTGTGCTGAGGCATGTAGAGTTCATCATAGCATGCGGGCACAGGGTGTGTTGTGTTTATGTTGCCCGGTGACACACACCGCATCAGGAAGTTTGGCTGACGTAACTGAGCACCGTTTCCTTCACTTAGTGTATTTTTGAAACGCTTTAACATGTCTGAGTGATCCAGTGCCTCGCATTCCCTCGAGTTTGAGTTTACCTCTGTAGTTTTCTGCCCAGCGTGTGTGTGTGTGTGTGTGTGTGTGTGTGTTGTGAGCTTTGCTAGGATATTTAAAGACTGGGTCTGGGCCTAAACTTCACCCGTATAAACCATAGGTATAAACCCAAGTGTGTGTGTGTGTGTGTGTGTGTTGGTTAGACTGCACTCATGGCCCATATGTTGTCCAATGTCTCTATAATCCGAGTTAATGGCACTCATGACCACACTTATGCATTCAGATTGTATTCCCATAGTACTTACATGTTTAAGTGTGTGAGGATTCAGCAGCTGTGGGATATTTTACCATAATGATTTTCCATATTAAAATCATGAAATTTTGTTCGCATTTGAAAATTCACTTTATTTTACAGTGTCCTGCATGTAATAACTATAAATTATAAATGAACCAGCAATTAACCATAAACAAATCAATATTTCGAACCCCTACAGTAAGTAAATGTAGTTAATTATTACTCAGTACTTCAATGGAAAATTACACTGTAACATGGACATTCACTGATGTCAGATAGACGAGATAGTTATTAATTGTGCAAAAACTGTTATGTCATTTTATGATATCTAAATAGTTTATGCGCTATCTAATTGATGAATAATTGTTTTTTTGATGATTGTTTTTATTCATCTTTCTCTTTATGTTTTGTGGATCACATTAAGTCAGATTTACCATAAGCATTATGGTTTAATAAATAAAATTAAAAAAATCTCCTATGGCAACTGTTCTAACTGAAATTTTGAAATTTCCTGTCAATTGTGCAAGAAAGCAAATTAACTTGTACATCTCATGCCTCTGACAACATCTTCTGCATGACTAAACCAACTCATTGCAAAAGCAAATACAATCATCCTGTGTCCTGACATGCAAGCAGACTTTACAAGAAGACAACATGTACATCCAGAGAATTTCCCAGTGATTCCTGGGCAGAAGCCAGGAAGAACTGGATTGTGACGTGTATTGCTAGTTCTCGTAGTTCAGGAAGGTTTTGATGTGGTGTTCAACAGGTAAAAAGGACAGCTGTGCTCATTACAGTGTTAAATCTCCATTGCCTTAAGTTTCAAAATCTAATCTAGAATTCAATGATGTAATTGCATATTATGGTCAGTACTTGCATGCACTCCTAAAAATTAGGTTTCCAAAAGAGGGTTTTCTCGGCGAGGGCATAGAAATAGAAAACCCATTCAGTGAACATGTGAAATAAAAAAAAAATCTCATTTTGATGAACGTTCCAAAAATCTAAAGAGCCTTTTTGCATTAATGGAAAGTCAACATTTTTACCCCTTAAAACTCATCATGACAATTGTTTTTTTCTTTTCTTTTAATAATGCATTAAAATAGCTTTAATGTAACTCTACACCCTTCCTTTATGTAGTATATGTGGAGTGGCAAATATGCAAATTAGCCCCGCCTCCACTCATTCACACCAGCTCAGATTACCCGATCAACTTGCTCAACCTTAGTGAATGCTATACAAAGGCAGGTGGTCAATTACGTGTTATATAGTAGCAATTGCATGTTATAAGCTCAGAATTGCAAGATAAGGTCGATTTATTAAAGCAGTAGTTCACTTTTAAAAAAAAAACTTTTGCTGTACTCCCCCATGTCATCCAAGATGTCCATGTCTTTCTTTCTTCAGTCGAAAAGAAATTAAGGTTTTAGATGAAAACATTCCAGGATTTTCTCCATATAATGGACTTCAATGGGAACCAAATGGTTCAAGGTCCAAAAGACTGTTCAAAGGGCTTTAAACGATTCCTGATGATGAATAAGGGTCTTTTTTAAGCGAAACGATCACTCATTTAAAAAAAAACAAAAAAACAAAGTTTAAGTTTCATAAGCTCAAATGGTCACCTTGCTCTGTTCTGTGTGACTCTCCTATTCGAACTCGTTCATCAAAATGAACGAATCTTTTTCAGAGTCAACTCGTTCATTTCGTTCGTTGAATGAACCAAATGACACGAAAAAAGATTCATTCATTTTGATGAACGAGTTCGAACAGGAGAGTCACGAATGTGCCTCACAAAACAGAGCATTTGAGCTTATAAAACTTAAACTTAAAGTATAGATCCACTTTCAGTTTATTTATCCAAGACAAAAAGAAGGGAAATACATCAAAATGCAATACAAGACATTTAAATTAACACAAAAATGAATTGCATTACAATATAGCCGTTTCATTGACACTGAAACTTACGTCGAACTATTATTTTGAGGCCGTGCAAACACTGTTTTCTTTAGGAAATGCAAATCTGCTGTTGGATAAATATGTGTAAAGCGCCACACTGGCTGTGCTGGAGAGAGTGTGAGAGAAACAGCTGTCAGAGGCATCACACCGCATCTGTCTGGCCCTCGGCTGGTGCCTGCTGGTGGGGTTACGGCGGGTCACTTATTATGTCCAGCTCTGATACTGAGAAAGGATTCTGATTGGCTGTGGCTGTCGGAATGTGCCACTGCCAGACGCTTGGAATTGTGGGTAACATAAGTCAGCACATGTGTGTCAGCTCGAGCCGAGAGGACACAGAGCCTCTGTAAATCCTCTTTTGATATCAGATTATACGCTGACAGAAATCACATTTGTGATCTACGAGCGTGTGCACGATGCGGTGAATAAAAACTGCAGCCTGCGGTTTTCTTCATTACATAAACGCTGAAATCGGTGACATAATATGATGGGATTTGTCATTAGTATCTTCATAATATCTTCTGAAAGAGTGGATACTCACAAAGACATGTCGGATCACATTTTACCACGAAATCAAAAGTGAGAAATTGCATGAAGTATAAAGAAAATGATGCATGTTTTTTGGACCGTTCTCATTGACTACCCAGATATCCATTATTGAAATGTTGTCTTTATTTTTATTTTATTCATTTATTCATTCTAGTTATTCGCAACGTTGACTCTCGATAGGATTTCAGATAATACAGTATTTACTTATTTTATTTATTTAATCTATTTATTCTGTTAATGTTGATTCTCATTAGGTTTTCAAATAATACAGTATTTATTCTAGTTATTCTCAATGGTGATTCACACTATGATTTACCTAATTTATTTACGTATTAACCTTATTTATTTATTCATTCACTCAATTTAATATATTTCATTTTTATTTTTAGAATATTTAAATAATATGTATTTTTATTAAATAATAAAATATTAAATAATATTGAATATTCTAAATAACAACATTTTTATTTACCCAAATCTTTTTTTTTTTGCTAATCTTTTTTATTTACCTAATTTTTTTAAAATTTATTTTACTTATTCATTTGTGTTTATTTGATTTATTCTCATTAGGTTTTCAAATAATACGGTATTTTTTATTTTATTGGCATAACAGTAACATGCTACCCAGATTGAATGAGTACTTCAGTGAATGTGATGGTTGATAATTGAATTTAATGTCGGTATAGTCATGTTTTGTGGCGTTATAATGATGTATCAGCATTGACGTGAGTGTGTGTGTGTGTTGGTTTTGCAGCTGTTTGACCGGGTGCGCGAAGATAATCCTGAGTTTCATCAGAAGATCATAGCCATCAGCAGCGAGCTCACACAGCCCGGCCTGGCCATCAGTCCAGAGGATGTGCAGACACTCACTTCACATATCAACATCATCTTCCACTGCGCCGCCACCATACGCTTTGACGAACCACTGAAGTGAGTGACAGGAGCCTTGCACACATGCCACAACATTTCCTGAATATTTGCACTGTGTGTCTGAAGGGAGTCATCATTCAGAGAGGGATCGACAATCATGAGGACATAGATAGATAGATAAATAGATAGATAAATAGATAGATAGATAGATAGATAGATAGATAGATAGATAGATAGATAGATAGATAGATAGATAGATAGATAGATAGATAGATGGATAGACAGATGGATGGATGGATGGATGGATAGACAGACGGACGGACAGATGGGGATGCAGAGAGTCGTGTATCCCACGGACCGTTTGCATAATTTTTATTCTAAGGAAAATAAAAACAGCATTAGTTTTTAAAATGCAGTATTTTTACCGCAGCAGCATAAATGACCTCTGTTATTTTAGTATCATTGATATACTATTGTAGTTTTTATAAATATTTTGTAAACATAATTTTTTTTTTTCTTCCCAATTTTCATTTATTTTGTCACAGGCTGTACGTTAATGATTACTGTGTAAATTTTGCTCTTAATTTCAATTCGATTCAATTCAGTTTTTTTTTGCCAGACTCAACAAACAAATAACAACAAACAAAACAAAAAGACAAATGCAAAAATTACAGACATTTCAGCCAATGTACTCGGTGAACGTGATTTCACCAAGTACCACATGTTCCTGGACCAACATCTTCCAATCAACCAATCAGATCTGAGGGACAAGTTTACAGTTTATGTCAAGTTTAGGCTTAGAATCAGGGTGAAGTACTTAAACATCAGTGTTTTTTTTACCTATCATTACCCTCTGATTTTAGGGGAAAATTACGGGTATGGTTAGGTTTAGGGGTAGGGATTGGGTAATGACTAAATTTGGGACAGGAATGTTAATCCAGGATCAACAAAATATGTTGTCTTGGCAAAATCACTCCCAGTCTACACCAAAATCTTAAATGTCACACTCTTGGAAAAAAGCTTCTTTATAACTCTATTGTTCTTGACTCAATTTTAAAGAACCCTTTAAGCCAAAAACTTTGTTTCCGTGCTGCTTAATTCATAAAATGTAAAATGCATAAAATGGTCCCAGTGCGTGCCGTACCGTGTGATGCTGAGATGCTCCGCTCATGTCTCCCGCAGGCATGCCTTGCAGCTGAACGTCATGGCCACACAGCAGCTCCTCTCTCTGGCTCAGCAGATGCAGAACCTGCAGGCGTTCATCCACATCTCCACCGCCTACGCCAACTGCAACCGCAGACACATCGACGAGGTCATCTACCCTCCTCCGGTCGAGCCCAAGAAGCTCATCGACTCTCTGGAGTGAGTCCAGTTCATCATCATCATCATCATATAAATCTGAATTACACAATCAACACAGTGTATTACAATATCCAAGTTACATTTACTGCGCTGATATTTTACTTTTATAGTTTTAATATTTTGAATAAGTATTTTTTTTATTTATTAGAATTTAAAGCTTTTGATTTTAATTATTTATTTATTTTATTTTTTCAAATATGCCTATATAGTTTTTTTATTATAGTTTTTTATTAATTTATATTTCATCAATTTAAATGAAATGTGTCCTATGCAAATAGCTGAAATAAAAAAAAACGAAATTTATATGTATATGTATTAATTTTTTTCTTGTTTGAAACCCACTTGTCATTGCATGCCTGATTTTCCACGTTATTTGACGCTGACAAGCCATATTGCATCTGAGCGCTGATGTTTTGTCTGACACACTGTACTGACCCTAAAGCAGAGCAGTGATTTATCGGTCTGACGTGTGTGTCTGTGTAGGTGGATGGATGATAATATCATCTGTGACATCACACCA
This sequence comes from Pimephales promelas, assembly GCF_016745375.1. The sequence goes on from NW_024121910.1 coordinate 492,187, forward strand.
CGCCTGATAGGTGACCGACCCAACACGTACACCTACACCAAAGCGCTGGCGGAGAGTGTGGTCCAGCAGGAGAGCGGCAAACTCCACATCGGCATCATACGACCCTCCATCGTCGGAGCCAGCTGGCAGGAGCCCTTCCCCGTGAGTGATGGATCTGCTGTCAGACGCTACACCGGAATAGTTTACAACTTTGAGAGCTCTGGGACTTTTCTGAGCGATGTGGCTTAATGGTTAAAGATCTGGGCTGGTAACTCAGAGGTTGTAGGTAATGAATGCATAAAACATAGGCATTTCTACATAGCAGAATATCATAAAGACTTTTGAGGCAGGGATAAAAAAGTTAATTACTTTATTTATTTTACAATATGTATATGTTTGTGTGTATATATAAACTTATTTTATTTCAGATATTGATTTCTGTTTAGTGCAAAATCAAATTATATAGGCATATTTAAAAAACCTAATAAAAATGTAAAAACACAACAAAATTACCAAAATTGTACTAAAATTAAAACAGAAAATATAAATAAAAATCTTATTACTAAAAATAACTAAAACTAAATCAAAATTGTATTTACATTTTTTTTAAACACAACAAAATTACTAAAAACAAACTAAAATTAAACAAAAGATTATGATAAATCTAATTCAGAATATTAACAAAATCTGTAATAGGTTTTAAAAAGAAACAGCTGTAATATGTTTGTATAGACTTGGCCCAACATGAGCTGTAGTAGAAAATGTTACATGGTTTAATTGAAATTCAATAAAAAAAATAATAATTTAAGTTGAAGTCTTAGAATAACAAAAACTAAAAACAATATCATAATCATATAGTTGTGATTATATTTATAAAAAAATAAAACAAATTAAAATGGCAAAGACACAACAAAATTACTATAAAAAATTAAATATATAAGAAAAATTAAAAAAAAAATAAAACTCACAATTGCCTCTTTTTCTGTTTTTCTCAGGGTTGGATAGATAATTTTAATGGACCAAGTGGTGTTTTCATTGCTGTAAGTATTGTCATATTTTCTGCTTCATTATGTGTTACAGTAGAACGGTTACAGTATGGTAACCTTCTGATATGTGAATTTCTAAGGCCTCTAAATGATCAACACGATCAAAGCTTTGCAGATAAACCATGTTTAACTCTCTTTAGTGTGTAATGTTGCCTGAAAAGTCCCTCCATATCAGTGTCAGTGTTTCTGAACTCTCTGAAACGCCTCCATTGTAGTCTTTAGTTTCTTCCGGGAACAAACACATCACAATATTCCTTAATTTAAATAATTCATACTCAGAATTAAAGGGTTAGTTCACCCAAAAATGAAAATTAAGTCATTAATTACTCACCCCCATGCTGTACCAACCCCGTAAGACCTTCGTTCGTCTTCGGAACACAAATGAAGATATTTTTGATTAAATTTGAGAGCTGTATAACTACCACATTGGCTCCTAAGGGACTGCCTCTTGACGGCCCAGAAAGTCAATGAAGAAAATGTTTAAATATCCCAAGTGACTACCGTGGCTCAACTATATGTTTATCAAGCGACGGGAATACTTTTTGTGCGAAAAAACAAACAAAAATAACGAGTTTATTCGACTATTTTTTTCTTCCTTGTAGGCCAGAACGAGACTTCCTTATAGATTTCCACGACGCATGCGCGAGATTTGCGATCTGCGTACACCAGCTTACACTACTTCAGATCGCAATTCTCGCGCATGCGTCGTGGAAATCTATAAGGAAGTCTCGTTCTGGCCTACAAGGAAGAAAAAAAATAGTCGAATAAACTCGTTATTTTTGTTTGTTTTTTCGCACAAAAAGTATTCGCGTCGCTTGATAAACATATAGTTGAGCCACGGTAGTCACTTGGGATATTTAAACATTTTCTTCATTGACTTTCTGGGCCGTCAAGAGGCAGTCCCTTAGGAGCCAATGTGGTAGTTATACAGCTCTCAAATTTAATCAAAAATATCTTCATTTGTGTTCCGAAGACGAACAAAGGTCTTACGGGGTTGGTACAGCATGGGGGTGAGTAATTAATGACTTAATTTTCATTTTTGGGTGAACTAACCCTTTAAGGGGCGGGGCCTGGTCGAGTTAGTTAGTAGTGTGTTGAAACTGGCGGTTATGGAAAGGGGCGGGACATTTCCCAAACAAACTCGAAACGCTCGACCAATCACAATACACTGATCCAGCCGACCAATCAGAGCACAGTGTGCTTTTCAGAAGGAGGGGCTTCATGGAGACAGGAACTAAACAGAGCGTTACTGACAGACTGGGAAGAGAGGAGCCGCAACAATGGAGAATATGAGAAAAAAAATAGTTCAAGCATGAAAACCTGTTATAGTAGAGCCCAAAAACAAAATCAAGGCATAACAGGTCCACTTTAACATCCAAAAACATGACACTCTTGGCACAATTCACCTCCTCACATCACTCGTTGACCCAAGCAATGAAAACAATCTGCTCTTCTTTTTAATTAGTCTGTATTTCTTTAGCCTCTGTGGACAAACTAAGGCATATGGTGCTTCTGGCTCCAGTTTTATCGTGTGTTTTCTGTGTTTGGATGCAGGCTGGGAAGGGCATCCTGCGCACCATGAGAGCCAGTAATGACGCTGTGGCGGATCTGATTCCCGTAGACATGGTTATAAACCTGACGCTGACTGCTGGCTGGTACACCGCGGTGCACAGGTACACCTGCAGCTTCCTCTCCAAACCACTTTCATTTGCTTATGTTAGACCTGCAGATGATTAAACGGATAGAGACGTGGGATATTGGCTTGGATAATCCCTCTGCGTTTCTATATTTACATTAGGGGAATATATTACATGCAGCACAATGTGACTGACTTGGTTTGATCTTTACATTTCAGACCGAAAACTGCACTTGTGTACAACTGCACAACAGGAGGCATTAACCCCTTCCACTGGGGAGAGATCGGTGCGTTACATGCTTTTCTAACCTGCACTGTATATACTGTAATCTACACACTGTAAAAAAGTACATAACTGTAGGTTCATTTACATTGCAAATGGAAGGTCTAAGAGTCAAATGCAGAAATAGTTATTTTGCATTAATCCAGCTCTGACTACAAATGTCTTTAGTTTTTGGCATGATCAACTAAAGAGTCAAAGGAGAGTTTAAAAATCATATCTGATACCATTCCATGTTTATTTGTCATGCCAATTGTAACTTTATAAATGTGTTTACATTTACTTTTGATAAATGTTATGCATCCTTGCTAATTTAAAGTATCTCTTACTGACCCCAAACTTTTAAAAGGAAGTATATTATATTTTATAGAAATAAAAATAAAATATCCATAGAAAAAATTATAAGTAATCAAAAAAATTATATAAATTATAAATAAATATAATTTATTTATAATTATATAAAGTATAAATAATTATATAAAATTATAAATAAAAAATTATAAAAATTATAATTATAGAAATAAAATATGTATAGATAAAATACATTCTATGATTATATTGTTATATTATAGAAAAATAAATGAATAAATAAAACAGCAGGTTTTACATTATTATTATGTAAATGATAATCAATAATACATTATTATAGTACATGATTATATTATAGAAATAAATTAGCTACATAAAAAAATTAATTAGAACAAGCACATATGTTATTTTATTGTTATGTTTATTAATATGTGTATTATTATTATTATTATTATTATTTTATGAAACTTAAGTGTCTCAAAGGAATAGAAGTATCTTATTATTTCACACTGTCAAGTTGAAGGCATTGCATTGTGGGATACAGACAGGATTCCTCACAGTGTTTTGGTTGTATACGTCACATTTTAACACGATAGCACATAGTATATCATTCGGATCACAGCCACTGTATGCACGGTGTATGTTGATGCCAGAGGGCAGAGCAGCTGGAGTCTGGCATTGCCATGGTAACAGCAGAGTGTGCGGTTACCATGAGCAACATCTGGCTGCCAACATCCCCATGCCAACAGGCAGAAGCAGATTCAGTGAGGATCTTCCTCTTCCATAAGCATTCCTCAGCCGTAGACGTGCACGATAATGCTGATTGTGCATAATTATTAGAGAAGAAAATAAATCGGGATCGTGATGAAAATACAGTTAATTGTTTCTAATCTCATGCCTCCGTCATAGTGGTTTAGTCATGGTGTGGAACGCTGTCATGTGACAGCCGTAAAATATCATATCTGCAGTGCCATTAGGACATTACACGAATAACTCAAGCTCCAGTAAGTATGACTGAACACATATTTGTGCCGCAGAGCATCACGTGATGTCCTCGTTCAAAAGGAATCCTCTAGAGCAGGCTTTCCGTCGGCCCAACGCCAACATCACCTCCAACTATCTGATCAACCAGTACTGGATCCTCGTCAGCCACAAGTTCCCAGCGCTCATCTATGACCTCTTCCTCAGACTGTCTGGCCAGAAACCACAGTGAGAACAATTACATCAGCATTTCTGTTCTGATAAAAGTATAGTTTTCTATGTGAATATATTGTAAAATGTAATTTATTCCTGTGAATTTTCAGCATCATTACATCATATGATCCTCCAGGAATCATTCTAATATGATTTCTGATTTCTGAATGATTTCTGAATTTGCTGCTCAACGTCAGATTTTTAATTTTAAAGGCCAGTTATTTTATGGATCCAGGATAATATGCATCTGCAATATAATCTGCCTGACTCTATGGGAATTTAACATAGGGGTGTCCTGACTTATGCACCCTGTATTTTGTGGAAGAACATTTATTTATTTATTTATTTATGATACATTATTCATACACAAAAAATTGGTGTCCTTAAAGGTTAAATTTTCCCAATTTTAGGCAACTTTAGCATCGGTGTCTAAACTTATTCACATCACTGTATATGTATATATATATATATATATACTACTATATATTTATTATGGTTAATATAACCTTAACCCTAAATATAAAAAAACCTTAAATTTAAAAATGTAAATTATGTTTTCTTGTTTTGTTATTGTTAAATGTATTGTTAATGTTGAGATAATTGTGTGTATGTGTGTGTGTGTATATATTTATATAATACTGTATATAAATACAATTATAATATTTATATTATTATGTTTATTATAATATAATTGTAACTATAATTATTTGTATTATACACACACATACGATAATAGAGTAATTGTCATTGGCTGCTCAGAGAGGTGCTGAGTGTGTCTGTGTGTTTTCGTTCAGAATGATGCGTATTTTCAACCGTTTGCACAAAGCCATCGGTCTTCTGGAGTACTTCAGCAGTCAGGACTGGCAGTGGAGCTCTGACAACCTGAACATGCTGATGAGCCACCTGAGCGCTGAGGACAGGAAGGTACACACACACACACACACACAAACAAACACAGCTTTAGGATCAATGAGATGCAAATACTAACATTTAGAGAGGAAATACTGTGTTGAATTCATCCTTGTGATCTTTCAGACCTTCAACTTTGACGTTCGCCAGCTCAACTGGCCGGAGTACATCGAGAATTACTGTATCGGCACCAAGAAGTACGTTCTGAACGAGGACATGTCAGACATTCCCGCCGCCAGACAGCACTTGAGGAAGTACGTCCACCTGCAAAATAACCCAATCAAAAACCCAAACAGTTTAAACATAAAACCTACATCAAAAGACTAATAAAGACAATAAATGAAGGAAAATAAAGCCTATTTTTAGCAATGTAAAATATTTCCTAAAAGCATTGCTTCATATTATTTTCATCACAATTATTTTTGCATTAATTTATAAGGTGATTCTCATTACTGTAATGTAGTATTTTTATAGTATTACAGTAAAAATATAGGTAACACTTTAATTTAAGATGAGTTACATATTACTACATGTATTTACTATAGTTGTAAATTATGCATAATTACAAGTAACTAAACCAAACCCTAACTGTAACTCAATAGTATAAGCATATATAGTGTGTAATGTCACTCAGTACTTATACACTGTAAAAAATATTTTCAAGATTTGTTATCACAACATATTTTCTTTTGTCAAATCAACTTTATAATAATTTATTTAGTTGAGATAACTTATTTTGAGTTTCTGATGGTTAAATTAATCTCCTTCATTGTTTTAACTCACTTTTTCCAGTTCAATCAACTTAAAATGTCAAGGCAACCAGGTTACTTACTTTTTTAAGTTAAACCAACAAAAATTTTTTTACAGTTTAGTAATCACAACATTTTTTCTTTTGTCAAATCAACTTAAATAATTTATTTAGTTCAGATAACATATAATTTTGAGTTTCTGATGATTAAATCATTCTCCTTCATTGTATTAACTCACTTTTTCCAGTTCAATCAACTTAAAATTTTAAGGCAACCAGGTTACTTACTTTTTAAGTTAAACCATCAATATTGTTTTACAGTGTAGTGCAATGTAACTACATCACATCAAACTAGTGTAATCAAAACTTATACAGTTATTATAACTAAAAGGAAAATTAAAACCATAAAAAATAGTTTAACTTTGAATAAACTTTTGCTCAAATAAAATAAAGTATTTTAAAAACTTATTTCATTTTAGCTATTTTCCAAGGCAACATTTCTCATTTTTGCTTAGTTCAACATGAAAACTGATTCAAATGTATAATGTTTTGAATAATAGATTATATATATATATATATATATATATATATATATATATATATATATATATATATATATGAAGAGTTCAGATGCAAAAGCCTCTAAATGCCATTTGAAATTTTCTTCTAGAATGGTAATTTTTATCAAGCTTGTATATTTAAGTTCAGTGATTTCACTTAAATGGCAATGATAATTACCTATTAATTGTTATTTAAGTGAAATTACTGAACTTAAATATACAAGCTTGATAAAAATCATCATTAAAGAAGAAAATTTCAAATGGCATTTAGAGGCTTTTGCATCTGAACTCTTCATATATATATACAGTACACACACATTAAAACTCCTAAAACACTGAATCCTGTCCATAAAGAAGAGGAAGGTTGAGTTTGAAGGTTGGTGTGTTTGATTTATTCAAATTGCTGAATTATTAACTCTCTTCCTCCCGTTCTCAGGCTGAGAAACATCCGATACACGTTCAACACCGTTCTGCTCGTCTTCATCTGGCGCGTCTTCATCGCTCGCTCTCAGATGGCCAGGAACATCTGGTACTTCGTTGTGAGTTTGTGCTTCAAGTTCCTGTCATACTTCAGAGCTTCCAGCACACTGACCCAATGACCGGAGCGCACAGGAAGTGTGTGTCCTCGTCTTCCGAACACTTCCTCTTCCAGACAGGTGTCTTTCATCCATTCACGCGCACACACAGTTGTTTCTTTAGCTTTCGTCGCCGGCCGCTCGCCCGAACCCCTCCTTCATGATTGATGCGAGTGCTATTTTATAACGACTCTTCTTAATACCATTTATATATGCAACCACGTTTTACAGTGTTTCTCCTTTACATTCTTGTCGGAGAAGCTGCCTTTGTGTCTTCTGGTGACAGTGTTTCGTCACAGGACTAAAGATCTTCGTCACTGATGGAGCTCAAAGCTTTGTTTGTCTTTTGACGGTTTGTTTCTGTCCTGTCTAATGCCATTTAATCAAGCCGGAAACCTTTTGTAGGCAACCATGCGGTACTAAAGCCTACAGGAACATAGTTTAGCGTTTTCTATGTGTTTTTGGTTCGGGTTTTATATATATTTTTTTCTCTGTTTTGTTTGCTGCATTCAGAGGGAAAGGCCACAGATCTGAAGCATATTTAACAACACATTTTTGTTCACCTCTATTAACATAAATACCCAAAATCAAAGGGAAAAAATATCTAAATTAAGCCTATATTTAGGAACCAAAAAGGGATTTGTTTAACTTCATTTTTAATTACAATTAAGCAAATTACCCTCAACTTTAATCCATTATTACATTTGAAATAAAATTTTATATAATGAATATTAATTAATATATATAGCATACTTAACTTTACGACATGTTCTCGACAGGTTTGTTTGTTATTTTTTCTGTTTGTACAGCAGAAAACAATGAGTTTAACGTCAGTCTCTTTTTGTGAGCTTTAAATGAGGATATGTCTGCAGACGGGCAGGTTCATCGGTCTGTAAATATTCAAAGTATATATTCCTTTTCCGATTATATACATACCAAAAAAAAAAAAAAAAATGTACAAATGTATATTTGCGAGGGTGAATCAAATCTATTTCCGGAAATGACTGAGGGCTTCCCATATTTTTTGACGAAAAGCGAAAAACTGAAGAAAAAAGTGTCGAGTCTCTGTTTTAATGTTGTTTTATTTGTTATTAACCACTATATTTAAAGTGCTCTGAATCTAACAGGACCTGCAGACGTATTGTCAGATTTCAGGAGGGAACATCTAGATGCGTTTTGTAGTTGTTGCCCTTTCCTTTTTAACCTTTGCTCATTTTCTGAAGCATTTTTATTTACGTTTGCTTTGAAGATGAACCAAATGTGTGTATTTATACAGTTTTATGAATCTACAACCCTGCCAGAGGTCAAAGTGACGGCTAATTTTCCATTTTCAGACGGCCTCATGATGACAGCACTAGCCTATTTGAGGACATCATGAGCTTTCGTTTTTCTACACTGACTGCCCCCTGGTGGTCGATTGCCAAATTGTATTTTTAGATTGCTGTTTTAAGACGTGTCTGCCTTCCATCACCTGGTCTTTCGTATGTTTCGCACACAGTTTTTCATGTTTACCGCACATACGTCTTCCCCAGCTTACTTATTAATAATAGAGAGATTATTTTAGAGGATTCTCCTGCATGTCAGAAACATTTAAGCTCCTCGGTAGCCTATCAGTAGAGAAGCACATGCACACTAAATCATTCCAAACGTGAAATACACAGCCATTTTTCTACTAGAATCGAACACCTTGGTGTCTTAATAATAGCAACCCTTAATTTTGAGCCAAGCTGAGTTTTCAATTGAAGCTTCTACTGCCAACGTGATCTTTACAATCTCCAACGTTTCTGCTCAGAAACATGGCCGACGTTTTTAAATCGCTGCTTTGGCTTTGTGTGGTGAAGTCCTGATGCGATTCAGCTGGATTGATTTGGGTTTGATCAACTGGATTACATAAAAAAAAGTGGAAAAAAGTTTTTTAATGGAAAAAAAAGTCCCCTATTGAAAATGTTTCTTTCTTCCTTTCTTGTAACACGTGCATGTTTGCTTTTAGAGATGTTCACAGCAGTGAAGTTGCTGAGTTGCTAGACCTTTACTCAACATTTGTCTCCATGTTGTGCTGTCAAACAAGTACGGTCGAGGTCTTTGGATGGAAAACTGTTCTTTGATAAATTGTGTGCTTGACCGTTAGTTGCAAAGAGTTTATGAGAAAATAAATTGAAATAACCATGTTCATGTGTACTGATCCTGGATGTCTTCATCATCACACTTTAAGGGTCATGAAACCCCAAACCAAATTTTCTGACATTTTAACAGGGGTATGTGTCGAACACCATTGAAGACAATGTTAGCATCTGTTAGATTTAATAGTAGGGTCAAAATGGTTAAATTAGATTTTTTTTCTCGCTTTTTTTGTCTTCCGGGTTTAAAATCCATCTCCGATCTTTTCGAAACTCTGGATTCTGATAGAGGGCCATGAGACTTAGACATGAGTGCAAAAATGGACTCTGAGCTGCGATATGTAGCATTTATCCCATTTTAAACCACTATTTTTTTATAATGGGATAAATGCTACGTGGGATGTCCATATCTCAGCTCTGGAAGGGTCTAGATCCTCCATTTTTGCACTCAGGTCTAAGTCCCATGGCCCTCTATCAGAATCAAGAGTTTCAAGAAGATTGGAGAAACTTCTATCTATTGGCTACTATTGGCCAATTGGGATAATAAAGTTCAGAAGTACTACGTCACACTGGGTACATTTCGCCAACTGTTATTTAAATACTATGTATTCATAATACTTTTTCGCACACTGTATAGCAGTATTCGATTTTGGACAAAGTACAACTGTTCCTTTTCTGTCTTTAAACAACCAAGCGATGGGTCATGTTTTCATAAATCATGTCTTCCGATGACCCATCCGTGATCTTCTCCCTGCTATCTTGTGGGCTTTGGTCTTTCTCGAGGTCGGTCGCAGATGCTGCGTCTCCTGCAGAATGACGACGGACCACCGCATATACCTCGGTCAGCGAGGAGGCGCCCCAGATCTCTCCTGACGCCGGCTCCGCATTCGTGAAGACGATCGAGGAATAATGAAGAGATTCTGCTGTTCTTGGTGTAATGGCTGACTGCATGTCTTTATTTTCGTAAACAACCACTTCGTCACCGTTGGGAACCGTGGCCTGATGGAGCAGAAACACAGCAGAATCAGCCGAATGCCCGTTTGTGATGTCTTCAAAAAATGAATAGTGTGAGTGTGTGTGTTGACTCACTGTTTGAGACAGTATGAGCCCAGATGTGTCGTCTTGTCTGGTTCCTGAAGGTTTGGGATTCCTTCTTCTGAAAATTGTTTTTAGGTCATTAAAAAATTGATTCTTAAATAATATGTCAATCAGAATCACAAATTCTCCTTGTGATGAGGCTAGTAAAGTAAAAGTCTCATCAAATCAATGTGTGATCGAACTGTTTGACTTCACACTGCAAAAAAAAAAAAAAAAAACGTTCTTCTGTGTTTGTCTTGTTTTCCAGTACAAATATTATGAACATTCTTAAATTAAGACACATTTACATGAGAAGCAAAATGGCATTGTTTCCTGAAAAAGATATCAAAATTAAGATTGTTTAAAACAAGAGCAAATATCTGCCAATGGGGTTAAAAAAGTGTATCTCTCTGAACACATTGGCCTTTTTCTGAAAACAAGACTTAATATCTGAAGTCATATTGCTTCTCAAGTAAAAGTATCTTGATTTAAGAACGTTTAGATATTTGTACTGGAAAACAAGACAAGCATATTTTGCAGTGAAAAGCCTCAACAAAGAATAAGCCTCAGCTCAGTTCTGTGATAATCATGTTTTCTTGTCTTTCCTCAAATGGCTTTTGTCTGATGTACCCACCGTTCATTGTAGACTGCTATGATGCACAAGATCATCATCGCTGATGCGCCGACAGCAGCTCCGAGCAGCACAGATTGCTGATGGAAATCTGGAAAGCAGTGTTTTATTACTCAGAGGTTGGTCTTTTATAGCTCAGGACTCTTAATGGAGATCTCACTGTCTTTTAAGTGTCTCATATGTTTCTCAGGAGGGCTAAAAATGAATGTGAAGAGCAGCTCAGATCATTTGATCATTGATTCGATTTGAGTTCATACTGAGATCTCTGATGTTTAATTACAGACTTTAGTGTCTTGGCAAATATAAGAACATTTCTCTGAAGAAAAGTGTCCTCGTTACTATAGTAAAAAATTATGCATAATTACATGCAGCTAACCGTAAGTACATGTAGTTAATTATTATTACTCAGTACTTAATAGTATGTATAATTACTCTATAACACGTACACCTTAAAATAAAGTGTAACCGGAAATTGTAGGTCATGCATATTTAAATATGTTTTTAATCACAGATTTGTAATGAAGCTGATTTTAATATACCGGTATTAACTTTAAATGTAATATTAAAAATCACACTATAAATACAATTATAATCGAGTACTTTGTGTGCTTTTGATAACTTAGTCAACACATCAAAATAAGTTGATGATAAAATCACTTTATACCAAAAAGGTTCTAAGGAGAAATGATTGCGAAAATACATTCATGATTAACAGGTCTTTCAGTTTTTTCTACTGATTAAGTATATGTTTACTAGCTGTTTAATTAATAAAATGTAATTAAAACTAAAAAAAATTAACCAAAACAAATTAATGACAACTAAATCCTTAAAATCATACCTAAAAGATTTATAGAAACGTTTTTAATCTAGTTACTTTTTTTAATCTAACTTGCTACTTTTAAGATTTGAAGTACACTCCAAGTGCACTTTTTTCAGAAGGGTTAAGATATTCCAGAGATCTCATTTGTGATCATTCTTGTTGATCAGATAAAGCTGTTGTTGTGCGTGTCAGAGAAGCGAAACTCACTTGTCAGAGTCTGCGCGATGGGATGAAAGCTGGCGCTGGCGGTGCCGAGAGTGTTTGCACTGAAACACAGCAGGACGTCCGTTTCGGTGAGATGCCGATGGATGATTAGGACGCTCTTCGAGCTTGTGCTTCCTAAAGTTTCATTCCAGATGACTGTGTTTGTGGTGTTAGCGAGAACATTTCCAGATAGATGCCACTCTAGTTTTGGCGAGGGATTCCCATGAGCCTCACAGACACACGTGATTACGCTGCTTTTGCAAAAACTGGAGATTTTGGGCGCAACTGAAAGAGAGAATAAGATCATAAACCGTAGTTTCTGTGAAGGATCTGAGCAAAATAAAACGGCTTGAATTGACCTGGGCCCGTATTCATAAAGAATCTCAATGCAAAGAGTAGCTACTGACAAAACTCTAAGAAAATTCCTAGAAATGTGGCCGTTTACTCGTAAAATTAAAGAACGAATCTTAGTAAAAAAAAAGTAATTCTTAAGCCTTAAAAGAGGTCTTACGGTCAAAATTGTTAGTAGTACAGATGAGGACTTTTAAGAGGCTTAAAAGTTTCTTTAGCAGAAGAGAAATGTGATGCAGACAATGGATGACAGTGAGTATATAGTGTGTGTGTGTCTGTGAGTGAGTAAACTCTACACTTATAATTGCTCTCTTTTTCCTTCTTGGACAACCAACCAGTCACAGTCTTTTTGTCCAGTCAAGATTGTGTCACACAAAGCAAATGAGGTCAATCCCGCCTCCTCACTAAGATGAAAGTTTTTGTCTTTTCCTTGCTCTCAGATCGGTCCCGAATCGCTCTTAAGCTAAGACTCCAACGTAAAAGTTTTTAAACTAAATTAAGAGTTTTCTGAGAGGATCTTTATGAATACGGGCCCTGTTTTTTTTTAGCACTTAAGAAAAACTACTGAACATCTCACGTGCTTTTCACATTGGAAATACAGTTAACTGTGGGTCACACTAAAAACCGTGTTTACAGAACACATTTTTTTAGCACTTAAGATAAACTGCTGAACATCTCACAAGGGCTTTTCACACTGCAAATACAGTTAACTGTGGGTCACACTAAAAACCGTGATTACAGAATTCTCATTCTCGTTTTTACATTGGGGTTAACATTTATTCCTGAGTATTTATAAACACATTCCTAAAACGTTCCTTTACCTGGGGTTAAAAGTGGTGTTTAAAACGACGTAACCTGGGGTTAAGTGCAGTGTGAAACCCCATAAAGTCTGAGAGCTTGTAGTGTACTGAAGTAGAAAAGAGAAAAAAGCCACAATTTCGAAGTTGTGGTTACTGTTTGTTCCTCTAACTGCAACACGTTGTGAAAATGCTATTATTGTGCAGACAAACTCTTTAAAGCTGCCTTTACTCTGTCAGAGGCTTTGTCCTCAGTGGCTGGCGGTGAGGCCCTAGATTTCCACTCTTGTGGTTGTTGAGGAGAGACCCCGACATGATTGTAAAGCACTTTGGGTGTACAGTAGAAAGCGTTATGTAAGGCTGAAAAAACTGGTTGAAGAGAAAATATCTGACCAGTGGTCTATGAAACAAAGGATCTTGTTGGAATTAACATTTGACTCCCTCCCCCTCTACCTTTGAGACAAGTCTCACGTCATCTACTTTTTTCTCTCTCTCTCTCTCTCTCTCTCTCTCTCTCTCTCTCTCTCTATATATATATATATATATATATATATGTATATGTATATATGACAATGCGAATGATTATCATTAAGGATTGTGTTTAGTATCATTTTAAAGGTCTCAGGGTGACTGGTACAAAGAATATAGAAATATCTTGCACACAGAAGTTTCAGTTAACACCTTCTGAGCCTCTGTCTGAATGCAAATTTACCACGAGCAAATGGTTACCCACCAGTAAATTTCCACTGGAAACTCATGTTTACTTTTGAAATGAGGCCTGTCTCTATATAAGGAAAACGCAACGAGAGCTCAGGGCTTCTTCTGTATCTCAGATCAGCCCGTGTAATGTCGGGTAAAAGATTTTCCTCTTCGTTCTAGCACATTTGATGGTTTGCACTGATTATCTTTCAATTGATTAGCTATGAAATTGTAATAATACATTTACCTGACATAATTGTTATATTTGATTATTCTATACTTTACTTTCATTAGAGGAATAAAAAAAGGAATGTTATATATATGTTATATTAAAAGGAATAGTCTAACACTCGCATAGATTTAATGATGCACAGATATCATTGAAAAACCTTTTCATTTATGGAGTCAGATAAAATAACAAGTTAATACATAAGATAAAATGTATCGCCTTTAATTAAAATGAGAAAATGAGAAAAGACGGAACAGACGTGAGACCCGAGTACCGCCATTGGATCGACTTATACGGCCTTAGAGCTATATAAATGCTTCATTCATTCATCCACTGAATGGATGCCTAAGAACGTTTGTGAATGACATTAAGGAATGTTGTAGACAGCAAATAATTTATTTTTGCTAGACATTTTCGAGCGAAAAGATTAAATATAAATGCAATCAGTACTTAAAATGCTTACTTTTAAAGATAAAACAAATAGCGTGTCATACAGGTTTTGGATGACAAATAATAAATTACATTTTTGTGTAAACCTTTAATTCAAGCTTTACACTTATTATACATTTAGTTTAGTTTAGAGCTTTATTAATCTCCGTGAGGCAACAGCATTTTATGTACTGATTCCATTTATATTTAATATAAGCAATTTACATGGTGCTCTTCTTGTAAAGTGTGGCTCTGGCACTTTTTTTTTTTTTACACATCTTAAACAGAAGTACAATTTTAGAGATGTGAAAATGTTTGTTCTGGTATAATGAACTTTTTTTTCTTTTTTTTTTTTTTGAAGTAACTCATATATTACTCATCTTATTATATTTTCCCATTACTTGAGCATGCTGCGACTGAAATGTTTAAGGAATTTTAGAGAATTTGAGATGTCAGCTACTAGTAAATTCTTTTGTCTCATACGCTAATCAAATTGCGTTAGAATTACAAAAAGGACGGTTGACAACTTCTTGCAATTTTACTGGCTTCAGTGGAGTTTCACAAAGGTTTCACCTTGCATTTCAAAACACTAACGTAACTTGTACATGTGGTGCTTTAATATGAGCTTTTACTAAAGAGGAACCAAATCCACAGCAGTCTTTCCATAGAAATTTTCTGTAAATGAAGAAAACACCCATGCAAAAAAAGTACTACAGTGTTACACACATTTCACAGCATTTCATGCAAATTGAACTGCAGCTGTATTGTTGATCACCGTTAGCCTGTCACACATTTTTTTCCCACGGCCAGTAAAGCCTTCATATAAGATATTAAACCTTATAGCATGTGTGTAGTGTAGTTTATATGATAAATTGGTCTTTAACTTAAGCTATACATCAATTTGAAGTCATTTAAACATGTATTGTGTGTTTTTCAACTCTTCAATAGTGTCTTTTCAGGGCTGAAGGTCATTGTGACTGCGTAAAACCGTGTCATCACATGCTTTTATGGTAAATATCACCTTTTTAATCTCAATACATGTATATTTTCACCACCATAAACATTGCACTTTGCATCCAAATGTAATGCAATCAATGTTATGCTTTTGCTGTAAGGGATCAGATATAATGAGTGAATATAACAGTGCTGTAATTTTTCTGTGTACTCACACTGAGCACTAATAGTAAACACAATGAGTTACCACTAGTGGAAGTATTTGCAGTAAAAGTGAAGGGTTTCAAATGAGTTAATATTTGAACTAAATTTAAATACATTCAAATTATTTGATGTGTGAAATATTTAATATCTGAAGTCTAATATAGTAATGTACTGTGTGTAAATTAGAAGAGACTCTCGATACTCACACTGGACGTTCAGCGTCACTGATGCGTTCTGAGTGCCGTGTTCGTTCTGAGCTGTACAGACGTATCGTCCGCTGTGTGTCGGGTCGGTGTTGCTGATGGTCAGGTTCTGTCCGCTCTGCACTGGTTTCAGTGGTTCTTCAGTGTCTCTGTACCAGGTGTAGTTGAGCACCGGTGGGTTTGCGTCACTGCTGCAGCTCAGAGTCACTGAACGGCCCTCCACAACAAACCCAGATCCAGTCACATGAGCAGATGTGTTTTTAGGGGCGTCTAATGGAGGAGAAAAACATTTAGGCCATCAATTAAAAAAAAAAAATTGTAAAGTCATTATTGCAATGAAATAACACTAATGTAAACATGGGAAGTAATTACTGAAAAATAAAAATGCTTTTTAAATCGTACACATTTTCTCATCCATGTAAACAATGTCTGCTGTCAGCAGGTTAGAGGACTACAAAGTCATGTTTATTATATTAACATTCAATTCTTGTCGTTCACTATACATTTACAAGCCTAGTAAAGGTTGAAAAAACTGTTTAAGTGAAGATCTTTCATAGTAACGGTTGGTAATGCTACTCTGTGCAAAACGACTGACTTAAATATTTTGAATTAAAGTAAGTAACATTGAAGGTTTTATATATTTTGTTTAATATATATATATATATATATCTTTTTTAATATTGTATTTTATGCATTAAATACTTTTATTATTGATATTTACATGAAAATGTATGTATGTAAAAAAACTGTGATATAAAACCTACACTATACCTTTATTTTCAAATATTAAAAGTGAAGTTTTTATATTTCAAAATATATATATAAAATAATTGTTAATGTAATGTAGGTAATGTAATTTATATTTTGTGTATTTATTTACACAATTCCTCTCTCTCTCTCTCTCTCTCTGCATATAAAATAAATTATATGCAATATTTCATATACTTCTAATATATATATGTGTGTATGTATAAAGAAGAGACTCTCGATACTCACACTGGAAGTCCAGCATCACTGATGCGTTCTGAGTGCCGTGTTCGTTCTGAGCTGTACAGACGTATCGTCCGCTGTGTGTCGGGTCGGTGTTGCTGATGGTCAGGTTCTGTCCGCTCTGCACTGGTTTCAGTGGTTCTTCAGTGTCTCTGTACCAGGTGTAGTTGAGCACCGGTGGGTTTGCGTCACTGCTGCAGCTCAGAGTCACTGAACGGCCCTCCACAACAAACCCAGATCCAGTCACATGAGCAGATGTGTTTTTAGGAGCGTCTAATGGAGGAGAAAAACATTTAGGCCATCAATTAAAAAAAAAAAAAAATGGTAAAGTCATTATTGCAATGAAATAACACTAATGTAAACATGGGAAGTAATTAGTGAAAAATAAAAATGCTTTTTAAATCGTACACATTTTCTCATCCATGTAAAAAAAAATGTCTGCTGTCAGCAGGTTAGAGGACTACAAAGTCATGTTTATTATATTTGCATTCAATTCTTGTCGTTCACTATACATTTACAAGCCTAGTAAAGGTTGAAAAAACTGTTTAAGTGAAGATCATTCAGTAACGGTTGGTAATGCTACTCTGTGCAAAACGACTGACTTAAATATTTTGAATTAAAGTAAGTAACATTGAAGGTTTTATATATTTTGTTTAATATATATATATCTTTTTTAATATTGTATTTCATGCATTAAATACTTTTATTGTTGATATTTACATGAAAATGTATGTATGTAAAAAAACTGTGATATAAAACCTATACACTATACCTTTATTTTCAAATATTAAAAGTGAAGTTTTTATATTTCAAAATATATATATAAAATAATTGTTAATGTAATGGTAATATAATTTATATTTTGTGTATTTATTTACACAATTCCTCTCTCTCTCTCTCTCTCTCTCTCTCTCTCTCTCTCTCTCTCTCTGCATATAAAATAAATTATATGCAATATTTCATATACTTCTAATATATATATGTGTGTATGTATAAAGAAGAGACTCTCGATACTCACACTGGACGTCCAGCATCACTGATGCGTTCTGAGTGCCTTGTTCGTTCTGAGCTGTACAGACGTATCGTCCGCTGTGTGTCGGGTCGGTGTTGCTGATGGTCAGGTTCTGTCCGCTCTGCACTGGTTTCAGTGGTTCTTCAGTGTCTCTGTACCAGGTGTAGTTGAGCACCGGTGGGTTTGCGTCACTGCTGCAGCTCAGAGTCACTGAACGGCCCTCCACAACAAACCCAGATCCAGTCACATGAGCAGATGTGTTTTTAGGGGCGTCTAATGGAGGAGAAAAACATTCAGGCAATTATGTTATGATTTATAGCACTAACTCTAGACGATCAGACAGTATTGAATGAAAGAATCCCTGTCTTACACTGAACACGTAGGGTACGGGTCTTGTTTTTTGTGATCTGCTGCCGAAGCTGGTGTGTTACAGAGCAAGTGAAATTGGCTGAATGATGACGGGGAGTTACAGTGAAGATCAGATCAGAGATCAGCTCAGTTTGCTCCTGACGCTGCTGTTGAGTGACGCTCTCGTCGAGGAGGTGTTCAGGAGACGAGCTCCATGTGAGATTTGCTGGACGAGAGGAACAGAAGATCTTAGTCGAGCAGCGCAGATTCACAGAGCTTCCCTCCTCCACCTCTGTCACGTTCTGCTGATCCTTTAACAGACTCACTTTGGGTTTGGGTGGAGAACCTACGACACATTAACAGTCAAATATTACAGGGTGTAATAATAATAATGTAGTTGATTTATTTTTCAATGCAACTCATTTTGTACTGGGGAATTGAGCTGTTTTCTTTGAATGTAGGAGACGTCTGATTCATTCGCCGTGCAGCCGTCTTTAGAAGTAAGTGTCTGAACTTCTGTTTTTGCAGAATCTCTTATTCTGTTGAAGAGTAGCTGGTGAAGTGGATTTACTTATTGTGGAGTTAATGAAAGTTATCATGAGCATTTTAATGTTTGTAATGTTATAAAATAATAAGATAAAATAATCCCAGTGTGCCAGGAAGATTTTAAAACGAGCCAGAACACATACACATCGAGCACAGAGCTGAAAAGGGCCGGGGCTACAAAGTTATATTACTAAAAACCTAGAATAAAGTGCAGTAAACGGTAAAACTATTTGCACATCAGTGTGTTTATGATTATGATAACTAAAAGAATATGATAATTGTCAGTTTGCAATATAAAGCATCATAACGGACTGTTTTGTTCAGGTCTGGAAGTGAATGACACCAGAAGCTTCACACTTTCACCTTAGACATGGCCGCATCACATTTATATTAAGATAGAAGCAGCATGAACAATATGACACTCACCAATGACAGCAATTTCAACTTGGGTGAATGTAGGTTTCCTGTAGCTATATTTCAATTGACCGCTTTCAACTCTAAAGAAATATGACCCATTATCACTCTGACGGACATTGTGGAAGTGGGTGGTGCAGTTTTTGTCTGTAGGAGTGCCAAATATTTCTCCTTTTAACGATCCAGCGTTGGGTTGATCTGAGTTAAACACTTCAGTGAGAGGCGTTTCGTCTTTATGCCATTTTCTCTTTGCATTATCTGTGAGGTATTTTTCATATTCTTGATCAACATCAAATGTGCAGGGTATGAAAACACAGGATCCTTTTAGAGCTTCTACTTTCTTCGGCAGACTGATATCAAAACCACAAAGAGCTCCTAAAACACACAGACAAGAGGAACTGATCACACAAACTTTACATGCAGAATAAACTGCTGCACTTATTCATATGAAAATGCTTTCAGAATATTAATTCAGCAGAGGAATAATCTATAAGAATGAAACCTTGTATCAGACATCCAGTGAGGAGGAACGTCACAGATATTTCCATCATTCACTTCACCTTACAACAGAAAATACAAACACAAAGTATACACTCTTAATACAAATACAAAGTATGCAATCTTAATAGAAATACAAAATATACATCTTAAATAGAAATACAAATTAAACTCTTAATACAAATAAAAAGTATACAGTCTTAAAATAAAGGCTATTGGCATTGATGGTTTCTTGAAGATCCTTTAATATCCATGTAATCTTTCCATTTCATAAAAGGTTATTTAAAAAAGTGAAAAAACAATGTTCTTTAGATTATAAAAAAGCTCTTCATATTAAGAAAAATGGTTCGTTTAAGAAGTGTTTACTGAATGTTTCCATAAATTGTTCTTCTGTGGAAACGCATGTGAAAATCCCTTTGAAACCTTTAATTTTAAGAGTGTATAAACTTAATAACAACTTAATAACAGTTATGTCCTTTTTAAACTTTGGTGTAAACATTATTTCTAAATCCAAAACTTGTTTTAAAGTTTTTCATGAGTGAGAGAAATGTCATGAGAAAACAAATATGAAAGTCTTATTTTATTTATTTTTTTTAAAAATAGTTTAATCTTAAACATGTTTTACAACCTGAGTGTCAAAAAAAAAAAAAAAAAACTGACAGTCTCAAACCAACGAAGTGTGTTGTGTGTAAATGACTTACCAGAGAAGAGTGAAAGAGCGACTGTGTGTGACTCTTCTACACTGGATAGAGGGAGATCTGTGTGTGAAAACAACACTTTTGTACTTCTATTACAGTTTTTACCACTTCCCCTTTTAGTCCGAACTAAATTACTGTAGCCTGACTGTGGAATATTGAGAGTGAGGAGTCACACATGCCGATTTGGGCGGAGTCTGAGCCGGTCGACCATGATGGTAGGAGACGCTATCGGTTGCCAGGGGCAACGCCTTCAGAACTTCAGAGCTCGGTATTTTTGCGTCATTGTAGGAGGAAGTGAAAAGGGTAAATAGCGGATTTGGACAACGGCCTAACCTGTAAGAAATCAAAAGGACATAAGTACTCATTCATTCGACTTTTGGCCTATAATATATATTGAACTTGCGGAATCAACAATAAAATCTATGTTAATTTAACGACAAGCAGGTGAAAGAGACACTTTTAGCCGTTTAGCCCCATAGACTCCCATTTATTCTGCTCTCGCCCGCGATCACCTCCAGTGGAATTCTAATGGAACTGCAACCAGGATGATACACAATGGGGCTAATAGGAAGTGCCAAGGCTCTCCGTTAGACGGGCTCTGACTTGATTTGCAACGGTGTAATTCACACAAATCACCACAGGAGGGCGCAACACCTTTATGTTTATTTATTTAGCAGAATAACAGAAACCGAAGCGCAGTTTTCATCCGCTCCACTAGGCGGCGTGAGCGGGCATCACTGTCAGAGCGACTCCTTCGGGTCCTTGGCAACATTGACGCTTGTTGATGACAGACGCTACAACATGTGCAGATGACAGCCACACAACTGGACATATTTCAGCAAATAAAACGACATACAGTCCGATAACATGCGGGAATTGAGTGTCATTTAACTTCTCGGTAAGTAACTTTGCACATAAAGTGAATTTCTTTTGTAAAATGATATTTGCGAAGAAAATGATATAGACGCTTAATGTTTTGTATAATTGTATTTTTCACTGATGCATCGTTCTGCTGAAATGTCATCATAGCAGGGCTCGTCAGTGTAATGTTCATGGTGTCTGTAAACTAAATGTTATTTAAGTTTGTTATGAAAGCATTCGCGTCTTCTATAAAAAGAGAAAAACTCTTATTTTTTTCTGAACACACACTACCTTCAGAAGAGCAAATTAATCGGGTGTTGCTTTACATTTATAATCAGAATAATAAGGAATGCTGTTTTTATATTTTTTTTCTTTACATGCTGTTGTTGTTATTGTAGTCTTACTGTAGGTAATATACTGGATTGATGTTTGTTAATAGAGTCAGTTGCTCTGATGTTTCTGCTGCTTCATGCTTGTGTAGAGCTCAAGTGATTTTACTTCTAATGAAAACCATCATACATACAGTCCAGAACAGAAAAGAACAGGGTTAAAACCGTGTGCAGGAAACAGCCTTTTAGGATTACTGTACATTTAAAACTTCAGCTAGTCCCAATTATGGTTCAATCACGTAAGCTACACCAGTTATTTTGTCAAGAGATTTCTTGTTTATTTTTGTGTTACATTGATGTGTCATTGCACACAATACTTCTATGCAAGCGAAACTATAGCTCATCCCTAATCTCTCCTCAGCAAACATACACAAACACACTCTGATTTCTCAAAATATAATTTAAATAATTTTATACTTTTAATGTATTCAATTTCCTTCTATTGACTAGTCTTTAGACTAACTTTCACATTCTCATTTATAGATGTAGAATATATAGAGTATTTCTAAAACTATCTATTTAATCTTTAAAAAAAAACAATAATATTCTTTTTTGTTCATGTCTTTCCTTACAGAAGGAATGTGTTTGGACCATTACATCCAGTCATCAGAAGCAGAGCTGTGGGACGTGTGGACAGACATTGACTGTAATGATGGACGTCTGCTGATGGACAGGTAATGTAAATGCTTGTTTTACTGTACTAAACATGTAGGTTCCCATCATTTTCTTTTTGAAGGGCCTCCCCCTTTGAAAAGCAAATGATGGGAACCTAAGCGGGTGGGGAAGGGACGAGGAGGTGAAATTTTTATATAAAAAAAATTTTTTTTTTCCTTGTTTCCAAAAAGCATAACCCCTGCTGCTGACTGTCCCGGAAGCTCCGGGGGGAGACCGTACTGGTATCCCCCTCCTTTGGGCGCGCCACTCACACAACATCCACTCCTATCGCGGAGATCTGGCTGGGATCAAACCAGCAACCTCTGAACCCGTGAGGCAGCGCTCTTACCTGTGAGCCACAGATCTCGTGCTGGTGATGTGCTGGAACTTATATTTCAGTGTTATCCTGAGAGTTTCCAATAAAGCAGTTAAAGTGAGATTCGAACCCACGTCTTCATCAGTCGTGTCCTCAGAGAGTGTGTGTTTATCCGCTCGCCCATCATGGATTTCACGTTGACAGCTGGTTTTGGGGCCCCTTGTCTAATGAGAACTATTGAAAGTCAGCAATAGTGGGACTTGAACTCAGGACGCTGTGATTGAAACACAACTCTTTCTCTCCTGAGCCACTGAGACTGCTGAGATGAAGAGCGTTTTCAACCGGTTTGATCCAGAGTTGTGTGTTAAATGATGAATAACTTCAACAAACATGGATCTGAAACCTGGGATTTGAACCAGGACTGTCTGGTTGGTGAGGTTGACAACTATCCACTGAGCCGCAGAGACTGTGAATCAATGATGTTGTTTTAGATTTCAAGTTTAAGGTTCTTAGCGTATGTTAAAGATTATTGTCATTGATTAATAATTCATTGACTACTCAGATCTATTCTTTATAAAATGATTTTATTTTTAAGTTATTCTTTGTATCAACTGTATCAGTGTGCGTGTTGTGTCCTATCGTCTGTCTATATAAATATACATGCAAAAAAAGTCAGATCTAAAATTATTTTCGCCCTCCTGTGGTGATTTGTGTGAATTACACTATTGCAAATCAAGTCTAATAAACGTAAGAGTGTCGCCCTCCTGTGGTGATTTGTGTGAATTACACCGCTGCAAATCGAGTCTAAAAAACATAAGTGGTGTGCCCTCCTGTGGTGATTTGTGTGAATTACACCGCTCCAAATCGAGTCTAAAAAACATAAGTGGTGTGCCCTCCTGTGGTGATTTGTGTGAATTACATATAGAGAGTAAAAGAAAAGTGGTGATTGTGTGAATCACACCGTTGCAAACCGAGTCCGATCGAATCTAAAAAAACATAAGTGTTTCGCCCTCCTGTGGTGATTTGTGTGAATTACACCGCTGCAAATTTCTTCTGTCTTCTCTGTTCTGTCCTTATGTTAAAATACATACATACATAACGTTACACACACACACACACACACACACACACATATATATATATATACAAAAAACTAGACTTTCTCATTCAAAGGAAATCATTATTTTCTGCACCACAGAGCTTGTCAAACATGTTGCTGCTGTAATTTCACAGGAACTTTAATCCAAAGTCTCAGATGTGATCCGACGAGAGTAAAGTGCAGTTTTCCTCCGCTCCTCAAGGCGGCAGAAGCGGGTTCTCCTTCAGTCTGACGCTTCTGCTGCTTGACAACATGACACTTGATGACAATCACAACAACGCGAGAAGATACTGCAGATAGGAAGATGACAGCTCTTAATGTCACTTTAACAGCACATATTACAGCTCAACCGCAAATAAAACCGACGCAATCAAACGACACATAAATGAGGAACCGAGTACGGCACAAGACTCACCTGTAAGTAACTTTTACTTTAGCATGAAGTCAAGTTCTCTTGTCAGTCGCTATTGTAGCGTTACCTTTTTAATCTTTGAATGAATCGCCCTCTGATATTCACACTGTAAAGTGTAATAAGAAGGACTCAGTTGATATTGCAGTGTTTTCTGGGTGTATGTGAGAGTCAGCAGGAGTTGTGTCTTGTGTGAAGCTCTGATGTTCTCCTGTTGCTTCCTGCTTTTATTCTACTTCCTGTTATGACTGGGATCTGAGAGTGAAAACTGCCTTTAGAATGGTATGCAATTAAAATGTCACAGTATTACTACAAGCATGAAACAATACAAGTAAAGAGCAGTGACTAGACACTTTGCAATTGGTTTTCTTTGCATAGCATTTCTAATATTGTTCTGATGTTTTGTAGGTTTGGCTTTCTGTGAATGGGGAGTTAGTTTTTAGTTCTGTGTGTTCAGTGTTTTTATAATTGTGTGTGGCCTGTAAGACGGTGATTAAGTTGAATCTCTAGTTGTTGTTACATGTATAAGATTCAAATGAATCGTCCTCTGATTTATGTGTAGTGAAGTAGAATAATAAGCAATTGTTTCTAGTCTCTTTTGTTATTAGTTGTCTTACTTTATGTAATAATAATCTAGTGGATTGATGCGTGTTAATAGAATCAGTTGATGTGTGTGTGTGTGTGTGTGTGTGTGTGTGTGTGTGTGTGTGTGTGTGTGTGTGTGTGTGTGTGTGTGTGTGTGTGTGTGTGTGTGAAGTGTGTGTCTGCTGCTTGTATTGTATCGTAGAGATGCAGTGCCTTTCTTCTAATGAAAACTATCAGGATCAATCCTTGTGCAGGAACATGTCTTTTAGGGTTACTGTTGTGTGAAGGAAGGTTTCATCTTAAAGTTATAACTCCACTTGGGCAGTTCTTTACAGTGTACATGTTTAAGCATCAAGCGTCAGCGCTCGCACCGAAGGCTTTATTTCTATTCAGTGTTTGTGTCCATTTGTAGCCTGTAAAACTGTAATTCAAATCATAGATTATTATTGATAAAGCCTTACTGAACTATACTATATTATTATAATAGTAATATATTTTCACACTGTACAACTTTAGGCTTTTAATTTATTCCATTTCCTTTTATTAACTAGTCTTTAGACTAACTTTCACATTGTCATTTATAGATGTAGAATATTGAGTATTTCTAAAACTAATCTTTTTTTTCTTGTCTTTCCTTACAGAAGGAATGTGTTTGGACCATTACATCCAGTCATCAGAAGCAGAGCTGTGGGACGTGTGGACAGACATTGACTGTAATGATGGACGTCTGCTGATGGACAGGTAATGTAAATGCTTGTTTTACTGTACTAAACATGTAGGTTCCCATCATTTTCTTTTTGAAGGGCCTCCCCCTTTGAAAAGCAAATGATGGGAACCTAAGCGGGTGGGGAAGGGACGAGGAGGCGAAATTTTTATATAAAAAAAAATATTTTTTTTCCTTGTTTCCAAAAAGCATAACCCCTGCTGCTGACTGTCCCGGAAGCTCCGGGGGGAGACCGTACTGGTATCCCCCTCCTTTGGGCGCACCACTCACACAACATCCACTCCTATCGCGGAGATCTGGCTGGGATCAAACCAGCAACCTCTGAACCCGTGAGGCAGCGCTCTTACCTGTGAGCCACAGATCTCGTGCTGGTGATGTGCTGGAACTTATATTTCAGTGTTATCCTGAGAGTTTCCAATAAAGCAGTTAAAGTGAGATTCGAACCCACGTCTTCATCAGTCTTGTCCTGAGAGAGTGTGTGTTTATCCGCTCGCCCATCATGGATTTCACGTTGACAGCTGGTTTTGGGGCCCCTTGTCTAATGAGAACTATTGAAAGTCAGCAATAGTGGGACTTGAACTCAGGACGCTGTGATTGAAACACAACTCTTTCTCTCCTGAGCCACTGAGACTGCTGAGATGAAGAGCGTTTTCAACCGGTTTGATCCAGAGTTGTGTGTTAAATGATGAATAACTTCAACAAACATGGATCTGAAACCTGGGATTTGAACCAGGACTCTCTGGTTGGTGAGGTTGACAACTATCCACTGAGCCGCAGAGACTGTGAATCAATGATGTTGTTTTAGATTTCAAGTTTAAGGTTCTTAGCGTATGTTAAAGATTATTGTCATTGATTAATAATTCATTGACTACTCAGATCTATTCTTTATAAAATGATTTTATTTTTAAGTTATTCTTTGTATCAACTGTATCAGTGTGCGTGTTGTGTCCTATCGTCTGTCTATATAAATATACATGCAAAAAAAGTCAGATCTAAAATTATTTTCGCCCTCCTGTGGTGATTTGTGTGAATTACACTATTGCAAATCAAGTCTAATAAACGTAAGAGTGTCGCCCTCCTGTGGTGATTTGTGTGAATTACACCGCTGCAAATCGAGTCTAAAAAACATAAGTGGTGTGCCCTCCTGTGGTGATTTGTGTGAATTACACCGCTCCAAATCGAGTCTAAAAAACATAAGTGGTGTGCCCTCCTGTGGTGATTTGTGTGAATTACATATAGAGAGTAAAAGAAAAGTGGTGATTGTGTGAATCACACCGTTGCAAACCGAGTCCGATCGAATCTAAAAAAACATAAGTGTTTCGCCCTCCTGTGGTGATTTGTGTGAATTACACCGCTGCAAATTTCTTCTGTCTTCTCTGTTCTGTCCTTATGTTAAAATACATACATACATAACGTTACACACACACACACACACACACACACACACACACACACACACACATATATATATATATACAAAAAACTAGACTTTCTCATTCAAAGGAAATCATTATTTTCTGCACCACAGAGCTTGTCAAACATGTTGCTGCTGTAATTTCACAGGAACTTTAATCCAAAGTCTCAGATGTGATCCGACGAGAGTAAAGTGCAGTTTTCCTCCGCTCCTCAAGGCGGCAGAAGCGGGTTCTCCTTCAGTCTGACGCTTCTGCTGCTTGACAACATGACACTTGATGACAATCACAACAACGCGAGCAGATACTGCAGATAGGAAGATGACAGCTCTTAATGTCACTTTAACAGCACATATTACAGCTCAACCGCAAATAAAACCGACGCAATCAAACGACACATAAATGAGGAACCGAGTGCGGCACAAGACTCACCTGTAAGTAACTTTTACTTTAGCATGAAGTCAAGTTCTCTTGTCAGTCGCTATTGTAGCGTTACCTTTTTAATCTTTGAATGAATCGCCCTCTGATATTCACACTGTAAAGTGTAATAAGAAGGACTCAGTTGATATTGCAGTGTTTTCTGGGTGTATGTGAGAGTCAGCAGGAGTTGTGTCTTGTGTGAAGCTCTGATGTTCTCCTGTTGCTTCCTGCTTTTATTCTACTTCCTGTTATGACTGGGATCTGAGAGTGAAAACTGCCTTTAGAATGGTATGCAATTAAAATGTCACAGTATTACTACAAGCATGAAACAATACAAGTAAAGAGCAGTGACTAGACACTTTGCAATTGGTTTTCTTTGCATAGCATTTCTAATATTGTTCTGATGTTTTGTAGGTTTGGCTTTCTGTGAATGGGGAGTTAGTTTTTAGTTCTGTGTGTTCAGTGTTTTTATAATTGTGTGTGGCCTGTAAGACGGTGATTAAGTTGAATCTCTAGTTGTTGTTACATGTATAAGATTCAAATGAATCGTCCTCTGATTTATGTGTAGTGAAGTAGAATAATAAGCAATTGTTTCTAGTCTCTTTTGTTATTAGTTGTCTTACTTTATGTAATAATAATCTAGTGGATTGATGCGTGTTAATAGAATCAGTTGATGTGTGTGTGTGTGTGTGTGTGTGTGTGTGTGTGTGTGTGTGTGTGAAGTGTGTGTCTGCTGCTTGTATTGTATCGTAGAGATGCAGTGCCTTTCTTCTAATGAAAACTATCAGGATCAATCCTTGTGCAGGAACATGTCTTTTAGGGTTACTGTTGTGTGAAGGAAGGTTTCATCTTAAAGTTATAACTCCACTTGGGCAGTTCTTTACAGTGTACATGTTTAAGCATCAAGCGTCAGCGCTCGCACCAGAGACTTTATTTCTATTCAGTGTTTGTGTCCATTTGTAGCCTGTAAAACTGTAATTCAAATCATAGATTATTATTGATACAGCCTTACTGAACTATACTATATTATTATAATAGTAATATATTTTCACACTGTACAACTTTAGGCTTTTAATTTATTCCATTTCCTTTTATTAACTAGTCTTTAGACTAACTTTCACATTGTCATTTATAGATGTAGAATATTGAGTATTTCTAAAACTAATCTTTTTTTTCTTGTCTTTCCTTACAGAAGGAATGTGTTTGGACCATTACATCCAGTCATCAGAAGCAGAGCTGTGGGACGTGTGGACAGACATTGACTGTAATGATGGACGTCTGCTGATGGACAGGTAATGTAAATGCTTGTTTTACTGTACTAAACATGTAGGTTCCCATCATTTTCTTTTTGAAGGGCCTCCCCCTTTGAAAAGCAAATGATGGGAACCTAAGCGGGTGGGGGAGGGACGAGGAGGCGAAATTTTTATATAAAAAAAATATTTTTTTTCCCTTGTTTCCAAAAAGCATAACCCCCTGCTGCTGACTGTCCCGGAAGCTCCGGGGGGAGACCGTACTGGTATCCCCCTCCTTTGGGCGCGCCACTCACACAACATCCACTCCTATCGCGGAGATCTGGCTGGGATCAAACCAGCAACCTCTGAACCCGTGAGGCAGCGCTCTTACCTGTGAGCCACAGATCTCTTGCTGATGATGTGCTGGAACTTATATTTCACTGTTATCCTGAGAGTTTCCAATAAAGCAGTTAAAGTGAGATTCGAACCCACGTCTTCATCAGTCTTGTCCTCAGAGAGTGTGTGTTTATCCGCTCGCCCATCATGGATTTCACGTTGACAGCTGGTTTTGGGGCCCCTTGTCTAATGAGAACTATTGAAAGTCAGCAATAGTGGGACTTGAACTCAGGACGCTGTGATTGAAACACAACTCTTTCTCTCCTGAGCCACTGAGACTGCTGAGATGAAGAGCATTTTCAAGCGGTTTGATCCAGAGTTGTGTGTTAAATGATGAATAACTTCAACAAACATGGATCTGAAACCTGGGATTTGAACCAGGACTCTCTGGTTGGTGAGGTTGACAACTATCCACTGAGCCGCAGAGACTGTGAATCAATGATGTTGTTTTAGATTTCAAGTTTAAGGTTCTTAGCGTATGTTAAAGATTATTGTCATTGATTAATAATTCATTGACTACTCAGATCTATTCTTTATAAAATGATTTTATTTTTAAGTTATTCTTTGTATCAACTGTATCAGTGTGCGTGTTGTGTCCTATCGTCTGTCTATATAAATATACATGCAAAAAAAGTCAGATCTAAAATTATTTTCGCCCTGCTGTGGTGATTTGTGTGAATTACACTATTGCAAATCAAGTCTAATAAACATAAGAGTGTCGCCCTCCTGTGGTGATTTGTGTGAATTACACTATTGCAAATCAAGTCTAATAAACATAAGAGTGTGCCCTCCTGTGGTGATTTGTGTGAATTACACCGCTGCAAATCGAGTCTAAAAAACATAAGTGGTGTGCCCTCCTGTGGTGATTTGTGTGAATTACATATAGAGAGTAAAAGAAAAGTGGTGATTGTGTGAATCACACCGTTGCAAACCGAGTCCGATCGAATCTAAAAAACATAAGTGTTTCGCCCTCCTGTGGTGATTTGTGTGAATTACACCGCTGCAAATTTCTTCTGTCTTCTCTGTTCTGTCCTTATGTTAAAATACATACATACATAACGTTACACACACACACACACACACACACACACACACACACACACACACACATATATATATATATATATACAAAAAAACTAGACTTTCTCATTCAAAGGAAATCATTATTTTCTGCACCACAGAGCTTGTCAAACATGTTGCTGCTGTAATTTCACAGGAACTTTAATCCAAAGTCTCAGATGTGATCGACCCGACGAGAGTAAAGTGCAGTTTTCCTCCGCTCCTCAAGGCGGCAGAAGCGGGTTCTCCTTCAGTCTGACGCTTCTGCTGCTTGACAACATGACACTTGATGACAATCACAACAACGCGAGCAGATCCTGCAGATGGAAGATGACAGCTCTTAATGTCACTTTAACAGCACATATTACAGCTCAACCGCAAATAAAACCGACGCAATCAAACGACACATAAATGAGGAACCGAGTACGGCACAAGACTCACCTGTAAGTAACTTTTACTTTAGCATGAAGTCAAGTTCTCTTGTCAGTCGCTATTGTAGCGTTACCTTTTTAATCTTTGAATGAATCGCCCTCTGATATTCACACTGTAAAGTGTAATAAGAAGGACTCAGTTGATATTGCAGTGTTTTCTGGGTGTATGTGAGAGTCAGCAGGAGTTGTGTCTTGTGTGAAGCTCTGATGTTCTCCTGTTGCTTCCTGCTTTTATTCTACTTCCTGTTATGACTGGGATCTGAGAGTGAAAACTGCCTTTAGAATGGTATGCAATTAAAATGTCACAGTATTACTACAAGCATGAAACAATACAAGTAAAGAGCAGTGACTAGACACTTTGCAATTGGTTTTCTTTGCATAGCATTTCTAATATTGTTCTGATGTTTTGTAGGTTTGGCTTTCTGTGAATGGGGAGTTAGTTTTTAGTTCTGTGTGTTCAGTGTTTTTATAATTGTGTGTGGCCTGTAAGACAGTGATTAAGTTGAATCTCTAGTTGTTGTTACATGTATAAGATTCAAATGAATCGTCCTCTGATTTATGTGTAGTGAAGTAGAATAATAAGCAATTGTTTCTAGTCTCTTTTGTTATTAGTTGTCTTACTTTATGTAATAATAATCTAGTGGATTGATGCGTGTTAATAGAATCAGTTGATGTGTGTGTGTGTGTGTGTCTGCTGCTTGTATTGTATCGTAGAGATGCAGTGCCTTTCTTCTAATGAAAACTGTCAGGATCAATCCTTGTGCAGGAACATGTCTTTTAGGGTTACTGTTGTGTGAAGGAAGGTTTCATCTTAAAGTTATAACTCCACTTGGGCAGTTCTTTACAGTGTACATGTTTAAGCATCAAGCGTCAGCGCTCGCACCGAAGGCTTTATTTCTATTCAGTGTTTGTGTCCATTTGTAGCCTGTAAAACTGTAATTCAAATCATAGATTATTATTGATAAAGCCTTACTGAACTGTACTATATTATTATAATAGTAATATATTTTCACACTGTACAACTTTAGGCTTTTAATTTATTCCATTTCCTTTTATTAACTAGTCTTTAGACTAACTTTCACATTGTCATTTATAGATGTAGAATATTGAGTATTTCTAAAACTAATCTTTTTTTTCTTGTCTTTCCTTACAGAAGGAATGTGTTTGGACCATTACATCCAGTCATCAGAAGCAGAGCTGTGGGACGTGTGGACAGACATTGACTGTAATGATGGACTTCTGCTGATGGACAGGTATGTACATGCTTATGTTTTACTGTACTAAACATGTAGGTTCCCATCATTTTCTTTTTGGAGGGTGACCCCTTTAAAAAGCAAATGATGGGAACCTAAATAGGTGGGGAAGGGACGGCGGGGCAAAATTTTTAGACAGCTAAATTTTTATTGTATAAAAAAGCATAACCCCTGCTGTCCATTGTGGCGGGGCTCGGGGGGGGACCCGAATCATCCCCGCCCCTTCACACATACAGCATTCTCTCGTATCGCGGAGATCTGGCTGGGATCGAACCAGCAACCTCTGAACCCGTGAGGCAGCGCTCTTACCTGTGAGCCACAGATCTCTTGCTGATACATGTGCTGGAACTTATATTTCACTCTTCGAGCCCTGCGATTTTACAATAAATCATGCTGAGGTGGGGATCGAACCCACGTCTCCAGTGCAACCCATCAGCCGAGATCGTGTGTTGAGCCACTGCACCACTGTGGCTTTCACACTGAGATCTGGTGTTTTGGCCACTTTGTTTGATTTCATCACATCAATTTTGCGCTCAATTCTCATTTACTAAAGGAAAGCCTTTGTGCTTAACTGTTCACACACTCATATCGCAGAGACCCGGCTGGGATCGAACCAGCAACCTCTGAACCCGTGAGGCAGCGCTCTTACCTGTGAGCCACAAATCTCTTGCTGAGACATGTGCTGGAACTTGTATTTCAGTGTTATCCTGAGAGTTTCCAATAAAGCAGTTAAAGTGAGATTTGAACCCAATAGCTTAGCTGGGATTTGAACCTTAACTTCAGCGCACCCTTACCTTCACAGAACATGTATTTAACCACTGCACCACTGTGGTTTTCACTCTGAGAGCTGGTGTTTTGTCCACTTTGTTTGATATAACAACTATTGATAACAATTTTATTTAAATTATGGGGACCAAAAATGCTGAGATGGGATTTGAACCTTAACCTCAGCGCATCCTTACCTTCACAGAACATGTGTTTAACCACTGCACCACTGTGGCTTTCACGCTGAGTGTTGGTGTTTTGTCCACTTTGTTTGATAAAACAACTATTGATAACAATTTTATTTAAATTACTGGGACCAAAAATGCTGAGATGGGATTTGAACCTTAACCTCAGCGCATCCTTACCTTCACAGAACATGTGTTTAACCACTGCACCACTGTGGCTTTCACGCTGAGAGTTGGTGTTTTGGCCACTTTGTTTGATAAAACAACTATTGATAACAATTTTATTTAAATTACTGGGACCAAAAATGCTGAGATGGGATTTGAACCTTAACCTCAGCGCATCCTTACCTTCACAGAACATGTGTTTAACCACTGCACCACTGTGGCTTTCATGCTGAGAGTTGGTGTTTTGGCCACTTTGTTTGGTAAAACAACTATTGATAACAATTTTATTTAAATTATGGGGACCAAAAATGCTGAGATGGGATTTGAACCTTAACCTCAGCGCATCCTTACCTTCACAGAACATGTATTTAACCGCTGAACCACTGTGGCTTTCACGCTGAGTGTTGGTGTTTTGTCCACTTTGTTTGATAAAACAACTATTGATAACAATTTTATTTAAATTACTGGGACCAAAAATGCTGAGATGGGATTTGAACCTTAACCTCAGCGCATCCTTACCTTCACAGAACATGTGTTTAACCACTGCACCACTGTGGCTTTCACACTGAGAGTTGGTGTTTTGGCCACTTTGTTTGGTAAAACAACTATTGATAACAATTTTATTTAAATTACTGGGACCAAAAATGCTGAGATGGGATTTGAACCTTAACCTCAGCGCATCCTTACCTTCACAGAACATGTGTTTAACCACTGCACCACTGTGGCTTTCACGCTGAGAGTTGGTGTTTTGGCCACTTTGTTTGGTAAAACAACTATTGATAACAATTTTATTTAAATTACTGGGACCAAAAATGCTGAGATGGGATTTGAACCTTAACCTCAGCGCATCCTTATCTTCACAGAACATGTGTTTAACCACTGAACCACTGCGGCTTTCGCTTTGAGAGTTGGTGTTTTGGCCACTTTGTTTGATAAAACAACTATTGATAACAATTTTATTTAAATTACTGGGACCAAAAATGCTGAGATGGGATTTGAACCTTAACCTCAGCGCATCCTTACCTTCACAGAACATGTGTTTAACCACTGCACCACTGTGGCTTTCACACTGAGAGTTGGTGTTTTGGCCACTTTGTTTGGTAAAACAACTATTGATAACAATTTTATTTAAATTACTGGGACCAAAAATGCTGAGATGGGATTTGAACCTTAACCTCAGCGCATCCTTACCTTCACAGAACATGTGTTTAACCACTGCACCACTGTGGCTTTCATGCTGAGAGTTTGTGTTTTGGCCACTTTGTTTGATATAACAACTATTGATAACAATTTTATTTAAATTATGGGGACCAAAAATGCTGAGATGGGATTTGAACCTTAACCTCAGCGCATCCTTACCTTCACAGAACATGTGTTTTACCACTGAACCACTGCGGCTTTCGCTTTGAGAGTTGGTGTTTTGGTCAGTAGTGCATAGATCAGTAGTGCATAGATATATGCAGCATAGATATAGAACAGTGCTATATCTATGATGCATATATCTATGCACTAATGAGGGGGGCGCCAAGTCCGGAGAATTCGCGGGGAATTCGCGGAGAATTCGGGGACTTGGCGCCCCCAGGTTCCAGCGTCATTAGTGTATAGACATATGCAGCATAGATATATACATGATATATACATATCATGCATAGATATATGCAGCATAGATATAGCACTGTTCTATATCTATGCTGCATATATCTATGCACTACTGATGGGGGCGTATGCAGCATAGATATCTACACAGTGTCGTCTTTAGTGGCTCAGTGGTAGCAATACCGGCTCTGAAGCGAGTGGTTGCCGGTTCTGTTCCTACTTCTTCCTACGTTTAGATGTGCAGTGGTTAAAAACATGTTCTGTGAAGGTAAGGATGCGCTGAGGTTAAGGTTCAAATCCCAGCTAAGCTATTTTGGTCCCAATAATTTAAATAAAATTGTTATCAATAGTTGTTTTATCAAACAAAGTGGCCAAAACACCAACTCTCAGCGTGAAAGCCACAGTGGTGCAGTGGTTAAACACATGTTCTGTGAAGGTAAGGATGCGCTGAGGTTAAGGTTCAAATCCCATCTCAGCATTTTTGGTCCCAGTAATTTAAATAAAATTGTTATCAATAGTTGTTTTATCAAACAAAGTGGCCAAAACACCAACTCTCAAAGCGAAAGCCGCAGTGGTTCAGTGGTTAAACACATGTTCTGTGAAGGTAAGGATGCGCTGAGGTTAAGGTTCAAATCCCATCTCAGCATTTTTGGTCCCAATAATTTAAATAAAATTGTTATCAATAGTTGTTTTATCAAACAAAGTGGCCAAAACACCAACTCTAAGCGTGAAAGCCACAGTGGTGCAGTGGTTAAACACATGTTCTGTGAAGGTAAGGATGCGCTGAGGTTAAGGTTCAAATCCCATCTCAGCATTTTTGGTCCCAGTAATTTAAATAAAATTGTTATCAATAGTTGTTTTATCAAACAAAGTGGCCAAAACACCAACTCTCAAAGCGAAAGCCGCAGTGGTTCAGTGGTTAAACACATGTTCTGTGAAGGTAAGGATGCGCTGAGGTTAAGGTTCAAATCCCATCTCAGCATTTTTGGTCCCAGTAATTTAAATAAAATTGTTATCAATAGTTGTTTTATCAAACAAAGTGGCCAAAACACCAACTCTCAAAGCGAAAGCCGCAGTGGTTCAGTGGTTAAACACATGTTCTGTGAAGGTAAGGATGCGCTGAGGTTAAGGTTCAAATCCCATCTCAGCATTTTTGGTCCCAATAATTTAAATAAAATTGTTATCAATAGTTGTTTTATCAAACAAAGTGGCCAAAACACCAACTCTCAGCGTGAAAGCCACAGTGGTGCAGTGGTTAAACACATGTTCTGTGAAGGTAAGGATGCGCTGAGGTTAAGGTTCAAATCCCATCTCAGCATTTTTGGTCCCAATAATTTAAATAAAATTGTTATCAATAGTTGTTTTATCAAACAAAGTGGCCAAAACACCAACTCTAAGCGTGAAAGCCACAGTGGTGCAGTGGTTAAACACATGTTCTGTGAAGGTAAGGATGCGCTGAGGTTAAGGTTCAAATCCCATCTCAGCATTTTTGGTCCCAATAATTTAAATAAAATTGTTATCAATAGTTGTTTTACCAAACAAAGTGGCCAAAACACCAACTCTCAGAGTGAAAACCACAGTGGTGCAGTGGTTAAACACATGTTCTGTAACGGTAAGGATGCGCTGAGGTTAAGGTTCAAATCCCATCTCAGCATTTTTGGTCCCAGTAATTTAAATAAAATTGTTATCAATAGTTGTTTTATCAAACAAAGTGGACAAAACACCAGCTCTCAGAGTGAAAACCACAGTGGTGCAGTGGTTAAACACATGTTCTGTGAAGGTAAGGGTGCGCTGAGGTTAAGGTTCAAATCCCAGCTAAGCTATTGGGTTCAAATCTCACTTTAACTGCTTTATTGGAAACTCTCAGGATAACACTGAAATACAAGTTCCAGCACATGTCTCAGCAAGAGATTTGTGGCTCACAGGTAAGAGCGCTGCCTCACGGGTTCAGAGGTTGCTGGTTCGATCCCAGCCGGGTCTCTGCGATATGAGTGTGTGAACAGTTAAGCACAAAGGCTTTCCTTTAGTAAATGAGAATTGAGCGCAAAATTGATGTGATGAAATCAAACAAAGTGGCCAAAACACCAGATCTCAGTGTGAAAGCCACAGTGGTGCAGTGGCTCAACACACGATCTCGGCTGATGGGTTTCACTGGAGACGTGGGTTCGATCCCCACCTCAGCATGATTTATTGTAAAATCGCAGGGCTCGAAGAGTGAAATATAAGTTCCAGCACATGTATCAGCAAGAGATCTGTGGCTCACAGGTAAGAGCGCTGCCTCACGGGTTCAGAGGTTGCTGGTTCGATCCCAGCCAGATCTCCGCGATACGAGAGAATGCTGTATGTGTGAAGGGGCGGGGATGATTCGGGTCCCCCCCCGAGCCCCGCCACAATGGACAGCAGGGGTTATGCTTTTTTATACAATAAAAATTTAGCTGTCTAAAAATTTTGCCCCGCCGTCCCTTCCCCACCTATTTAGGTTCCCATCATTTGCTTTTTAAAGGGGTCACCCTCCAAAAAGAAAATGATGGGAACCTACATGTTTAGTACAGTAAAACATAAGCATGTACATACCTGTCCATCAGCAGAAGTCCATCATTACAGTCAATGTCTGTCCACACGTCCCACAGCTCTGCTTCTGATGACTGGATGTAATGGTCCAAACACATTCCTTCTGTAAGGAAAGACAAGAAAAAAAAGATTAGTTTTAGAAATACTCAATATTCTACATCTATAAATGACAATGTGAAAGTTAGTCTAAAGACTAGTTAATAAAAGGAAATGGAATAAATTAAAAGCCTAAAGTTGTACAGTGTGAAAATATATTACTATTATAATAATATAGTACAGTTCAGTAAGGCTGTATCAATAATAATCTATGATTTGAATTACAGTTTTACAGGCTACAAATGGACACAAACACTGAATAGAAATAAAGCCTTCGGTGCGAGCGCTGACACTTCATGCTTAAACATGTACACTGTAAAGAACTGCCCAAGTGGAGTTATAACTTTAAGATGAAACCTTCCTTCACACAACAGTAACCCTAAAAGACATGTTCCTGCACAAGGATTGATCCTGACAGTTTTCATTAGAAGAAAGGCACTGCATCTCTACGATACAATACAAGCAGCAGCAGACAGACACACACACACACACACACACATCAACTGATTCTATTAACACGCATCAATCCACTAGATTATTATTACATAAAGTAAGACAACTAATAACAAAAGAGACTAGAAACAATTGCTTATTATTCTACTTCACTACACATAAATCAGAGGACGATTCATTTGAATCTTATACATGTAACAACAACTAGAGATTCAACTTAATCACTGTCTTACAGGCCACACACAATTATAAAAACACTGAACACACAGAACTAAAAACTAACTCCCCATTCACAGAAAGCCAAACCTACAAAACATCAGAACAATATTAGAAATGCTATGCAAAGAAAACCAATTGCAAAGTGTCTAGTCACTGCTCTTTACTTGTATTGTTTCATGCTTGTAGTAATACTGTGACATTTTAATTGCATACCATTCTAAAGGCAGTTTTCACTCTCAGATCCCAGTCATAACAGGAAGTAGAATAAAAGCAGGAAGCAACAGGAGAACATCAGAGCTTCACACAAGACACAACTCCTGCTGACTCTCACATACACCCAGAAAACACTGCAATATCAACTGAGTCCTTCTTATTACACTTTACAGTGTGAATATCAGAGGGCGATTCATTCAAAGATTAAAAAGGTAACGCTACAATAGCGACTGACAAGAGAACTTGACTTCATGCTAAAGTAAAAGTTACTTACAGGTGAGTCTTGTGCCGTACTCGGTTCCTCATTTATGTGTCGTTTGATTGCGTCGGTTTTATTTGCGGTTGAGCTGTAATATGTGCTGTTAAAGTGACATTAAGAGCTGTCATCTTCCCATCTGCAGTATCTGCTCGCGTTGTTGTGATTGTCATCAAGTGTCATGTTGTCAAGCAGCAGAAGCGTCAGACTGAAGGAGAACCCGCTTCTGCCGCCTTGAGGAGCGGAGGAAAACTGCACTTTACTCTCGTCGGATCACATCTGAGACTTTGGATTAAAGTTCCTGTGAAATTACAGCAGCAACATGTTTGACAAGCTCTGTGGTGCAGAAAATAATGATTTCCTTTGAATGAGAAAGTCTAGTTTTTTGTATATATATATGTGTGTGTGTGTGTGTGTGTGTGTGTGTAACGTTATGTATGTATGTATTTTAACATAAGGACAGAACAGAGAAGACAAAAGAAATTTGCAGCGGTGTAATTCACACAAATCACCACAGGAGGGCGAAACACTTATGTTTTTTAGATTCGATCGGACTCGGTTTGCAACGGTGTGATTCACACAATCACCACTTTTCTTTTACTCTCTATATGTAATTCACACAAATCACCACAGGAGGGCACACCACTTATGTTTTTTAGACTCGATTTGCAGCGGTGTAATTCACACAAATCACCACAGGAGGGCACACCACTTATGTTTTTTAGACTTGATTTGCAGCGGTGTAATTCACACAAATCACCACAGGAGGGCGACACTCTTATGTTTATTAGACTTGATTTGCAATAGTGTAATTCACACAAATCACCACAGCAGGGCAAAAATAATTTTAGATCTGACTTTTTTGCATGTATATTTATATAGACAGACGATAGGACACAACACGCACACTGATACAGTTGATACAAAGAATAACTTAAAAATAAAATCATTTTATAAAGAATAGATCTGAGTAGTCAATGAATTATTAATCAATGACAATAATCTTTTACATACGCTAAGAACTTTAAACTTGAAATCTAAAACAACATCATTGATTCACAGTCTCTGCGGCTCAGTGGATAGTTGTCAACCTCACCAACCAGACAGTCCTGGTTCAAATCCCAGGTTTCAGATCCATGTTTGTTGAAGTTATTCATCATTTAACACACAACTCTGGATCAAACCGGTTGAAAATGCTCTTCATCTCAGCAGTCTCAGTGGCTCAGGAGAGAAAGAGTTGTGTTTCGATCACAGCGTCCTGAGTTCAAGTCCCACTATTGCTGACTTTCAATAGTTCTCATTAGACAAGGGGCCCCAAAACCAGCTGTCAACGTGAAATCCATGATGGGCGAGCGGATAAACACACACTCTCTGAGGACACGACTGATGAAGACGTGGGTTCGAATCTCACTTTAACTGCTTTATTGGAAACTCTCAGGATAACACTGAAATATAAGTTCCAGCACATGTATCAGCAAGAGATCTGTGGCTCACAGGTAAGAGCGCTGCCTCACGGGTTCAGAGGTTGCTGGTTTGATCCCAGCCAGATCTCCGCGATAGGAGTGGATGTTGTGTGAGTGGCGCGCCCAAAGGAGGGGGATACCAGTACGGTCTCCCCCCGGAGCTTCCGGGACAGTCAGCAGCAGGGGTTATGATTTTTGGAAACAAGGAAAAAAAAATATTTTTTTAATATAAAAATTTCGCCTCCTCGTCCCTCCCCCACCCGCTTAGGTTCCCATCATTTGCTTTTCAAAGGGGGAGGCCCTTCAAAAAGAAAATGATGGGAACCTACATGTTTAGTACAGTAAAACAAGCATTTACATTACCTGTCCATCAGCAGACGTCCATCATTACAGTCAATGTCTGTCCACACGTCCCACAGCTCTGCTTCTGATGACTGGATGTAATGGTCCAAACACATTCCTTCTGTAAGGAAAGACAAGAAAAAAAAGATTAGTTTTAGAAATACTCAATACTCTACATCTATAAATGAGAATGTGAAAGTTAGTCTAAAGACTAGTTAATAAAACGAAATGGAATAAATTAAAAGCCTAAAGTTGTACAGTGTGAAAATATATTACTATTATAATAATATAGTATAGTTCAGTAAGGCTGTATCAATAATAATCTATGATTTGAATTACAGTTTTACAGGCTACAAATGGACACAAACACTGAATAGAAATAAAGCCTTTGGTGCGAGCGCTGACTCTTGATGCTTAAACATGTACACTGTAAAGAACTGCCCAAGTGGAGTTATAACTTTAAGATGAAACCTTCCTTCACACAACAGTAACCCTAAAAGACATGTTCCTGCACAAGGATTGATCCTGACAGTTTTCATTAGAAGAAAGGCACTGCATCTCTACGATACAATACAAGCAGCAGACACACACTTCACACACACACACACACTTCACACACACACACACACACACACACATCAACTGATTCTATTAACACGCATCAATCCACTAGATTATTATTACATAAAGTAAGACAACTAATAACAAAAGAGACTAGAAACAATCGCTTATTATTCTACTTCACTACACATAAATCAGAGGACGATTCATTTGAATCTTATACATGTAACAACAACTAGAGATTCAACTTAATCACCGTCTTACAGGCCACACACAATTATAAAAACACTGAACACACAGAACTAAAAACTAACTCCCCATTCACAGAAAGCCAAACCTACAAAACATCAGAACAATATTAGAAATGCTATGCAAAGAAAACCAATTGCAAAGTGTCTAGTCACTGCTCTTTACTTGTATTGTTTCATGCTTGTAGTAATACTGTGACATTTTAATTGCATACCATTCTAAAGGCAGTTTTCACTCTCAGATCCCAGTCATAACAGGAAGTAGAATAAAAGCAGGAAGCAACAGGAGAACATCAGAGCTTCACACAAGACACAACTCCTGCTGACTCTCACATACACCCAGAAAACACTGCAATATCAACTGAGTCCTTCTTATTACACTTTACAGTGTGAATATCAGAGGGCGATTCATTCAAAGATTAAAAAGGTAACGCTACAATAGCGACTGACAAGAGAACTTGACTTCATGCTAAAGTAAAAGTTACTTACAGGTGAGTCTTGTGCCGTACTCGGTTCCTCATTTATGTGTCGTTTGATTGCGTCGGTTTTATTTGCGGTTGAGCTGTAATATGTGCTGTTAAAGTGACATTAAGAGCTGTCATCTTCCCATCTGCAGGATCTGCTCGCGTTGTTGTGATTGTCATCAAGTGTCATGTTGTCAAGCAGCAGAAGCGTCAGACTGAAGGAGAACCCGCTTCTGCCGCCTTGAGGAGCGGAGGAAAACTGCACTTTACTCTCGTCGGGTTACAGTGGCGAGATCACATCTGAGACTTTGTATTAAAGTTCCTGTAAAATTGCAGCAGCAACATGTTTGACAAGCTCTGTGGTGCAGAAAATAATGATTTCCTTTGAATGAGAAAGTCTGGTTTTTTTGTATTTATATATATATATATATATATATATATATATATATATATATATATATATGTGTGTGTGTGTGTGTGTGTGTAACGTTATGTATGTATGTATTTTAACATAAGGACAGAACAGAGAAGACAGAAGAAATTTGCAGCGGTGTAATTCAAACAAATCACCACAGGAGGGCGAAACACTTATGTTTTTTAGATTCGATCGGACTCGGTTTGCAACGGTGTGATTCACACAAATCACCACTTTTCTTTTACTCTCTATATGTAATTCACACAAATCACCACAGGAGGGCACACCACTTATGTTTTTTAGACTCGATTTGCAATGGTGTAATTCACACAAATCACCACAGGAGGGCGACACTCTTATGTTTATTAGACTTGATTTGCAATAGTGTAATTCACACAAATCACCACAGGAGGGCGACACTCTTATGTTTATTTGACTTGATTTGCAATAGTGTAATTCACACAAATCACCACAGGAGGGCGACACTCGTATGTTTATTAGACTTGATTTACAACGGTGTAATTCACACAAATCAACACAGGAGGGCGACACTCTTATGTTTATTAGACTTGATTTGCAATAGTGTAATTCACACAAATCACCACAGCAGGGCGAAAATACTTTTAGATCTGGCTTTTTTTGCATGTATATTTATATAGACAGACGATAGGACACAACACGCACACTGATACAGTTGATACAAAGAATAACTTAAAAAAATGAGAAGATGGGAAAACATCTTCTGAGCTGGGATTTGAACCTTACCTTCAGCGCACCCTTACCTTCCCAGAACATGTGTTTAACAATTTGAAAGTTAGTCTAAAGACTGGTTAATAGAAGGAAATGGAATAA
Organism: Pimephales promelas; assembly: GCF_016745375.1. Next base: position 534,748 of record NW_024121910.1, read on the forward strand.
ATTAAAAGCCTAAAGTTGTACAGTGTGAAAATATATTACTATTATAATAATATAGTATAGTTCAGTAAGGCTGTATCCAATAATAATCTATGATTTGAATTACAGTTTTACAGGCTACAAATGGACACAAACACTGAATAGAAATAAAGCCTTCAGTGCGAGCGCTGAAACTTCATGCCTAAACATGTACACTGTAAAGAACTGCCCAAGTGGAGTTATAACTTTAAGATGAAACCTTCCTTCACAAAACAGTAACCCTAAAAGACATGTTCCTGCACAAGGATTTTTCAGGCGAAAAATTAAGTTTCTCCAATCTTCCCAAAACTCTGGATTCTGATAGAGGGCCATGAGACTTAGACCTGAGTGCAAAAATGGAGACTCTAGCCCATGAGTTTCGATATCTCAGCTCTGGAAGGGGCTAGAGCCTCCATTTTTGCACTCAGGTCTAAGTCTCATGGCCCTCTATCAGAATCCAGAGTTTTGGGAAGATTGGAGAAACTTAATTTTTCGCCCGAAAAAAAAAAACGTAAGGGGTACCACTGTCGTTTTTTTTTGGGGCCGAATTTTTGAGTTTCGATATCTCAGCTCTGGAAGGGTCTAGACCCTCCATTTTTGCACTCAGGTCTAAGTCTCATGGCCCTCTATCAGAATCCAGAGTTTTGAGAAGATTTGAGAAACTTAATTTCTCACCCAAAAAAACAAAACAAAAAAAGAAAGGGGTACCACTGTCGTTTTTTTTTTCCGGGTCGAATTTTTGTGTTTCGATATACCAAACAAAAAGGGGTTAGGGGTTAACAGTCAGAGGACCCAGAACCAGATATGAAGAATGAAGACCCGGAGTCAGAATTATAAAATTTAAAGAAAGTTTTACAGAACATAGTTTGCCATTTCATCAGCAGAAGTCAGCTTCAAGACTCACTCAGGAGTTCGTAGGCCGCCCCCTTACAGTTACAACAATCACCAGCAGTTATACTATTTTCAAGGTCTAAGCTACGTCATTGCTTACACGTTGAATGATTCTCATTGGCTAAGAAATAGATAAACACAGTAATTTTCCACACATATACAGATAGACGAAACATATCTCCATCGATGAGGCACGTCATGACCTTCCAGGTCACAGATTTGGGTTGCTGGCGCCAGTGTGTCCAGAACAACAACTCATTCAATCTCCAATAATGGCAGTGGTTCCTTAACCTGCATCCAAGAAGACTAAGATATCATCACCTTTCTGGGCAGCGCTCGCCCGATGGACACTGCCGGCGTGGAGCAGAACAGCCCGACGCTCATGCCAGGAGTGGCGAAAGTGGATTTATCTGTGGGGACAGCAATATCACAGCTGGCCACTAACTGGCAACCCGCCGCCGTGGCAACACCGTTCACCATAGCGATGACCGGCACCGGGAGATCCTGAATCAGGGTCATGACCTTTGAGAAAGGTAGAGTTATTCAAATGCATTGACCATATACTGTAAAACAAGATGGACTTCACTCTCTAATATGGTGGAAAGATTTAGGACCTGCATCTGCGCAGTAGTGTGTGTGTGTGTGTGTGTGTGTGTGTGTGCGTGGAGCTGATATATCAAGGTCCCGCACACACACACTCGCAGAAGCGGCTAGTACAAAGTTTACTGTGTGAAATATACAATTAAGAAATAGAAATTAAAGTTTAAGGAATCATGACGTCACATTCCCGTTTGTATAGCATCAAATAACTAACTAAGACCAAACTTATTTAAAAACATTTAAACTTAAATCATTGTGATAAAAATAAACTACCTAAAATGACAGAAAACATCTTGGAAGAAATGCATTTGACGTGACACACACACACACACACACACACACACACGGCCCTCTTCTGTTCTGAGGGCTCGTATAGAAACTAAAAAGAAATTCCAGGACTTTTCAAGCTCTACTTTTTTGGTTTTCAAGGACCATAATCAGAGATCACACTTATCAAACAATATCAGGATTATTTAAACTTAAATTACAGAAATAAGGTATCCAAAATACAACTTTAAGTACAATTTAATAGTCTTAATATGTATATATATATATATATATATATATATATATATATATTAAATACAACGTTTATGATGGCTATTCTTTTTTTAATAATTATTTGATATTATAATCTTGGTGTACTTCGTATCGAGGAGTTGTGAAGGGGGTTTATCATTTTGCCTGAATATATTGTATTTGTTCTTTCGAAAACATGTAATTTCATATATATTGTACTTAAATAAGTCAAACACTTTTCAAGCACTCCTCATAAATTTGGCTGTTTTCAAGGCTTTTCCAGGACTTACATTTCAACAAGTCAAATTCAAGTTCTTTAAGCACCTTGTGTACAGTAAGTGACCTCTGACCTCTGAGCAGGTCTGGAACACCTTGATGTGATGCTTGCGACCCCGGGCAGAGGTCAACTCCCCAAGGTCATGACCCGAGGAAAACACAGGACCCCGTGCTGCAGAGAGAGACAGAGTTAGTGTGTGTTTATGAACGCATCTTTCTCTAGATTGACTGAATGTTTTGCCTGATATGATGATGACACGCAGGTCTGGTGTGTGTAAGTCTGTCAGGAGGTTTTCTCTCAGAGACTCCAGCATAGACAGAGACAGAGCGTTCCTCTTCCTGGGGTTGTTCAGGATAATCCTCCTGAAACACACACAAACACCAGCTCTGATGCTTCAATCTAACAACTGATTCCTGAATCATAGGGGTGTAACGATTCCCTCATGTCACGATACTGAACGACATTACAGCGATACTCCAAGACATTTGATAAAAGATGAACAAAAAAATGTCCTGTTGATTAAAATGTCAATTTGATATTACATTGTGTGTGTGAATGAATGGACTTGGACTTGGTGCTGAAACCCAATGAACAATAGAGACACCAGAATAACAATATTCATGATCCTGAAGCTGAAAATATAATTATTTTAGACGAATGCTTGCACTCTTTCACTGCGTACATTTATTTACAATAATGTATAGGCTAATTTTACTGGTAACAACACATGTGGCATTATCAGGTCACACTAATATGCATTATAATACATTATATTCAACATTATATACAGTAGTTTAATGCAGTACTCTGAAAACCTTTTTTCCCTCACAGTAATTATTATAGTTCTAAAACTATGGAATGAAGTCCATTCAAGATATTTTTACCTGATGAAATATAATATACAGTGCTCAGCTTTAGTGGAAAAATGAATATTCTCCTCAATAACACACAAAAGCACACAATATTCAACCCTAATAAAGTTGTCAGATGTTTTACTTGTGCTTACAATCAATTAAAGTCAATGCTTTTGGTTATTTTGGCAATTTTGCTTTGTGCATTATTATCGTTTGGTGTATTTTATTTATTTTGGGCCTGTCGTTATACTGAACAACTGTGGACTATTGGTACATTTATTAATGATAATATCTACCAAATGTAACCATAACTCTTATTTTAGGGCACTATGAATCTGCTTCACCAACCCTTTTTTAATGAATTTCAAAAGAATTTGGACACCATTTCATCTTCAGTAAATAAGAAAGCATGTAGAACGACTTGCAGTGCCTTTGATTTGTATACTTTAATTGATGTAAAAAAAAAAAAAAAAAAAAAAATATATATATATATATATATATATATATATATATATTAGGGCTGTGCAAAAGTTAATTGCGATTAATCGCATCCAAAATAAAAGTCTGTTTTACATAATATATTTGAGTGTGCTGTATATAATTATTATGTATATATAAATACCTATGCATGCATGTATATATTTAAGAATTATTTGCGCTTAAATTCTGTATATATATAAAAGTACATAATCTATATTATATAAATATAAATATTTTATATAGGAATAACACATTTTCTTAAACATATACATGCATGTGTGTGTATTTATATATACAAAATAATTATATACAGCACACACAAATATACTATGTAAACACAGACTTTTATTTTGGATGCGATTAATCGCAATTAACTTTTGCACAGCCCTAATATATATATATATATATATATTATTTTCGTTTTCTTCATTTATTATGAATTTTTTTTTCTGTCGTTAGCAATTAATTCATTTTTTCTTCGGTGTATTACAATGGGTGTATTTTTGTTCAATTTTTTGAATACACAAAAAGTGAGTATTATAAACGTGACAACTTTTTTAGCCTTAATAAGACAAATAATATCGAGCGGTGCGGGTCAGAGGTCACGCTAGAAGTTCGCACCTGATTCCATCCTGCTGTTTTCTGACGGTCAGAGAGGAAGACGCTCATCTTCCTCATCCAGATCCTCCAAAACTCCCCGCTGGACTTCAGAAGGTTTGACGCTTTGTAAATTCCGCGTACAGTCATATTTAATCACTGCAGAGAAAGTAAATAAGCACGGGGTAGTGAAGACAGTGACTACACCGGAAGTGAATTTCAGCTGTTCTTCAAAATAAAGGTCTTGTTTTTTTTTACATGGAACATTTGCCAACAAATACATCGTGGATCAAAGTCCATATTTTGCTATATTCAACACAAAATAACTTAAAATAACATTAAAATGTTCTTGCTGCATATTTTATTATGTTGTGACAGTGGGCCATTTATTCGCGCGCTTATACATTTTTCTGTTATTAAAACGTCTGAATCAACGAGGCTTTAAAAGAATATTCTTAATCAAACTAGTTTTCCTCTAGAGTTATTGCTGTAGAAAAAATGTTGCAGTGGTGTAATTCACACATTTTACCACAAGGTGGCGTTTTAAATTAAAATTTAAACAACAATTATACTACTAAATACATAAATAAAAGGGGTCATGTGTTTCATGTGATAACGAAAAATTTATTTAATATGAAATCAATGTAAAATAATGTAATGCAAAGTTTTCCTCTGACTAGAATTTAACAAGAATTTAATCATATCATAGGTAGAAATAAATAATAAACTGTAATTCACATGAATTCACCACAGTTCGATCATTAGACTTTTTAAAATTATATTATATTATATTTGTTTATTTTAACAAAACGGGGGCAGTACAATACACAGAGAATGATCCAATCAATTTTTCATAATTTTCCCTTGGGTTATACATCCAATAATATATTTCATTTTAAAACTACATGTTTGCCAGATGTTTTCAATTATCTATCAAATGATTTTAATCAATGCAAATAATTTAATAAAAGGTTTTTAACAGAAATGAAATAACTAACAGCAGTGTAATGCACATAACTCACCACAGGAGGGCGTTTAGACGAGAGTCTTTAAATTGATATTACAGATATAAGAATATATTTCCACTAAACAAAAGCGAATTTTTCTAGATTTGTTACTGTCGCGTTAAATTAATAATTTATTAAATAATGTGAAATAAATGCAAAGTAAGTGCAGAGTTTAGTGCAGAGTTTTCCTCTGGCGCTCTGAACTGTATGTGAACATTATTATGTGAACATGGATAAACTTATGCAGACGTGTGTGTGTGTGTGTGTGTGTGTGTGTGTGTGTGTGTGTGTGTGTGTGTGTGTGTGTGTGTGTGTGTATTTAGTTATAAATATGTGCTGTGAAAGTTAGCCTATAATACTTTTGGAAATTATAACTTAAAACAAAAACAAATAAAAACCCATATACTGTAGATAAAGAATAATAATTGTATAATATGGATTAATTAGCACTTACTATAGGCTGCATTGTAAACGTTACTTTACTCTCTAGCACAGTAATCAGTAAAGCAATACCATAATAAACTAAAAGATCAATATATGTAGACATCTAAATGTAAGTCTGCTTTTTAAAAATATTACACTTCAATACGTACTGAATGTGCGCGTTAAATAACACGTTCAAATTGGTCGTCTTAATATGCAACGCGACGACAACTGACGTCTTAACACGACCAGAATTAGCGCGTCTATGCGTACAAAAAAAAAAAAAAAAAACACACGGAAAAATTGGCCGCGTTAACGCGGACAAACAGTGCGTGTTTACGCGGTCAAATTTCACGCGTTTAGTTTAAAGACTATTGGCCCCGTTCGCGTTCCATACTATGCTAATTTCACCTGCCGACGCTTGATGATGACGAGACGTCACAACACGTGCAGATTGTTTTATTTATGCACATTGTCACGTCACATAAAACCAACAAAATCCAATATGTCACGCGTCTCACCTGTAAGTAACTTCTGTCCTCTTGTGTCTTGTTCATTAGATTCATGCAGTGATGGAATTAACTCTGTAAACCCTGACATATTAATCCATGCATGTTCAATCAATTATTTTTTTTACAATTACATTTTATTATTTACAATTATTTTTTTTACATTACAGATTATTGACCCTTTAGACCAAATATAGAATAAAATATGCATATATGTTTATGTTTAACATCATATTTGACACATTTGGGATAGTGAAAATATGGAGGGAAAACAGCTCAACTTTGACTGAGCAAAAACATGTAATTCAGTGCAGATAGTGTTTTTTTGTTTTTTGTTTTTTTTTTGTTATTAATGGCCGAAAAGTAATATGGAATTATGAAGCTTATAATGCAAATCAATGAGATCCTTATAAAGGATATTTACATAAAATGCATATAAATGTCACTATATCTACTAATATTTTTTCATGATCAAAGCTCTTTAGTTTTAAAACAATGTTATGCAATACAATGATGATTGACAGATAAACAAATAAACCTCCTTCAAAATCCAGATGATCATATTTGATACTCACAGATTTTACTGATAAATATCACTGACAGTATGACAGTCACTCTTGTGTTTCCTTGAGCAAAGCCCGAGGACGACAGACATGACGGGACGCTTCTATTGATTAGTTTGTGTTTCTGTTGTTTTCTAGATCAACAAACTCAGTTTCGTGTCGGAGTTACACTGACAGACATCACTGGTGGACATCCGCTCCTGGACAGGTAATGATTTCAAGCTCATTTATTTATTTAACAAGTAATCTTTTATTCTTGTACACTAAATGAACTTTAATATCTTTTCTGCATATGTAAACTTGATGTACTGTAAAACAAAACAAATCGGAAAACAAAAAGTAGCTGCATGATCTTTGAGCTAACAACAAATCAACTTGGGAAGATTCATGTATCGTATTACAGATTTATTCCATGCATGCTCATTTTATAAAAGCAAAACTAAATCATTACATTGCTTATACAGTTTTAGATATTTTATGACAATAACATTAACAATCATGACTATATATGCAAACAAGAGTCCACTATATGAGAACAGATGTACGTTACAAAATAACCCGTCAGAGATGTTATGTTATTTTTGTACATGTTGTCTTGTACATCTGTTCTCTGATAGTGGACTCTTTTGTTTGCATAATATAGTCATGATTGTTTCATAAAAAGCATCTGTATAAGCAAGACTGGACAGTTGGATAGATTAATATTAGACTATTTCTTACATGAACATGACTGAAATCAAATATTTTCATTTTCCTGCATCTTTTCTCGGATGTCCCTGGTAAAACCAGGGCTTTTGACACAAAAAATATTAAATATAATAATAAATATTAAAAAAAATATATATTTTTTTACTGGCCATGCAAGTTTGCCGAAAACAAGCAGATACGACACCAACATTTTAGAGATACCAGAGAAAATTCACAATTGTATCTTCCAATTTTGATACCATAGCTAAAACTTCTACCACAACTAATATACATTTAAACATTAAAAGTCAAGTAAATAGTCAGTAATAAAATAGCTATCAAATTACAATCAAAAACACAAATAAATACAATGTAACAGATAAAAATTAAACAAACTGTGTCAGGTTGGTCTGACAGTAGTTTTCCAGTTAAAGAAATTTAATAAAGTAAGCAGTTTAATCAATTTGACATCACTATGCAAAATATAATTTAATATTTATTCACCGTTTTATTCAATTTATTTTTTTTTTTGGGGGGGGGGGGGGGGGGGGTAAATAAAATAACATGGATATGAGATTTACATTTACATGCGTCCATGAGAATTATTAATTGTAATATAATTTCACGTAATAATTTAAAATAATTTGTTCACAAACAATTATAAGGCTTCTGCCACAAGAGGGAGCGACATCTACATTAATGTTGTTTACAACAAAGTAAACATTACTGACAGTACACAGATTTACTCTGATAAAAACACAAACATTTCCCTGCCAAACCCCGCCTAGTGTTTATCAATTATTAAAGTCTTGGAAACGTTTGCTTAGAAAATGAGGAGTCGGTGTTCGTTATCACGAGCGCGCGCTCCCGTAGAACCCAATCATGAGCCAGTTCACGCGCACAGACTTATTTAAAGCACATTCACTCTCAGCGTACAGAAACAACTGGAATGACACTCGGTTTATTCGTTTAACTTGCTCTGGTCAGATGTTTCAGGATGTTTTGGTATGTTAAAGTTTTTTTCTATCCCTCTTAAAAGTCTTTTACTCATCTTAGACTGGTGTGTGTTTGGGCGAATCTCATTCAAAACGGACACAGGTATTTCACCGCGAAGAAATATATTTGAATATGATTTCATCATTATTATTTACATGACATTGAAGTCAATTTGAAAACTTAGTATCTCACTCTAGTATTTATTTGTACCGAGTTTAACTTGATTTTGATTACGGTAATTAAAACGACATGTGTTTACTCATAACCAAAAACCTAACTCTCAAAAAAAACTTAATCGTCATAAAGATACATTTATGTTTTTTTATTATACAGTTGTTACACCTTTGTTTTTCTTTCTAGATAACTAAATAAATAAATTACATTAAATAATTCTAATAAGTTTTGCTAGCATTCCCATTAAAATATGAAAACGTTATTTCTGAATGTTCCCTGAACAGCGTCCAGTTGTTTAAAACGTTTAATAGAACTTAATTCTTGATCACTTTACAAACTTTATTGGAACATTTTACATTTTAAACAAGTTTTACCAACCACCAGACTCTTAACAAACCCTCTGTTACTGGAAAAAACGTTTGTTCATAACTTTGAGAGAACCTTCTTGCCAGAACGTTCTGTTATTATGTTTGTTTGCATCACTATCTTGTATAAGTAAATATTTTCAAATTCTATAATTATCTAGCATTCATAACACTATTTAAGCTGTGTGGTGTCGATAAGTGCTGTAGTCAGACCTCAGGAGATCTGTGTGAGCAAACACAATATTCCTAGTGATCTGAGAACAGCAGTTAGGACGGAGGATTGATTTTGACTGTGTATTGTTTGTGTGTTCCAGGTGCATCATGTGAAACACACACACCTGTGAGAGGAGCTGCTCTACATGAGTAGTCTGTGGGAGAGGCTTCTCACACTGAAGACAGTGAACTCTGGAGGTCACAAAGCTCATGCATCGTTAGATGGCCCACTTTAGACATTCGACTATATTAGGAACTACTAGGGGTGTAACAATACCCTCATGTCACGGTACGTTATTACTGCGATACTGCAAAAAATGAACTGCTGATTAAAATGCTAAATTTGATATTACATTATGGGTGTAAATGAATAGACTTGGACTTGGTGCTGAAACCCAATGAACAATAGAGACACCAGAATAACAATATTCATGATCCTGAAGCTGAAAATATCATTATTTTAGACGAATGCTTGCACTCTTTCACTGCGTACATTTATTTACAATAATGTATAGGCCACTTTTACTGTAACAACGCATGTGGCGTTATCAGGACACACAAATATACATTATATTCAACATTATATACAGTAATTTCATGGAGTACTGACACTAAAACTTTAATTTTTTTCCCCTCACACTGTAATTTTTATGTTGGGTGAACTATTCACGACACATATTGCCTTTTTTTATTGTGACATGCATGATATACTACGTGCCAACTAGCTGTCATTCAATGTTTTCTTTAACATTCTCTCTCTCTCTCTCTCTCTCTCTCTAGGAAGATGATCTGCAGTTCCTCAGCCTCGAGGAAAGGGAGTGTATTCTGTTCTTTGAGGAGACCATCGGCTCCCTGGAGGAGGACGGGACTCACGGTGGGGCGTCCGGCCTCACACAAACAAACGGCACGACATCACAGCCCTGTAGATCATGACATCATTGACCTGATCCACCCTACAACCGATGCCAACAACCATAAAGACACGCTGCCCTTCACGCCAGGTACCCGAAAACAACACAAATCCACCCATCTTACTGACCGAACCTCTAATGAAACCACAACTCCATGTAAACCACAGAAAACATTCAAATTCTGATCTTAATCAACGATTGTAACCCTGCTTCAATATGAGTTATGTTTAAGTTAAAGCACTAAAATTATCAACTGAAAATAAATAAATTAAAGTAGTAGCTCACTTTAAAAAAACTTTTGCTGATAATTTACTCACCCCCATGTCATCCAAGATGTCCATGTCTTTCCTTCTTCAGTCGAAAAGAAATTAAGGTTTTTGATGAAAACATTCCAGGATTATTCTCCATATAATGGACTTTCATTTGGACCATGAAACATTGGGGTCCATTGAAGTTTCATTGCAGCTTCATCCATCGCTCAATTAAAAAAAAAAAAAAAAAGTTTAAGTTTTATACTTTTCTCAAAAAATGCTCGCCTTGCTCTGTTCTGTATTGCGCGTTCGTAGGGCCCTATGATTTCCGTGATCACGGAATCGCGGCTGGAATTGGCCAATTAACGCGGAATCTAGTGTTAACGTGCAATTTCGTGGAATTTTACGTATTTGGTTTGAAATTCTGTTTTTGTGTGGGAGAAGAACGTATGTCTGGCGTAAATGCAGAGCGGGGGAAGCAGATCTGGGCGACACAAACCCGTCATTTCAGCTCAAATGATGAAATTAAAACAATGAAAGCATGTCGAAGCGGCTCTCCACGGCTCTGCTTTAGTCGGCAAAAAGTTAATAAACTCAACGCTATAAGCCGTTAGTGACTTATGCAGTGTTTCCCACACATAGACTAATTCGCCACCACATACTGCATTTAATTTTTTAACACTATTTAAAACACGCAGCGTATTCTTTCAGTTGTATTTCCCCGCTCGCCCTCCGTCTCTCTATCTCTCTCTCTCTCTCACATACTCACATACACCGCGTATGACTATGAGGCACCGGACTGGACAAAAGTGAAGCGAACTCCGTGAGCGACATTAAGTTAGAGAGAGACTGTGAATATAAACTAACTTAAATACTTTACCTATATAAATTATTATAATTTATATTACTGGACAGTTTAAAGCTCATAACGATATATTGTTGTTACTTGAAGAGTGCAGTGTTATGTTGCATCATGCAGTATTTGTCCTGAAAAGGCTACTAAGTAAATGTCTGTATTACCTCAATAAATTTAAGGTCATTCCTAATTTATTTGTATTTTTTTATACATTTTAATCATTAACTTTAAAAGCACACTCTTTTTACGAGTAAAATAGCAGTCAAAGGTAAAAAAAAAACGAATTCCCAAAAAATTAAATTGGAAAAAAACAGAATTTGGGAAAAAATAAAATGGATTTCATAGGGCCCTAAGTTCGTGACTCTCCTGTTCAAACTCGTTCATCAAAATGAATGAATCTTTTTTGAGTCATTTCGTTCATTTTGTTCGTTGAATGAACCAAATGACTTGAAAAAAGATTTGTTCATTTTGATGTCGTTTAAAGCTGCACTGAAACTGTCTTTTGGACCTTGAACCGTGTGGACCCCATTGAAGTCCATTATATGGAGAAAAATCCTGGAATGTTTTCATCAAAAACCTTAATTTCTTTTCGACTGAAGAAAGAAAGACATGGACATCTTGGATGACATGGGGGTGAGTAAATTATCAGCAAAAGTTTTTTTAAAAGTTAACTTAAAAGTAGAAATTCTTCGCTTATGAGGTTAAGTCAGATCATTGGCATAGGTAATTGTACACCAATGAGGACATATTTATGAATAAAGACACTGATTTTAGCTGATAAAATACTTAAACTACACAGTGCTACCTTTAACCAAACCAAGTGATTTGAAGTTTTTTTTTCTCAGTTACCATGACTTATCTTTTGAGTCTAAACGCACAAACGCACAATCCTCCTTAACTTTTTCTCAGTTAAGAAGGATTGCGATTGGTTCTTTTGAATTAAATGTTGTTGTCAGAATAAAACTATTTTTTCTTGTACTATAGTAGTCAACATTTGAAGTGGATCAAAACCTTTCATCAAAGTTATACATGGATTTTGAACAATACATGTTCTTGTCTTAGGATAACTTTGATAAATGTTTTTGATCCACTTTACTGTATTTGAGTATTTTACTGTACTGTATTTATTTCCAAGCAGCCCCAGATACTCATTACTAGGTAAAGGCGAAACGAGACCCACCACAAGAAGTTGGACACCATCCGCCTTCAGCTTCACGAGACCATCACGTCAATTTTAACGCTTCTCCAGCGCAGAAGCAGTCTGGATTTGCCACAAAACCCCTTGGTCAAACACGGCCCTCCTCTTCACGCGTCTCCCTGGCGGCATTAGCATGTTACTGGGCAGCCGCGAACACATTCCCCATTCAATCGCCACCGAAGCCGTGACCGTGCAGGAGCGCCGGGCGCTAAGGCTCTCGAACTACTCCGGTTCAGCGCACCCTCTGGACGGCGGAGAGCCAGCCTGCGTTCGCAAGCTTCTAACGCGAAGCATATGGTTTCGAGATCATCCCACTAACTTCTAAACACTTAGATTTGAATATTTGAAGATAATACCATATTATACCAAATTTTGTCCTATGACCTGATGTTAGGGTTTGTGAAGGAATTTGAGGGAGTGTCTAAGTTCATGAAAAATTAATAGTTAGTTCAATAAAAAAGTTAAAGAAATTTAAAACAATCTAAAACACTTAATAATGATGCAATGCTTTCTTTACTTGCATTATACGACATCAGAGAAAGATGAACATGCTAATGTTAAATTATTGATTTATGAGCTTCTTAAAATTTCAGGGCGACTTCAAGCAAATATATTACATCAAAAGAGGATTACTGAAAAAAAAAAAAAGATAAATTATGTTCGTCAGGAGCTGTAATGTTGAGAAAATACCAGTTATTTCTGTAAATCAAACTCTGAGAATCAGTTTTAAAAGTAACTATAGTCTGATTATGTTTTTTTAAAGCACAATTTATTACGTAATTAAATTACATGTAATCAGTTACTACCCAGCACTGACTTCAACTAATCGTTTATATATATATATTCACAAAAACAAACAGCATTACCTTGTTTGAAGATGTTCAGAAGGGTTAGGGATGTTCCACAGATTTATGTTTTAAGTCAACTAGCACTTGTTTAGACTGAGCTTGTTTTTTCTGCTTAGGAGTTTTGGTTAAAAACCAATCAGACCTGATATCTTTATCAAACACTAACTCGGGATTCACATTCATCTCAAGCTCCACATGCTGCTTTGGAAGCGCATGGCCTGGTTTCAGCCATCTTTACTTCATGGTCACATGGTTCCAGAACATTGAGCCATTCACCTGAGTCCTAATTGTCATGTGATTAATCACTCCATATTTGAACTTCTAAAACACTGTTAAGATTCCTCCACCGTGTTGTCTTCAGTGGCGCAGTGGTAGCGGTACCGGCTCTGTAGCGAGTGGATACAGGTTCTATTCCACCTTCTTGTTGCGTTTAGACTCCGCTACCACTGAGCCACTGAAGACGACACGGTTCTGACGGTTGAAAGTCAGCGTGCAGAGTCGGTTTCAGAAGCGTGCCGTCTTCCAAAAAAAAAAAAAAAAAAAAACACTTAAACACTGTTAAGATTCCTCCATAAAGATAAACGTACGAAGAGAAGTGTTAGAACCGTGTTGTCTTCAGTGGCGCAGTGGTAGCGGTACCGGCTCTGAAGCGAGAGGTTGCCGGTTCAAGTCCAACTTCTTGTTTCGTTTGTGCGTTTAGACTCCGTTTCGAAAGATAAATGTACGAAGAGAAGTGTCAGACCCGTGTTGTCTTCAGTGGCGCAGTGGTAGCGGTACTGGCTCTGAAGCGAGTGGATACAGGTTCTATTCCACCTTCTTGTTGCGTTTAGACTCCGCTACCACTGAGCCACTGAAGACGACACGGTTCTGACGGTTGAAAGTCAGCGTGCCGAGTCGGTTTCAGAAGCGTGCCGTCTTCCAAAAAAAAAAAAAAAAAAAAAAACACTTAAACACTGTTAAGATTCCTCCATAAAGATAAACGTACGAAGAGAAGTGTTAGAACCGTGTCGTCTTCAGTGGCGCAGTGGTAGCGGTACCGGCTCTGAAGCGAGAGGTTGCCGGTTCAAGTCCAACTTCTTGTTTCGTTTGTGCGTTTAGACTCCGTTTCGAAAGATAAATGTACGAAGAGAAGTGTCAGAAGTGTGTAGGCTCCGGTGGCGTAGTGGATGAGGCCTGGTTTCGCCTTCCAAAGGTTAACGGTTCAATCCCGGGTCAGAACCAAACAACCAGAGGGAGCGAACAGGGAATCAACCGGTCCCGACGAGTCTGCACACCCAAAAGACCAAACTAAAGGGGGGGGTAGTGTGTGTGTGTCCCCCCCCCGAGGTTTCGGAACCCCTGTCGCTGCGGTTATGCTGCTTAAACATTAATTTTCGCGACGTTTAATAATATAATTAATTTGGATTATTACTTTACTTCGATACTTTCGATACTTTTCCGACTTCGATACTTTTCGATACTTTTCCGACTTCGATACTTTTCCGACTTCGATACTTTTCGATACTTTTCGATACTTTTCCGACTTCGATACTTTTCCGACTTCGATACTTTTCGATACTTTTCCGACTTCGATACTTTTCGATACTTTCGATACTTTTCGATACTTTTCCGACTTCGATACTTTTCGATACTTGGATAATTACTTACTTACTTGGATACTAATTACTTGGATTAATACTTGGATAATTACTTACTTACATGGACACTTACCTGGATAATTACTTAGACACTCTATAAAAATACACTTACTTGGATAATTACTTAGACACTTACTTGGATAATTACTTACTTACTATAGATCTATAATAGTAGATGTTGAGTCTTAAGCTCTATAAAAATAGATGTCGATTGAGTCTTAAGCTCTATAATAATAGATGTCTGTTGAGTCTTGAGTCTTAAGCTCTATAATAATAGATGTCAGTTGAGTCTTGAGTCTTAAGCTCTATAAAAATAGATGTCAGTTGAGTCTTGAGTCTTAAGCTCTATAAAAATAGATGTCGATTGAGTCTTAAGCTCTATAATAATAGATGTCTGTTGAGTCTTGAGTCTTAAGCTCTATAATAATAGATGTCGATTGAGTCTTAAGCTCTATAATAATAGATGTCTGTTGAGTCTTGAGTCTTAAGCTCTATAATAATAGATGTCTGTTGAGTCTTGAGCTCTATAATAATAGATGTCAGTTGAGTCTTGAGTCTTAAGCTCTATAAAAATAGATGTCGATTGAGTCTTAAGCTCTATAATAATAGATGTCTGTTGAGTCTTGAGTCTTAAGCTCTATAATAATAGATGTCAGTTGAGTCTTGAGTCTTAAGCTCTATAAAAATAGATATCGGTTGAGTCTTAAGCTCTATAATAATAGATGACGGTTGAGGCTTGAGTCTTAAGCTCTAGAAAAATAGATGTCGGTTGAGTCTTGAGTCTTAAGCTCTATAAAAATAGGCGTCGGTTGAGTCTTAAGCTCTATAATAATAGATGTCTATAAGCTCTATAATAATAAATAATAAAAATAGATATCGGTTGAGTCTTAAGCTCTATAATAATAGATGACGGTTGAGGCTTGAGTCTTAAGCTCTAGAAAAATAGATGTCGGTTGAGTCTTGAGTCTTAAGCTCTATAAAAATAGATGTCGGTTGAGTCTTAAGCTCTATAATAATAGATGTCTATAAGCTCTATAATAATAGGTGTCGGTTGACCCTAAAAAAACACATTCAGTAACTAGACCATTTAAACACATTCTACACTAAGAGAAGCTTCTCTTCTAAAACCCCCCCCTAAAAAAAAACCTAAAAAAAAAAACAAAAAAACCCTAAAAAAACGTCAAAAAAATAAATAAAAACCTAAAAAAAAACTCAAAAAAGACCTTCAAAAAAACACATAAAAAAAAAAAAAAAAAACCCTAAAAAAAAAAAACTAAAAAAAAAACTTAAACAAAAAACCTAAAAAAAAAACATTCAAAAACCACATTCAGGTATTAGACCATTAATACAGAAGCTTCTGTTCTCAAAAAAACCCTCAAAAAAACCTTTAAAGTAAAAATCTATAAAACCATATTCAGTTATTAGACCATTAAAACACACTCTACATTGAGAGAAGCATCAGTCTTCTCTTTTCAGCTTTTGTGAGAAATTTCTCTTCTCAGCTTTTTTTGAGCAACTTCTCTTCTCAGCTTTTTCTGAGAAACTTTTCTCAATAAAAAACCTCAAAAAAACCTAAAGAAAAAACCCTTCATAGGAAAAAAACCTCAAACCTTACATTCAGTAACTAGACCATTAAAACACACCAAAAAAAAGACCATTACACACAAAAAAAGACACTAGACTTTAAACACTACTTTAATATTTTCCTGTTTTTTTTTGTTTTTTTACTTTATTTTCACAAATATATCATTTCAGCACTCAGACATCTTCATGGCTCCATGATCAAAATTAATCAGTTTCATGCTAGAGAAAGTCTTAATTTTTTACAAAATACAAGCCAGTTGCTCCCCTCCAAGAGATATACAGCTTTGTCGAGTCACGTAGATCTGTTAGGAAAGATCAAGGTTAGGAAAGGGAACCAATTTGAAGGATTCTGCAATAAGGGATGACATTTTGCTTACCTTTCCATTAAGCATTGAACCAGGAGGTCCATTGAACCAGGAGGTCCACAAAATCCCGTTTGTCCTGGATTGGAAATAGGTAACGTCTGAACATGATTTTGCTCTCTTCAGTCGCTCTGAAGACCTTCAACCTTCAGCTTCTGCTGAAGCTCCCTACAAACACAAAGACACCAACTGCAGGAGCAGAGAGCAGAAAGTGAACACTCAAAACTAGGCTTTTTAAAGAGCCCAGCCAGCTGCAGCCACTGACGAGTAGGAGGAGCTCCATGATCCAATCAGCCGTTGAACCACCAATCAGCTGCTGGAATGGTTTTAGAAGCCATCTTACCCATAGATATCTATATAAAGGCTAGATATGTCATCCACTCTGCTGGCCAATGGAGGTCGACATCTGCACTTGAGTTTGTGAGAGATATTTCTTTGAGTAAACTTTGAATATCGAATATCCTGGTTTTCGGTTATCAATATATGGTCATCCTACTATTAAGTTAACCTTATACATGTTGTTCTTGTGCATTTTCATTGCAAATGATTATTACCTCATCCAGACCTGACTGTTCTTCCCAGGCATTAGCTTCTTGCAACAGCCCAAAACATAAAAAGACAACTTAAATACACACAGTATAATTCAACTTGGGAACACAGTTTCAGGCAGAATACAATTCAGAAATTGGTTGAAACTTAAATTTTCAGCCAATAGTGAGCCTACGTGGTGACGTACAAAACAGAACTGCTGCTGTTTTTTTTTTTTTTTGCACACAAAAAGTATTCTTGTCACTTGATAAACTTTTGGTTGAGCTGTAGTCACTTAGACTATTTTAACGATGTCTTTAATAACTTTTCTGGGCCGGCAAGTTTCAATCCCTTATTATGGAGGAGTGATCCAGCTCTTGGATTTATTAAAAAATATCTTAACCCTCCTATTATCCTTGGGATCAATTTGTCTGTAAAAACATATATATATATATATATATATATATATTATTATTATTATTTTTTTGCTTCAAATTTAATGACTTTTCCTAATTTAATGGGGACAACTCTGTAAACATAAAATTAACCTGCTAATATTTTTTCAAAGTCCTGTACAAATTTTGTAACATCGGTGTTCCTTGGGGTCAATTTGACCCCAGGCTCTTTTAGATGTATAATAAAACAGAAGAAATATTAAAATTTCACACACATTTGTTTTGGTTATTATATTGAGGTCATTATAACATGTTATAATTTGAATTTATAATGTTCATTGTAATTTTACATATTCAATATCATTTTCAAAAAACGTCCCTCTGTTTTATGGCTCTAACCAAACATAACCATATCTGTAGTATTGCGAGAACTACTAGTAGTTCACATGACATGTGACATAATTCTCAAGATAACTAATAATTCTTTCCTGTGCATTGGGGAGGGGAAAACATCATTTTTGTGAGAAATTTGATGTTTTTCCGTGCCATGGGGGAGGAGAAAACAATTTTTGTGAGATTGACCCCAAACACAACTCGTGTTACTATCCTTGATAAAATAAAGAAATATTAGAAATATTATAAAACAAATAAAACACCAGATGTATTTATACTTTTCCAATTTTAGGTCAAATCAGTAAGATTTTATGTTGATTTGTAAATTTGTCCATAGTCGTGCAATGGGTATTCTGGATGTATAAGGGGTTAGGTGGGGTGGGGAGGGGGGTGGTGGGTGGATGTCAACTTAAAACGTTACTTAAGTAGTCAACAAAGACATAAATTAACCGAGACAAACCTTTGTAAAAAAATATACATATTGTGGAGGTTTAAATTACTGGGGTCAAATTGACCCCAGAGGGTAAAAAGTGCTATCAGATTTGAGGGTAACAGGAGGGTTAATTTGTGTTCTGAAGATGAACGAATGTCTTATGAGGGTTGGGACAACGTGAGGGTGAGTAATTACTGACATCATTTTCATTTTTGGGTGAACTATCCCTTTAAGCATCCATCTGCATTATTTATCTAAAAAAATAGAATCTGCAAGTTAGTCTAAAGACTGGAAATGATGGAAACGATGGAAATGTAATAAATTGAAACTAAATCTGTACAGTATTATTGTACAAATATACAGTATATAGTTTACTAATGAAAAATATATTTTATTTAATTCACTAATGCTGTTTTGATAATCTTTCAACTAAATTAAAATTAAGATGACTCTTTTCTTCACAATTAACAAATGTAATCCTAAAAGGCTGGTTTCCTGCACACGGTTTTAGCCCTGTTCTGTTCTGGACTGAGTAACTCATTTGATGCTTTTCATAAGAAGTAAAATCACTAGAGCTCTACAAAAGCATGAAGCAGCAGCACCATCAGCTTCTCAATCCAACCGACCACAATTCCTTGTTATTCTACTTATTAATATGAACATCATTCATTAAAAGATTTACTATTCGGAAGGTCTAACGTTAGTTCAGCATGTCAACAAACCTAAATTACCCGACAGAGCAACTCGTTTTACTGAAGAAATTGTCTTTTTGCAAAGTTACTTACCAGTTACTTACTCAAAGGGACGCCAAAATGAATGGGAGTCAATGGAAATGCTAACGCAAGTGAAGTTCTGCTGCAAGATGGCAGCTTTGACAAGAACGGTTTGACCTAAAAATATCAAAATTGAAAATACTGCGGAAACAAAGACACCTACATCTTGGATGCCCTTGAGGTGAGCTAAAACATATCAAAAATTAATTTCAAAGTGAACTATCCCTTTAATGTCAACTAAACATTATCTTTACAAATGGGATATGTATAACTTAAGAAACAGATGCTTTGTAGACAATTGACTCTTTTAATCTTGCAGGGTTAAAGTGACATTAAATTTAGTGATAAATGCAGAATACTTGTGTCCAAGACAAAACAACAACAAGAACAAGCAGAAATACAATATGAAAAATGTCACTTCACTGTCTCTAAAAGTGCAGTCAAACAGAACAATGGCTTTATTATGACCACAACTGCATATGTGAAGAAGATGGCAAAGTCTTCTGGATCTCTGGGGTGTTTCGATTCGCTGCACGTTTACCTCAGCCTGCCGCCAACCTTGCCCTTGCCACGACCTTTGGCACTGCAAGAGAAACATAATTATAAAACCATTTTATTTGGCTGCGTATCAAGAAGCATTATGATCCTCTCATCAATCCACTGATCTACTAAATCACTGCACTATGAGAACATAAAGTCGTTATGCTACTTAGTGTGCCATGGAAATTATTTAAATGATTTTGTGCAGTTTATTTCTAACCATAATGCTAATGCATTTCAGTTTTGACCTGGAACTGAGCACATTTATTTACCACAGACCCTGACCTCAGATCATAGACGATTATTTAACTGAGCATACCCTAATTAATATTCATGAGCTAAGGCTTAACTGGTGTTGTGACAACACATTAACCCCAAAAAACTAAACATGGAAGAGTCACATAACTACTTTGCTTCCATAATATGAATACATTACATATTTCAGAGTAGAAACAAATATATTTAGCAAGAAAAAAGTATGGTGAGATTATTTTTAAACTAGGAATTTGTTGTATTGTGAAAAAATTAATATTCATGAGCTAAACCTTAAAGTTGGCATGAAAGATTAGTTGCATTGGTCTTATGTGAGGGAACGAAGTACAATCCCATGAAGCATTGCGAACAGCATAATTGAATTATATTATTTATTTTCTTGGGAAAAAGGGGGTCTCAGACAAAAAAAAAAAGGTTGGGAACCACTGGTGTAATGCACAAGACGCGAGACTGGAGCGCAACGGTTAAAGATGTCCATCTAGCACGGGTTTACATTGGAAAAATACAGTGGAAAAGTAGCACAGTGGAACAGAAAAAAACCGATCGGTGTGAAAGGCCCCTTACAGGTGACAGTTAAAAAATAAATAAAAAGACAAAATGCAAAATTAGAAGAGACGCTTTTCATTCACATGCAAGGAAAAAGTGGCACTCAGTCGCATGCAGTCCATGTTGCAGTCTTGTTTTATCCTACTGTGTTTCTTACCCTCGTTCGGCCTACAGATTCCGTCTCCAGAGGCAAACATATTCATTTTAAACTTACCGTTTCATTGGAGTCTCTCTCATTTATGTCCAATCAATATTTAATGTCTCAGCATTTACAATAATTCATATTTATCTGCATATACGAGTGCATTTTTGGACAAATTCATGTATTGAACAGTGTGGTACGAACGGAAGGAGCCACTTAAACTGGTCGCATTAGGATTGAGTGTAAAGATCCTAAACATTTCCCCGTTTGACGTTGGGATTGAGCTGAACCACATGCTCCGAGCTCGCACCTGTCAAGAGCGTACGGTTTCATCGGGCCTGGGATCTGAGAGGAGCGCGATCTGTTGAGCAGACCAAACCCAAAACTGCTCTGTGTTGGTCATCTTAAAGAGATAGTTCACCCAAAAAGGAAAGTTCTCTCATCATTTACTCACCCTCATGCCAGCCGCGATGTACATGACTTTCTTTCTTCAGATAAACACAAACAAAGATTTTGAGGAAAATAATCAATGTATTCTGAAGCTAAAATACTCTTTAACCCTTTACAGTAAGTGTCACCTCTCTTTTTTGAATATACATGAAAATGCACATTTCAACTAAAATGGTTGTAATTCATAGACATGAGATTATAGGCAGATTTTAGCAGAAGTTAAATAATTAAAGTTATAGAAGTTTGAGTTTATGAAAATGTATTTTTCATATTTATTTTCAAAACATGGGCGACTCTAAAACGATAAAAATTTTAGGAGTTTCAAATTTTGGGTTGATACCTCAAAAAATGAGCTTTTAGTGAGATTTTGGTTGGGCGCAGGACCGAACGCTTCCACTAGGGCACAACCTGACTCCATTACTGCCCATATAAGGGCGCTGACATTTCCATATGTGTTTTGAGTGATATTAACCAATATTTCCACAATTTTCATACAATTTATAAAGTTGACATCCAATTCAGAAGTAGCATGGGAAGTTTGGCAGATTTTGATATGAATTCCACCTCTAAGAAACATATAAAAAATAACAAGTATGTGCGTTATAGCTTCAAATGGTGAATCTATAATTTTCTTTATATTAAAAAAAAAAAGTCAGACCTTTTTTTTTCTAAAATAATTGAATGGATGCTATCTTTTGAACTTTTGGTATGAAAATAAACGGAGGTTTCTACCCTTCTTTCATGATTTTTCAAGGTCTAAACACGTCTTAGGAGGTATAAAAAAAAACATTCTTGTAGAAAAATTGATAAATTACGGCTCCTCTCAATCACCACATATGAAAACTAGAAATTGTAAGATTTCAAATGATATATAGTATGGCAAGATTAGTTTAAGGCCAGTGACACTTAAGAGGTTAAACTGTAAACCATCGCTTCCGGCTAACTTGTCCAAGGTGCGTTCACAAGTTCAGATTGACAAAGGAAAGTGTCTTGTGAATTTTGTGCAGAAAGTAACCTGTCACAACATCCCTATTGGGAACGCTCATTTCACAGCAGGCGGGAAGCAATGATTTATAGTTAAATAAAAGCATTTTTTCTTACACACCTATGTATAGTTTGGCTTCAGAAGACATTGATTCATCCACTGTGATTACCATGACTATCAATGTGTGTGGTTTTTCCACGCATCGAACAAGCAGCACCCATTATATGGACTCACAGAGGTGGCTTAGTTTCCTAAAAAAATTAGTTTTTGTTATCTGAAGATAGGAAGGCATGGCGTGAGGGTGAGTAAATGATGTGAGAATTTAAAGTTTTGGGGTAAACTATGCCTTTAACTAACAGCATCACTTCCTCTGAGCCAGACCTCATTGAAACCAGGGGAAAGTGACCAGTGTGGCTCAGGGTACTTACCTCTGGTGATCTTTGACTCTAGCCAGTAGCTGAGTGATCTGTAAGGAACACATACGGAGGCCTTGCTAAGCACAACAGACAATATCAACAGGACCAGCTGATGTGGGAAAACCTGTGGATTTGCAGCCTTCACCGACCGACCGAGAGCCCAGACCCGACACAAATCTGACCCACAACAGTTACTGACAGCAGGCTACACAACAGTGAGGTGGCCGCCCTCACAGCCAGTTACTTACAACTTCTGTTGTTCATTGATTCGGGTCTGGAGAACATTCATCTGGAAGCAAGTCACAGTTTAAGATCACAGCGCCAGTCTTTTAGGCCCTGTTTCATCTGGTGTTAAGATTATTTTCAGATCACAAGTAGAACATTCCCGTTCACACCTGGCGTCACAATCTAGTCTCTTTTGTCCATTTTCAACCACTTTTGTCCTGATTTCTTTGAGGGGAGGGTCTATTTTTTTCTCTCAGATTTTTCGTTTTTTGATGTCATTTTTAAAGAGAAGACCAATTACACTCTCAGAAAAAAAGGTACAAAAGCTGTTACTGGGGCTGGTACACTTTTGTACCCAAAGGCTGCATATTGGCTGTAATTGGTACCTCAGTGGTACATATTAGCACCTAAAATGTACATATTAGGACCTAAAATGGACATATTAGGACCTAAAATGGACATATTAGCTCCTGAAATGTACATATTAGCACCTAAAATGTACATATTAACACATAAAATGTACTTATTAGAAGATAAAATGTACATATTAACACCTAAAATGTACATTAACACATAAAATGTACTTATTAGAACATAAAATGTGCATATTAACACCTAAAATGTACTTATTAGCACCTAAAATGTACTTATTAACACTTAAAATGTAATATTAGCACCTAAAATGGACAAGTTTACCTTTTGAAAAGGTACAGCCCCAGTGACAGCTTTTGTACCTTTTTTTCTGAGAGTGTGTTAATAACAATAATAATGTGCATTATAAAAGTTACGTCTTAACAACTTTGCATTATATTTTATCGACTTTGTGTAGACTTGTGCTAAAAAACTGATACCAACATAAATAAAGAAGCAGTTTTCTTGAAATTAAGGCAATATGGCAAATAAAATTGTTATGATGATGTTTGCAACAAACAAATCCCATATTGAATGTCATTCGAAACATTTATGCTATGCTTTCTGTGTGAACACTTACGTCATATTTCTGCCTCTTCAGTTTCTCGCCGAGGTCGAACTTCTCGGCCTCCAGCTGCATCATCCACTGCCAGAGCTCGTTGGCCTTCTCTCTGTGAGAACCAATCAGAAGCTTCGTCAGTGTCCATTTACACCAACTGTGATGAGGTCATGGTCAGCGGTGACTTACTTCAGTTTATCTTCAGACAGATGATCGATGTTGAGTGGCTTCCTCCTATCCGCCAGGATCTTCTTCTTCTTCTCTCTCTCCGTCTGCTTCTTCGCCCCTTTGCGACCCTCGCCCTGCGAGACATAAATGATGGTGTTTGATTCAGAGTGAAAGAGAAGCAGCATACTTTCACATTCACATGCATCTTATCTTAGGTTTAATATACCTAGGTTTTTGGGATCAAAATCCAATATCAACATGTCTAGTTTTCTTAGATATCTCTTTATTCAAACCTTCTGCTGGATTCCTCCGTACTGGTGTGTCATGTTGGTAAGAGCTTTCTTCTTCTTGGCATCTTCATCTTGCTTCTTCCTCTGTTCCTCTTGCTCTCTTCTCTCCTTTTCTTCCTGTTGAGAGATCCGACAGAAAGAGTTTGACTTGTATTCTAGCACTTAGCCTGATGGAGGTAAACGGCTGCTTCCTATTGGCTGAAGGGCGTGTCACTCACGGCCAGGCGGGCTTGTCTCTCCTTCTCCTTTTCTGAACGGACTCTCTGCTGCTCGGCTCTCTCCGTGCGACGCTTCTCCTGCACACAGCACCAGACAGACACAACACTGTCACTCGCAAGCAGAGATGTATAAAGTACTAGAAACCCGGAGTAAAAGTACAAGTGCTCAATCAAAAAAGTGACTTGAGTAGAAGTTGAACTGCTCTTTAAGTGAGAAGTACTAAAGTATTCAAGTAGTTTATTTTAAAATTCACTACTTAAGTACTAAAAATAAAAGTACAAGTATTGTGTCATGTAATTATTAAAGAAAGCAGTCAAAAGTTTGAACTAGCAATCAAATAAGGCGATTTGGCGGGATAAAAATTTGCTTTGGCGGCCGCCAAAAAATGTCATTGCAGGACAACCCCTGCATTAGTTGTCAATGTGTGTGTCAATCAATACCACTACCCTATAAAACTGGTGTGTGATTTAGGCAGCATGAAAGCCAACTTGCAACGAATGATTCGTAAAATTTAACTAGCAGAACAATAAAAAATTATCGAAGTAAAAGTATTAAATTTTATCAAAAATATCTACTGAAGTAAAAGTAGAAGTATGAGAAAAAAAAAAGAGTACAGATACAGCATTTTAGTACTTAAGTACAGCACTTAAGTAGTTCTACTTTGTTAGTATACATCTCTGCTCGCAAGTGACGACTGAATGTTTTTTTTTAGCATTTAAAGCTGTGTAATACAATTGTGAAATCTTCCAGATTATGCAGAACCTACGATTCTGTTGACCAGAGCGATCAGATCCTCTTCATCTTTCTTCCTCTGGATAAAATGAGCCTCAATCAGAGACTGAAGCTCAGATAAATCCTTCTCCTGACGCTTCCTGTGGATGTCCTATTACACACACACAAGATTGACATTAATTCTCACCCCAAGGCGTCACCTCAATATTTGACGTTTTAGGCGCCCTTTAGCGTCACTTACATGATGCGATCCTACGGCGTCATTTAACTGACGCTAAAGGAAAGCGTCAGTTAGAGGACGCGGTTAGGTTTAGGTGTGGGGTGGGGGTAGGGTACACGCAATCCTAGGGCGTCATCTAACTGACGCTAAAGGGCGCCTAAAGCGTCAGATATACGCCTTATTCACGGCAGCGCCATCTTTGATTTTTAATGAGAATGAAAGCGAGGCTGTGAGGGATAGTCATGCATCTCTTCAATGGGCTGTACTGTTATTTAATGTGTTTTCGGATTGTTCTGCTCATGAAACACTGAATAAATATCTTTCCAAGAAATTTCAGTTGACAAAAAACTCCCGACAATGTAAGCTGTGGAAAATTGTAAGTATCTAGCAGTTTTATTCAGCTTTTTACAGCGGATGCCATTGGAAACACGGTAAGTCTATCCCTCACAGCCTCACTTTCATACCTGTCATGGCGCTGCTCTGAATAAGGTGTATTGAAGCATGTCCAAATGTCAGTTAAGTGACGCCTTGGGGGTGAGAATGGGCTGAATATTCACAATAAGTGTGCTTATTTTGCAAATTGTGGATGACCGTTCACCCAGCTTGTAAAATACACACCTAGAAAAAAGGGTTCTATATATGAAGCATAGGGTTCTTTACTCAACTCCAAAGAACCTTTAATGGTAAAACAAGGTTCTATAATGATAAGAAAGAACCCTTTTGGCAACATTTTGTAGTTGTAAGAGTGTACCCATAACCGAAGCGTGTTATATTGACGCTAAAGGGTGCTATGTGTGTTGGATGTATACGCACTAGCAAAAGCGTCAGTATGTGACGCCTTGGGATGAGA
Source organism: Pimephales promelas (assembly GCF_016745375.1). Next base: position 561,113 of record NW_024121910.1, read on the forward strand.
ATGCGTTGTAATATTCCATTCCAACACTTTGAAGCGAATACAAGAAGTGATGTAATTTAAACTCACATCAAAGTCCACCTTATCTCCTTCAGGAATCTTTGGAGCAGTGATGTTGGGCATGAATCTGTAAAATAAGTGTTAGCCATGAGGACTGACGCTGGGCATTCTTCACGTATGAATTTAAGCAGTAAGATGTCAACATAGGACATACTTCGGCTTTGGTTTTGTCTCATCTGGGGATAAAACATATAAAAAACATCACTGACTAATAATATGTCACGCTAAGTACTTCACATGTCAGCCTCGACCAAAGCGAATGTGTGATTTTAGAGTTACCTGCGGCCTCCTCCTCTACAGGGGCTTCTGAAGGTGAACAATGAAAAATGTCACATTTAGAGAATTGCATTGACACATTTTTAAAAGTTGTTAGAAAAGAAATGTTTTGATTTCGTAACAAATGCCCGGCTGAACGTGACGCCCCAATGTTCTGACAGTCACAATCATCACACATGCGATTTCAATTAGCTGATATATTGCATCACGACATACGAACCTTAAACAGTTTCACAATGCAGTTGTAATCATGGTAAACATTTGATTCAGATCATCGATCATCACATTTTGAATCAGTTTACAAGAAAATGTGAGATTTACATGCAACTGAACTGATGGCGCTGGCCACCCAGTGCTCGCATCACACACACTAAACAACCCGTCAATCCTTGAGACCATGCTATTACAAAATCAGCTGCAAAGTGCCACAAAACATGAGAAACTCCACGTCTTGCTGAATAAAAGCTGAAGAGCTTTACCTTCTGGTTCAGGTTCTGGCTCCTCTGTTGTTCAGATATGAAATAAGTTATAAATGGTTAAAGAATGAAAATTTACAGACACTTGTACATTATAAAGGATGAATAACCTCAATAGTCTTAACAACTGAAATAATTACCTTTTACTTCCGGAGCCTCTAATATAAGAACAGCAAATCAGAAAATCAGTTAGTTTATAAAGACTAATAGTTAGAGAAATCATAAAAATACCATAACAGAACTATTAAGATCTGCCATTCAGGAGCAGATATTCTGACTGACGAAACATTACTTTTTTGTATAAAAGACAATTTTAGTTTATGGCAAGAGATTCCCTTATCAAATGAACTGAACTTGAGTTGCCTGAATGCAGGTCTTGGTTCAGATGGTGAGTACTAAAATTAATGAATTTCGTATTACGCACATATATGTGTTGATCCAGTGGTTTAAAGATAGCTGACTGATATTATTTAAAAATCATAAAACATTTAAATAATTGTATTATCAATAAAATGAGGGAATGATTACCTTCCACCTCAGGGGCTGGTTCTAATATGAAAATATAACATGAAATATTAAATATTACCTTGCATTGGTGATGGCAAATGTACAGAAAATGACCACAAAAAAAAAAAGGTCAGATCGATGCATTACCTTCCTCTGACGGAGGTGCCACTATTGAAGAGAAATCATTATTATGGAAAGGCTATAGTAATGCAGTTTCAATCTCATGAAGGTTATTTGTATGAAGATATGCTTTTGTTTTCAATTATATGAAAATAATGGGTGCACAAATTAATGAATGCAATCTGAGTAAGTTTTAAAATTTTACCTTCCACTTCAAGAGGGGGAGCGAAAGAACAAATGAAGAAGGAAGAAATAATTGCACAAATGAGGATGAGTAAATGAATGAATTAACTGAGAATAAACTGAAATATATGCATGCATGTGTGTGTGAAAGACTCTCGTCTGCAGAATGAAACTGACTTTGTTTTAAGTCACATATTGTATGGCAAGCCGTTTTAGCTTTTATTCATTTCCAGGATATGAAGTCTTGATATCAACAATTACATATTTTGATATCAACAATTTATATATAATGTTGTTGATATCTGTAATTGTATTTTCACTATTGAAATTGATATCAAGAATTGATTTTTTACTAGTAGAAATATCACTTTTGATATCAATAATTAAATAGTCACTAGTTGAAATGTCTATTCTTGGTATCAACAATTCAATTGCTACTAGTAAAAATTATCATTTTTGATATCTGAAAATTTATTTCTGATATCAATATTATTTCAGATATCTAAAATGGCTTTCTTACTAATAACAATCACATTCATGATATCAGAAATTAGTAAAAATGTAATTATTGAGATCAAAAATGAACATTTTTACTAGTAGCAATTCAATTGTGGATATCAAGAATAGTCAATTCAACTAGTAACAGTTGAATTCTTGATATCAAAAATAAAGGTTTTTAGGTTTGTATTTCTGATATGTGAAATTGGAATTTCAACTATTAAGAAATCAATTCTTGATATCAACATTTGGTTTTGAATGGCAGAGCATTTCACTAGTGAAAATACAATTGTTGATATCAAGAATTCATGTCCTGGAAATGAATAAAAGCTAATGCGGCTTGCCATACATATTGTTGCATTAATATCTAAATCTAAAATATTTTGAAGTTACTTTTAAAGTGTATTCTCATGCAGGAGAAGCAACACAACACACAGTGAACACGGTTTTACCTTCCTCTTCGGTTTCCTCCACTACAGTGTGAACATAATAACTATTAGTAGCGAATACATTCAGAAGCATAATATTTGATCAGTCTTTGCATAATCAAGATGCTGAATCACGTTAACAAACAGATCATCTATAACCTTTGTCAGAACATTGAGATCCACCCAACAGCTTGTAAATGACATTGAGAAATAGACCACCAATGCAGTGGCCTATGATGCGATTTGCATGTGAGCATGGACCAAATGATGCGTTAAATGAATTTGACATGATTTTTACATGATCATTTAAACGACGGCATAAATCAACTCAGGCTCATCGGGAAAGCATGCTTCACTGTGAAAGAAAAAAAAAAGTTGCCACCTAAATTAAGTCATTTCAACTTAAATTACATTAAATTGACTTAAATAACCAGAGTTGAATCTTGTATAACTTAATTGGGTTCAGATTTTAGCGCCACACACTGAATATTTCACTTTTAAAGAGTCATGAAACAAGGTCCCTATGTTTTTCCAATGAGCCATAATACTTGCAGATAACAAGCATTACATTTTACATTCACGGACGGCACACAAGAGACGAATGGAGGGACTGACATCTGAGACAATGGGAAATGTACACGGGCAGGACATTCACATACTTGACTTGATGCAACAATGTCACCCTGCACATTGGCCTACTGATATTAGTTGCAGCCTTGAGTAACTCAATTGTAATGGGCATGTAGCCGAGGACAAAAGCGATTCTTGGGGACCTAAAATTTCTAAAATAGCACATGCACAGAAGCTGACAGCTCACAAAACTTCCTCCATTTCATGAAGACAGAATTAGTGATAGTGCATGAGTCTCAAACCGGCTTACCTTCCCTATAACATACGCACAGGGTGAAAAGAGAAGAAGAAAAAAGGAAAAATGGTTGACTTTATGTTGGGTAATGAATTAAAAAGATGACACGTGAAATTACACTCTAAAAAATGCTGGGTTGTTTTAACCCAACTTTGGGTCAAATATGGACTAACCCAGCCGTTGGGTTAAATTTTTACATTACATTTTTAACCCAGCATTTTGGGTTTGTCCATATTTGACCCAAAATTGGGTTAAAACAACCCAGCATTTTTTAGAGTGTAAGATAGATATGAAAAATGTACGTTGTGTTATAGTATTCACTATTTATGCAGTATACAGTATGTGGTATACATACACTTGGTTAAAATATTTGGCAAAAGGACAAACTACAGCTACAGATTTTATTTCATATGTTTAAAAAATGTACACTCTAAACAATGCTGGGTTGTTTTAACCCAAAATTGGGTAAAATATGGACAAACCCAAATGTTGGGTTAAAAATGTAATTTAAAATTTTAACCCAACTTCAACTTTCACTTTCATCTGTACATTTTTAACATTTGGGTTTGTCCATATTTGACCCAAATTTGGGTTAAAATAACCCAGGATTTAAAAAAAACAAAAACTGCTGGGTTGTTTGAACCCAAATTTGGGTCAAATATGGACAAACCCAAATGTTGGGTTAAAAATGCATTTAAAAAATTTACAGTTGAAAGTTGAGAAATTACATTTTTAACCTAACATTTGGGTTCGTCCATATTTTACCCAAATTTGGGTTCGAACAACCCAGCATTGTTTAAAACAGTTAAAAAGCAATGGCGTTATACGTACTGCACTTCCTCCTCCACCACTTCCTCTGTGTCCGCCATGACTAAGTGATTCCTGATGAAGTAAATAAGTTATGCATGTCAAATGAGTTCAGTTCATTTGCACTTCTTTTACTATAACAGCAGAACAGTCTTCTTGACATGGTCTACAAATCATCTTTAAAATTCTTCTACAAGTGACCCTGATCCCAGAGACAAACATGATGTTCAACCATATAGGGTTTATATACCGTGCCTAACAAGCGTTGAGAGAGCTGCAGACGTGTGTGTCCACCGGGAAATAAATCACTGCACAATAAACATGTGATGAATGAGTGAGGGTGGCTATTTTTGCCCGTAATAAACTATGCGATATGGAACAGGTGCTCCACACTTTTCCAGACAATGAATTGGCTGGTCTCATCAAGAGCTGCCGCTCATTCTCTGAGTAAATCAAGAGTGCATGTGTCCTTGTCATCTATTTTTAAAACACATTGTTTGCGCAGGACATTATTCCACAGCACCTACTGACATTAAAGACCCATCTAGTTTTTTTAATGCAACTCTTTATGATTACAGTATGTGCACTGGCCCAAAAGGGTATGTCAAAATACACTCTTAAAAATAAAGGTTCTTTATGAGAACCTTTAATATCCATGGAACCTTTCCATTCAACAAAAGTTTCTTTATGAAGTCGGATAAAGGTTCTTTGGATTATTAAAATGCTTTCTGAAAAATGGTTCTTCATTTCTGCAAAAACCCAATTTGGGGAATCTTTGTTGTTAAGAGTATATACATTGTTGATTTTTTTAAATGTAATATAATACACAAGCACACTTTTTAAGCAAAATATATGAAAAAAAAGTTTTCTGAGGTATATTTAAGGGTATTTTTTATTTAAATAAAATAATAATAAACTATAAACAGATACAATAAAATAATAAACAGATACACTTAAACAGAAGTGAGTTTATGGAAATGTACAATGTAAAAAAAATATTTTATATAAAATATATATTTTCAAAACCTAGGCTACTCTAAAACTGCAGAAAAATCAAAGCCAAAAAATCTGAAGTGTTCAAAATTTTAGGTTGATATCTCTAAAAAATGAGCTTTCAGTCAGAATTTATTTGGGCGCAGTACCGAACGCTTCCACTAGGGCACAACTAGGGCTCTGCCCATATGAGGGCGCCGACATTTCCAACTGTTTTGAGTGATCCGAACCATCATTTACACAATTTTCATACAATTTATGAAGTAGAGATCCTATTCAAAAGTAGTATGGGAAGTTTGGCAAATTTTGATATTAATTCAACCTCTAAGAATCATAAAAAGAACACGTATGCGCGTTACGTAGCTTCATGCCACATCACAAATGGTGAATTTATTATTTTTTGTAATATTTAAAACATTTTCAGACCTTTTTTTCCTAAAACAATTGAACGGATGCAATCTTTTGAACTCTTGGCATAAAAAACAAACTGAGGTTTCTACCTTTTTTTCATGATTTTTCATGTTCATTTCATGCTATTTCAAAATAAAAGTCTGGACACGCTTTTATGAGTATGAAAATATTTTTGTTGCAAATTGAAAAAATTACGGCTCCTGTGTATTTTATTTTGAAAATACACCAAATATGGAAACTAGAAATTGTAAGCTTTCAAATGATATATAGTTTGTCAATATTACTTAAGGTCTTTTTTAAGATATTTTTGTTTTAAAAATATAATGGCAAGCGTCCCTGACGGTGACTGACGGTAAAAGTTTTGGCTTTTTAATTTCAGCACACCAGTGCCTTGGAGTATTTCATCTTGAAAAAAACAAACAAACAAACAAACAAAAAAGATATGTTCAAAATTGAGACATAAATTGGAACATGTTGATGCTTAATGTCATGAATAACATGACATTAAGAATAACATGACATGTGGGAACTTGAGGAGAACCGACTTCATACACCCACAAAAAAAAAAAAAAAAAAAAAAAAAACTAGTTAATTTAGTTATGCTTTGGCAACATTTGACACCACTTGTCTTGGTTTGATTTTTGCTTTTATTGCAATGAAATCCGTGCATATTAAAGTAACCAAATAGCTCCTGAAAGTTCAAAGGTCATCCAATTATCAAGTCTAATTCTATCCATCTTGTCTGAGCGTCCTCCAACTAATGGCTCTTCGGAGATCATCTCGGATAAAGGTTTATCTTACATCGAGTCCTTGTGATAATGAGAGTGTAACAGAAGCACTGAGCGCAGCTTCTCTGACCAAATCCAGCAAGTCTTTGAAGCAGATTAACTGTCTCACTTTGGAGTTACGTGCGTTTTACGTTAATAAGCGAGGGCCAGTCGTACTCCTTCTGAAAGGCTGGAGTATCACAGGCAGGAATGTTGCCATTGATAGTCTGTATTAAGCAGCATTAAGAGAAAAACCCAAAGCACGCAAACCACCAGTCCCTCTGGCGAACAAGACAAGCATTGCATTGATGACTGAGGAATGAAGAGGGTGATCCTCAGGCCTGAGCTCACACATTATGCACAACTTTGCACAATAAATTTAATCCAGTAGGCATGAGTAGATTTTAGTTACAAATTAACTAATGCCATTTGGATCCAATAACAAAATCTGAAGCCTCTTACCTGAGATCTCACCAAGAAGAGAGAGAGAGAGAGAGGGGTGTTATCTCGATGGTCCAGGCAGCAGACAGTTTCAAACTAACCCAAAGCTCACCTAATACAGACCTGCCAGATCATGTGACCGCACTGCTTTGCTCTGATTGGCTGCTGGAACTCAGCCTATTGTTAGAGGTAGTGGAGCATGACAGAGATATATGGCTTTAGTCTGATGCACACACACACACATCACAGGTGTTTTTCATTGGTCTCTTTATTGTAGTCACTGAGAATGATACAATGTTGCTCTGTATGGAACTATTGGCTACAAATGGTCATATTTGTAACAAGGTAATTGCATTTAAAGGTGGTGCGACTTGCATAGTGTTACTCTGAAACAATACATGGGTGCTTACAAATAGTAAAAAACTTGATTGTCAAAAAATACACGTAGAATACAGGAACATTTAGAGACATTAGCGTTAAGCTACAGCGGATATTCTCTGTCAGAAATGATGCCGTTTAAATGATGAAGTTACTAAACTAGCGCTGTACTCAAAGCAAACAACATTTTATTATGAATCAATTGCAGCACAGAGAGAAGACACTCAAAAAATGAAACGCTTATAAACATGAATTGACTTTGACTATATGCTTGTCCTCTTTTTCCTTGCTGAAATCATGATGTGTTTCTGGATTAACCAAGGTCTTGCTTTATATGCAGAAATTGTGAAATGTGTGAATTAAGCCAAAAAAGTGCATGTTCCCTTTCTTTCGAGTTCTCGTTTCATCCAATACCGATTATTCCACATGATTAACACTTACAAAAAGATGGTCAAACAACTTCAGACCAGTGTTTCCAAGAGTACAAAAAGCCAAAGATAATGTAATAATGATAACGGTAGGACTATAATGGAATTAAAACTTGCTTTGATATAAAATACTATTGAAAGCAAAAGCAAAGACCATTTTGTATCAAGCAGTAATTAGTTAATTACAAAAAAACAAAAAAAACAAAAACGTACACTATATGCTAACATATATTATTAAGACATTTTTTTGTATTATTTTTTATAACAAAAAGTAGGTCTACAAAATACAGCTACTCTACGGGTGCTCATGTTCAGTCTTGAACTGGCGAACATGTATGAAATGAAGAAGGGTGAAGCTTTGCTTTAGTTATAAATTAACAGGTGAGAAGGGTAAATAACATGCGTAATATGCTTTGTGATTTGACAAAAGACAATTCGGATTGCTACTCCTCGTCCTCCTATCCAAGGAATCTTGTAATGTTTTGAGCTGTTATATAATTGTTATATAATCTTAATTACTAGTTTTCACAGATTTCAGTTTAACAGAAAGTAAACGCAACTGCGTTTGTGTTATGATGGTGGCCTGTGAATACAGTGATAAAAAATATATTTATATATATTTTTACATTTTTCTCTTTTATACCATGTCTACACACAGATCTTCCTGACAGTATAAAATGCTCATGTGTGTGTGTGTGTTTTTTTTTTTTTTTTTTGTTTTTTGGTATTAATAAAAGTTTAAAAAAGGAATGTTTGTGCATTCTCTTGGTCCCTGCCTCTCCGGCGTCTTTGAAGGGTTAATGGCCCGTTCCTGTTAAGAGACAAAAGAGAAAAGTCATGAAATTGCTTGAAAATAAATGAGATGACACACACTTTAATTCAATTTTTTACTAGGTTGTTTGAGGTCAGTACATTTAAAAAAAAAAAAAATGTTTTAATAAATTAAAAATGAAAAATGCTGGGTTGTTTTTGGGTCAAGAATTTGGGTCAAATATGGACAAACCGAAATGTTAGGTTAAAAATGCAATAAAATTTACCGTTGAAAGTGAAAGTTGAAGTTGGTTTAATTTGAAATGACATTTTTAACCCAACATTTGGTTTTGTCCATATTTTACTCAAATTTGGCTTCAAACAACCCAGCATTGTTTAGAGTGTACGGCAAGGATGGATTAAATTGATGCAAGTGACAAAGACATTTATAATATTTGTATTTCAAATATTTTTTTTAAAACTTTCTAATCACCATATTCCAGAAAAAATAAGCATCATAGTTTACAGAAAAATATTAAGCAGCAAATCATCATATTAGAAAGATTTCTGAAGGATCATGTGACACTGAAGACAGGAGTATCGATGCTAAAAAAAAAAATCAATAAAAATATATTAAACAGAAAATGGTTATTTTAAATTTAAATACTTTTTCCACAATATTTCAGTTTTTACTGTATTTACTTTTAATTAAAAAAATATCAGCCTTCACTCTAAACAATACTGGGTTGTTTGAACCCAATTTTGGGTAAAATATGGACAAACGCAAATGTTGGGTTAAAATTAAATTTCCAATTGTAACCCAACCTCAACATTTTTTAATTGCATTTTTTAACCCAACATTTGGGTTTGTCCATATTTCACCCAAATTTGGGTTGAAACAACCCAGTATTTTGTAAAATGCACCCAGAGTGTTTTTGTAATTCATATACGTAGAACTGAAATAAGTAGATCTCACGTATGTCAAATATGACCCAAAATTAAATGTATAAAATGATAATTGTCCAACATGATTATTGCCTGTTATTTATGGGATCTGGGCCACTTCTTTGCCCCTTAGAAGAAGGGTTAAATGTTTGTTACGCTTTTCATTCAGCCAAGATTATGGGACAATTCAAAATCGTTGTATGCTTAGCTGTGTGTATTTATAACACACACCCTTTCTCTTCTCCTCCAGAGCTAAATAAAGTTTAAAAAGTCTCTTAAATGCAAGCTGGCCATGTGTTTGACCATTTTTAAGTGGTTGGAGGGACGTACGTTTTCATCCGGCATGCGAGTGTGCTAATCTGCCGCCCCATGCAGTAATGTGACAAACATGCAGCTTTGGCCCTGCTGGCACTGACAGACGCCCATAATCCACAGTGTGATATTGAGACGAGCAGGCCGACGTGGGCTAACGCAAAGACCTGTCGCCCATTACCCCAAAAATGCCCGGCATGCCCGAAGGCCACCGCGTCTCTTTTAGAGGAACAAATGGCCACCATTCAAAATAGAAAACAATGCCAAAGAGGCATTTTAAAAGACTTCAGCCAGGGAACGACGTGCCTGCAGCCATGATTTATCATTGGAAGGGCTTCCTGCCAGAGGGATTGTGGGTGTTGTGAAATATGGAGAGACTTGCCCTTCACCGTAGGACTTCATTTTGACCTCATGTTGGCTTGGATGCATAGACACATGCGCAATAAAACTTACACTGTGTGCTAACCAACCTATTTTTGTTGTTATTTGTTATCTAAACCCTAAAAGCAAAATCTCTTTCAAGTAAATCCACTTTTTTTTCCCTCAATCTCTGTGCCACCAGGCCATCTTGACGATCGCTTGGTTGTTTCACACTGTTTTCAGAAGCAGAAATCGTCATAGTTGGGAGAACTCTAATGGTGCTGAACGCTAGCTAAAACAAATATAATTTTTGTGTTCCTGTTTGCTCCAGTTGAAAAAAAAAAAAAATAAAGTAAAAAAAAATTATTTAACACAAAGTATAGTGTTATAAATAAAATGAAAACATAAAAAACTTTGCTGGATTTATGCCGTTGATAACTGGAAATGTGTCATCACAAAAAAGGCTTGGTAGCCCCGCCCACTGTGTAATCTCATTGGTCCAAAACCTAGCTCTCAATAGACGTGTTTGATGCATCAAATCCATTCTAATTGGCCGTGATTGAGTCACATTGCGCAGCAGTTACTGTTCCACAAATTGCTTTTCGTTGGAAAATGGAAATGGGACACGGTTTTACACAAACACAATTTATCTTCTTGTCACTTACCATTGGTGACGGATTTGGTCTCTCCTCTGCTTGCGTCCTGGGTAAAGAAAGATGGAAAAAGAGAGAAAGAGAAAGAAACACAGAAAACGACAGAATGAGATTAACATAAATAAAAGCTAATGTGCTAATCAGTGTGGCAGGGTCCCTCCCAGCCCATCCGTCTGGTACTCCACTTATGCCTTCACATTTCATTTTACATTTCCTTTTTAACATGTTTTTTGTGCGCCGATGTGCTCCAAAAAGTCATCAGTGAAAGCACTTGTGGCCGTCATGCTGCGTGTACAGTGACAGGAACATGCTTAGCATGGTTTCAAACAGCACTCTTTTTCCAGATTCACATACACATTCTTTCCACTCCTGACCAAACTGCACTGCTGGTTTTGGTAACATCAGCGCGGTTCTGACCACAGATTTCCCTTCATTAGGCTTTTTACGTCACCATTTACCAGTCCTTTAAGTGCTCTGGGCCAAAACTGCAATCTGTGGCACACCGCGGCCTTGGCCTGATCTTGACGCCTCGCTGACAGTCCAGCAGAAGCTTCTATTGTGCCCGTTCCAAAGATAGAGCCGCCCGCTCTGAATGACTACCGTTATTATCTATTTGATCTGTGGATATAAAAATATGAAGGCCAGCGCTCGTGGGAATGCCTTTTCAAGTTCAGACGATGGGATCGTCTGGAATTGGTTTCTATTCGTGATGTGAATAAACCGCCATGTTTGGTCAACTGCATCCCAGTCATGCCAGCATTAAAATAGATCTTTTCACAATAGGCAGAGTCCTTTGTAATGGGGTGATGGTAATAAAAAAAAAACAACGAATGAAAGAGAGAGGGAAGGTGAAAATGATCCTACGCTAAGCTCCGCCCTAATTACCAACCAGACGAGCTTTGGCTCTTTAATGTACTTTTTTTTACATTATTAAAGGGATAGTTCACATTGAAATTCATTTTTGGTATGTTTTAGGGCATCCACGATGTAAGTGTCTATTTTTCCGCAGTAGATTCAATTTTGATATTTTTAGGTCAAACCGTTCTTGTCTGTCAGTCATATAATGGAGGTCTATGGTCACCACCTCCAAGTCCAAATTAAACATGATTTAATGACTCGTAAATGTAAGTACACATTGATGGCCTAAGACACGAAACGAGCGACTTGTGTGAGAAAACAAACAGTATTTATATATCGTTTTTACCTCTTTTAACCACAGCCACGTCCAAAGTGACGGAAGTGATCTCTTGCGCGGTTGCGAAAAAAAAAATCAATAAAAAAAATCAACGTTGTCTGTTGATATATCGAAATCGTCTTCCATTGCAATTTCCTGTATATCTAAATATGTTTAGATCTTCACAGTGAAGGGTAACACTTCTGAAATCTCTGTGTAACGTACACGCGCGAGAGATCATCTCCGGGGCTTTCCGCCGCTTGCGCAGATTAATTTGATTAATTATAACACAATTCTAAATTGTTAAATTTTATTAATAATATTGCTTGTAATCTATTGCCACAATTTTATTGCTTAGATTTACAGCGAGTATTGTATCCAAGCAATTGAGAAAATGGTTAGAGTTTTGAAAAATGTGCATTTTGGTTGTGAGTTTTGCGTCAAGAGTTGTGAAAAACGACATCAAGGTTCTAAAAATAGTAACAAAGTGAGTGTAAAAAAGTAATAAAAAAATCTCACAGTTCATGAACATATCCAGTTAATTCCTATTAGAATCTATGTAATGCTTGTCTGAGTCAGCAATGGTGGGCAGAGCTTAACATAAGGTCAATTGGTGTTACAGAGGTGACTTCAGTCCTTAAAGCACCTCCTCCTTGCAAACCAACCGCCTGCTCTTGTGGCAGTGAGCAAGAGTGTGAGAAACGAAAAAAGCTAAATGCATGACATCGCAGTCCCTAAGCCATCTTGTGATGAATGCATTAAGCGTGGCTCATCAAACACTGTGTGATAAAGTAACATTTACCTCCTCAAGGCGGTCAGATCTGTAGACAATTAGCAAGGGGATGGCTTAAAACACAAAACACACAGGCAATGTTATGGCAATGTTATATCATGCTAGAGTGGTGCTATGACTGTTACTGTCTCCAGAGTCCTATAATGGCATGCCTGAAGGGTTATAATATACCCACAGCCTGTTGTTTGGACACATAAGTGCTTTATTAATTCATTCTCCAGGGGCATATGAAAAATGTTATGTGTATATATATCTAAGAGAGAGAGTTGGGCTGATTGGGGAAAAAAAACCTGTATTTGGTTACCTTGGTAGCAGAGGACCCTTTGTTTTCCCATAGACTGCGTTTGCTGGTCACGTCTCCTGGCTTTAAGTCCTGCAGGAGGAGAAGGGGGTGTAATATCACTCGCGAGATGGCCCTGAACTTCACATCTCACGTAAACACGTGTACATGCACGTCAATCCGACAGTAGTGACATAACGGATGCCAGTGTCCTTAAAGCAAGAGAGCATGCTTGGAGGGAAGGGACATACCTGATCTTCAGCAGAGAGAGAGAAAGCAGAAGAGAGAGCGGAGGAAAGAAGCCCAGGATAAGAAGAAGCAAAGGGAAATCTACAGTAACAGTGGAGGAGAAAGAGAGAATGACAGGAAAACTGTGAAGGCCACCATTTTGATGACAGAACATAATGCTGCTCGACAAAAATCACGTATGTTTATGACATTATATGACGTTTTTTTCTTTTTCCAAATAAATCTTGACATACATTGCATTAAAAATCAATAAATACAAATTATGAAGCAATGCATTTTATTTTCAAGTATTTGTAGCCTGTGAAAAAGACGTTTTGTAAAGTGTTTTAATTTATGTTAGTGTAATTATTTAAACAGCAAGAACAACAATACATCCTTATTAAATAGTACTAGTAAAAACTAGTATGAGGATATTGTGATCAGAGTGCACCCGTGGGTTTTGTACTTGAGCAACAGGTCAAAGGTCGGGCCTATTATGTTAACGCTCTGGGCGATCGTAAATGAGGCGTAAACTCCCACTGTAACCTTATCCTTGTTTCTAAAAAGCAAAACTTTAACGACACCACCCCCTTGGATGAGGAAAAGTACACAAAAATGAACAGTATCTCATTTTTTTCTGTAAACGGGTGACATTTTAAATCCAAAACAGTTGTGATTTCATTTGACTGAATTTAGATATTCTTGACAATTATTTGCTTCATTTAACTAAGACCAGTCATAGTCTGTAATTGCTTTGA